>CM050208.1:12127500-12157500 GCA_027475355.1 Coilia nasus
TGGCAGACAAGAGTACTGCTTGCTATCCTATTAACCCTTTCCGTCGCCTGCGCTCCCTCGACTAGCCACGCCCCTTTCCTTCCCTTGGAGACACCAAGAGAGCATGTTCTCAATCACTGTCCAAAAACGTTGCTGAGAAAAACAAAGGAACTCTGGCGCATCAGGATGAAAAATGTGTAACTGGGAACAGTTCAGTAGACCCTCTGAATAAATCATGATACTTCTGAGGTAGAGTTGTTTGTGTACATATCCCTGAATCTAAAATAGATTTGAAGAAATCAAAAATGTTCAAATAGGCCTACATACATTAATGTTTACACCGCTAGAGAGGGAACACTAAAAAGTTATATCTTAATGCCATCGCACACTCTGAAGGAATTCAATATTTATGTGTAAGACACTTGTCTGACCTCACCTTAGCCAACTTTATCACACAAGGACTGTACCTCCTGTTGGCACTGTGCCAAGAATCAATCACCCAAAATGTTTGTGTTTCCCCTCACGCTGGACATAGCATGTATGAAAAGCATTACATGTTTGTTGACATAGAAATATAAAATATAATAAACTCAGTTCCAATTAAATTCAGTTCCAAAAATCTGATGTTGCCTTAGCAGATCTCTTAGCCTGTTTATCTCTGGGTGGACAAAAGGCAGGAATGTAATAAGCTTATATACGTTTACAAGCGAATGATATGTACAAAATGTACATGCAGTAATTCATGGCCAACACCAAGGAACACATTACAGCAGTAAATTAAAACATTCTGCTTTGATATCTGAGTTGCTTCTGAAGTCTTCCCATGTCATAATTTTAAAGGTTCTCGCAGACCACTCATCAATCATATTCTTCTATACAGGCTGTAGATTGGATCTTTAGAATATTTCTGCGAAGTGTCAAACCTCTGGTCCCAGCTGTGTGATGGCTAACTTACATGTGAGGAGTGAGGGGCTAAGTGGTCCCAGTCCAAAGGCAGGGCCGACTCTCCACCTCTGGCAGGGGATATTAAACCCTGAAAGCTTTGCTGTCAGAGGTCGCTCTGACTGACAGGCAGCCAGCTGGGTTCAAAGCTGCCAGCTGTCTCTCTCTCTCTGTCTCACACACACACACACAAACACACACACACACGTACACATGCACGCACACACACACACACACACACACACACACACACACACACACACACACACACACACACACACACACACACACACACACACAGACAAATGCATACTCCCTCACTGTCTCTTATTTCCAGTGCCAAAATTCACAGAGATACACACACACGCACAAACACACACAAACAAACAGGCATATCCACCCACACACATGCACAAACACACACAAATGTTTTCCCTAACCCTGGAGACCTGGTGGAAGGGGCAAAGTGGGATCTCTGCAATCTGGAATGCGGACTGAGTGACAGCTCTGGCTCTACTCTGGCCGCCCGTCTGCTGCAGCGCTGTAATCAGGCATCAGCCCAGACAGACAGACAGACACCTCAGCAATGGGTCTTAACCCCCCCCCCACACACACACACACACACACTTACATACACAAACACACACACGCATACACACACACTTGTACACATGCACATGCACGTGCACACACGCACACACACACACGCACAAACACACACACACACACACACATGAACACACACTCACTCACACACACAAACACACACACACACACACACCTACATACACACACACACACACACACACTTGTACACATGCAAGTGCACGCGCGCGCACACACACAGACACACACACAGACATCCACAAACACACACACAGACACACACAAACACAAACAGAGACACACACACACTCACTCACACACACAAACACACGCACACGCACACACACACACACACACACACACACACACACACACACACACACACACACACACACACACCTAGCACCCCTCCCTGCCTCCTTTGCCATTACTCTCTCTGTCCCTGACAGTCCCTGAATGCCATGTGTCAGTGAGTACATGCCGTCTGAGTCAGCCGCGCTGTCTGATCTGATCCCAGCAGAAACATGCTCCTCGCAGCAAACAAGGTGAGCTTTGGGGATGGATCTGTTGACACCAGATGGTGGTGATCAGCAGCGGCGTCTCCGCAGAGAGGGACGAGGCGTAGACGTACGTACCTCTGACGCAGGCATCTGCTCAAAGGGGGCAGTGCTGGCCAGGCTACTGAAGAAACATGGCTGTGCAAGCAGTACACTCACACTCAGAACATTTGAACAACATTGTAAGCTACTCAGGAAAGAAGTCTAAGTTAAAGCTAGTTTGAAGAAACCTTGAAAAATTGCCACATAGAAAGGAACCAGATTGGCAAAGTATTTGTGTAATATAAAACAAATAACTAAAAACACCTAGAGAGCTCAGACCTTTGCCAATACAAGCCCCATCTCCCCATAATAAAGAATCCTCTAAAAAGTTGCTGGATCCAGATGGTCATCTTGATCACCACCAAAATCTAATATATATATACCTTTTATATATACCTTTCAAGAAAATTGTTTTCGGATCCATTCATAACTTTTGTTGCGCAAACCTGCTTACTAACAAACAAACAGAGAAACAAACCAATGGCGGCAAAAAGAAGCTAGAAGCGCATAAGGAGAGTGCCCTTAGCCAAGGCCAAATGCTACATCTCACTAGTAATAATAATGTAATAATAACATCTCACTAGTCTGGCTGTCACACTAAGCTCGTAGACAGAGCTTGGTCAGGCAAAGATGCCCTTAACCAAGGCCAAATGCTACATCTCACTAGTCTGGCTGTCACACTAAGCTCGTAGACAGAGCTTGGTCAGGCAAATATCCCATAGAATGCAAGTTGTCAGAGGTGGGATCAACAGGCGTCTTTCAAACGGCTCTGTATACTACCGCTCAGAGCTACAACCAATCAGACCACTGATTCCAGTGGAGTATGTGTAGCATTGGTTCCCGATTTGTCAGGCAAAGGAACAGCCGAGAAAAGGCACGTTGGCCAGACTGACTTGACACTGACAGTGTCACAGGCAGTGTGGGTCGGCCTAGACTAACATCTCACAACTAATGTAAAATAATTTAGAGAAACGCCATGTGAGGCATATGCTCTTGCTTACCCCACATGTCATGGAAGTCTGTTAGGCAGTTAGTGTGTAATTCTGCTGACAAACAGAAAGACATGCAGACAAGCATGCTAATCGACAAACAAACAACAGTAGTTAACAGCAATTACTGAAAAATGTGAAAAAGTATTTTAACTATTTTAATCAGCATGCAGCCATACATGTGCCAGCAAGCTACTGTCAAGTCAAGTAGGTTTTATTGTCGTTTCAACCATATACACAGTACATAGTGAGACGAGACAACGTTTCACCAGGAACAATTGGTTACTGTTAAAACACAGTATGGAGATAGATACGTAATAGTGCCTACATACACTATTGAGGAACTACACAGATTCTCTCACACACTCAACCACACATGCACACGTACACACTCTTGTACACATATGTACATACAGTACAACACAGTACAACTGCAAAATGCAGTTAAAAAACTAATAGCATGTAATTTAATGCATTCAAAAACAATCCTGTAGTTGTTTATTGTGTGTTTTGAGACACACTAGTGCAGGCCTTGCCAAACGCAAGTAGGGCAGAGTGGATGTTGTAAAAGTTGAATGGACTGCCTTTATATAGCAGCTTTCCACTCAGTAGAGCACTCAAACGCTTTACAGTAAATGCTTAACATTCACCCATTCACACACTCACTCACACACAGATGGAGGAAAGCTGCCACGCATGATGCTACCCAGCTCATGTGAGACAATACTAAGCTGCTTTCAGATGAGCACCGGACATTTACCAGGTTATTATCCAATGGAAAAGGGACTTAAGTGCTTTGAAGCCGGGCCTTACACCATTCCAGCAGCATTGCTCCGGGAGCATGGCAGGAAGGCTTGATCAACTGGCTGTTGACAAACAGCAACCACCTTTGCCAGGATTGCTCACTACTGCACCTTTAACTGTCCAGTGGCCAAATACCCAAATACACAACTCTCTCTGATCTCTCTTCTGATCTTCTGAAAGGCTGGCCTCTCGCCACACTCCTCTTACTTGGTCTCTCTCTCTCACGCTCTTTTACTCTCTCTCGCTCTCTCTCTCACTCTCTCTCGCTCTCTCTCTCACTCTGTCCATCTCTCTCTCTGTCTCTCTCTCTTGCTTTTTTTCTCTTTCTGTCTGCCTGTTTCTTTATCTTCCTCCTTTCTTTCTTTCTTTCTTTCTTTCTATTGGCGACACTGAGCGATCATTACGCCCTAACTGACTCCTCCCGGTGGCCCTGGGTGATCCATGGGCTAATTCCGACCTGGTTATCAGCCTAATTGCCATCCCCTCTGCCAAAACTCACTAGCGCTGGCATGTCTGAACCGCGTGATAAACGAGGTGTCACTGGGGCACAGTGGAAAACTTTCACCTCCCAGCGTCTGAGAAAGCGCCGCGCCACTAACACCGGCGACCGCGCCGCCATGACAGATGGGAGCCTCCAGTGAGAGCTCACCTGCTAAGTAACGTCATATGGCCCAGGCCGAGCAGGACGCAGAAAGGAAGGGGTGGGTGTGTATGTGTGTGTGTGTGTTTGTGTGTGTGTGTATTGGTGTGTTGGTGTATGTGTGTGTGTGTGTGTGTGTGTATTGGTGTGTGTGGAGATTTTTAAGTGTCATTTTCTTTTCTTACTAATTTGTCACACATGGTATTTTCACAAATACATATAAAATACTAATACACGAAATCTGAGTGTGCATACAACTGTTTCAGTAAAAGAACTTCATGGTTGGATATTTGTGGTCCTATCCTATCTATTGCAAAGGGTCACATCTGTATAAAACAAACAAGTGTGTGTGTGTGTGTGTGTGTGTGTGTGTGTGTGTGTGTGGGGTGTTTGTGTCCTCGCGGGCTGGAACTGATCTGCAGAGGAGGGCTCGTTGCCCGTGCTCCTGACTGACCCAGCATTAAAAGAAAGATCTGCGGGTGAGTGTGTGTGTGTGTGTGTGTGTGTGTGTGTGTGTGTGTGTGTGTGTGTGTGTGTGTGTGTGTGTGTGCGTGTGTGTGTGTGTTAGTGTATGTGTGCGGGTGAGTGGCAGTCAGAAAAATGAGAAGGGCTGGCATCTTGCCACACTCCTCTTACTTGGTCTCCCTCCCTTGCTTTCTCTCTCTCTCTCTCTCTCTCTCTCTCTCTCTCTCTCTCGCTGTCTCTATCTCTCTCGCTTTCTCTGTCTCTCTCTTTCTCTCTCTCTCTCTGTCTCTCTCTTTCTCTCTCTCTATTTCCCTTCTCATCTCTCATGATGGGACTTGCCTTAAAATCACTACCTTGAAGATCAACCAATCACACAATCAAGATTTATTTATGTTCTTCAATAAACTTTAAACGAAACAGACTTCGTTTTAGAGGTGTAAAGAATGATCAATGGCTTTGAATCTTCCTTTCACTCAGTCTCTCTGGGACAACTATTATTATATTTAGCCTCAAAAAGTGTATCAAAAAGTATAATTTTCCAGAGTACTTAACACAGTCAAAAATTGTAATGGTCATATTTAAAAAAAACGATTTTCATTTCATGTATGTATTGGTAGTGAATGCATGAATGCTATGTAATCCAAAATATTGAGATTTTAAGGTCCACCTAATTGTGCTGTAGTACCAGTATTGTCATATACCCACTTGCCCCCCCGCCCCACCCCATTATTGTTTTTAAAATACCACCCTGCAGTCCTTAAAAAAATAAACTGCCACGCGTGTTTTGACTCCATGATCCATGTGATCTGGTGTGACCCATGTAAAGTGACATTCGCTCTCGTCTTGAGACAATGTGTTCTGACTTTGCTGGAGCTCTCCCCGACTTAGGAGCGCGCGTGTCAGCCCATTAGGAAAATGAGGGGAGACGCCTGGCCGCGTGACGCCCGTCCCCCGTCCCTCCCCGTCCCTCCCCGTCCCGCAGCTCACAGGAGGAGGTGCCGCTGCCATGTGTCCATCACCGCGCCCCCACCCCTCACCCCCCCATTCCGGCTCTGGCCTCCCAGTTTCCGCTGTTCTGAGTCTTCCTGTCCGGGACTTTGATCCTCTGGATGCCGGCTGACCTTTCCCGTGAGCCGGACGTCGGAACGTGTTATGTCGCGGTGCGGTAGTCGAGTGTCAACAACGGCCAGGCCTCACCTCCGCTGACACACCTGACAACAGACGTGTCACCATAGAGATGGGGGGAACCTGATTGGAGGTGATCGGAGGGAGGGGGGGTGGGAGGACGGGGGTCAAGAAGGGCAGCGTTTCCCAACCAGGAGGAGGTGAGGAGGGGTGCATGCATGGTGGACCCGGCTGAGAAGGGTGAATGAATGCATCCTGTGTTGGTATGGTAGCACTTCCTGCATCTGCTCTGTGCTCTATAGAAAACTACAGAGGGCTGTCTACTCTATAGCTCGACAGCACCTGACATTGTCCATTGCTCATCACTTTTATGAAAATTTAATTCTAAACTCTAGCTTTCAATCTAACTATTATTGTGTCAGTGTTTTACAGTAATTAGTTAACGGAGGAGGTTTGCACACTGTATATGCTCCAAAAGCTTATTTAATCAACAAAAACTTCAGCTTATTTAATCAACAAAACCAGTCCCTCGTACTTCATTTCATTTTGTACAGAGGGTCTGGACCAGTCACCATGAGGAACGATTTCTTCCTGGAGGTGTGGACTCTGCTGAAGTTTAAAACAAGTGGCTTTGCTCGCTAAACCCTGGTCATCACATATGCAATTAGCCTACCTATGCAATACAATTCAAATGTAGCATACAAGGTCAACGTCATGGCTAACGAACACACCCTCTGTTCGCTGATTGGATCGGCGTTGCTGGGTTGCTGACTACATGACCCTCAAGAGATTCCGGTCTAGACCCTCTGTACAAAATGAAATGAGGTACAAGGGGTGGGTTTACCAGGCTACAAAAACTAGCATTTACTAGTGTTTTATTAGTGGAATTGAACTACTGTTTCAGAATACATCGTTTTAAAAAAACACAAATACATCCCCGTACTAAAAGATGCATGAGTTTCATGTTTCGCTAACAACGACAGCAATAAAATCATTACCTGACTACTATTTTTACGGCTGTGATCTGTAAACGGTATTACAATAACAGAGAGGTGATATGAGTCAGGATCCCTAGGCTCAGGTGTGGTGACTGGAGCCTTATGGCCAGGCTCCGTGCTGGGACAAGACAAGCCGTCACCACAGTCACTGCCACAGGCCTGTCTCTTACTGTCTGTGTCTGTCCATCACCTCTGCACCAGACTGCTTGCCTGTGTGTGTGTGTGCATGTGTGTGTATCTTTGTGTATGTGTTGAAAGACTGACCTTACTTCAGTTATTTGCTGTCATGACACACGTTTTCTATCTGCATTTGTGTCCACCCATGCCAAGTGTCTGACGTGTGCCTTATTAAAATCCTATTGTGGGTAGTCAGCCCTTCTGCAGGCCTTGTATGGATCTATATGCACTCATACAGTATACTGTTCACACCCAGATAGCACCCCTTAGGGCTCTTTTACACCAAACATTCTGCGTATGCAGCGCGTGTCCGTTTTCTGTCCGTATTCGTTTAGAATGCATGTTAACAAATGAGACTATTCACACCACACGCGTGACCTGAGCGGATTCTGTCACTATACAAACATATTGTGCATAGTTTCGTGCTGTACACGCTCAAGTCGGTGTGAATCAGGCCTTAGACAGACTATGGTGCCCCGTATATGATATGTCCCGGCTTCTACCACCTTAAACAACTCGCATGATAGGGATCTGTTTGTTTCTGTTTCCCTTTGACAGAGCATGTACTTTGAATGCGGTGTTGCTGTGGAAATAGCTGTGAACTGTGTGTGGTCTGGGTGCAATGCGGGAAGGGATGTTAGTAGGCTGACAACATATTCCACTGGGGAACAGAAGGATCTCACTACGGATAATAATAATCTCAACAACCTTGCACCTTCCTATCTGTCTGATCTTCTTTGCCGCCACTCCCCCACCCGTCGACTATGCTCTTCTGATGCAAACCTCCTCACCCCCATCACCAAAACCAAATACCGGACCATCGGAGACCGAGCTTTCTCCATTGCTGCCCCCTCCCTTTGGAACTCCCTCCCCCTGGCCATCCGAAATGCCGACTCACTCTCCTCCTTCAAACGCCATCTCAAAACCCATCTGTTTCAAGACTGCATATGACACATGTTATGTCCTCTCCTGCTGACCACCTTTTCCACTCATTCTCTCTCTCTCTCTCTCTCTCTCTCTCTCTCTCTCTCTCTCTCTCTCTCTCTCTCTCTCTGTGTGTGTGCGTGTTTGCGTGAGTGTTTGATCTACTGTTAAGCGTCTTTGAGTCCCATGAAAAGGGCTAAAAAAAACTGATTTATTATTATTATTATTATTATTATTATTATTATAATTATCTCCTATTCTCTACTCCTTGTCTCCAGCCGCTGAACACTGTTGTACTTGAGATGTTCTGGAACATGCAGAATACGCCACATAATCCCTAGCCACCAAATGTTTATCCACACTGTAAAAAATACTGCTAGGAATCACATAAAAAAGGCAACGTTATGCACAGATCTTTTTATGTTGGTTAATGTTTAGAATGTTGGTTTTAGGTTTCACTTTTTACAGTGCGAGTACAAGCAAGCACCTCGCACCCTAAATAAGAAAATGAAATACAACAAAAAATATTGTTAGCACTCATATATATGTTTTTGGCTACTATTTCCTGTCTGTGCTCCAGTGTGTGTGTGTGTGTGTGTGTGTGTGTGTGTGTGTGTGTGTGTGTGTGTGTGTGTGTGTGTGTGTGTGTGTGTGTGTGTGTTTTCTCCTCTTGTTGAAGGAATGGCCTTTCTCAGCACACACTTCTGCCCATACTGAAGCTGTCGCGTCTGGAGCTGAAGGAGAGCAAGTACGTATGTGCAAGACAAAGAGTGAGAGAGAGAGAGAGAGAGAGAGAGAGAGAGAGAGAGAGAGAGAGAGAGAGAGAGAGAGAGAGAGAGAGAGAGAGAGAGAGAGAGAGAGAGAGAGAGAGAGGCTGTATGTGTAATCATGGTGTAGTAAAATGGGTTTTATAGAGGTGGGACGAGACTAATGCTGTATACTGTAGAGTGCAGGGAGGACCAAGAATAATGGAGTGAGGGGAGAGACAGAGAGAGAAACAGAGAGACACAAAGATACAGAGAGAGAGAGAGGGAGAAAGAGAGAGAGGAACACAGAGAGAAACAGAGAGTGGCAGAGAGAAAGAGAGAGAGAGAGAGAGAGAGAGAGAGAGAGAGAGAGAGAGAGAGAGAGAGAGAGAGGAACAGAGAGAAAAACAGAGAGAGACAGAGAGAGAAAGACAGAGAGAGGGACAAGGAGGGACAGAGAGATGGAATGAGAGAGAGTGAGACAGACAGAGAGAGAGAGAAAGAGACAGAGAGAGAGAGAATGAAAGACAGTGAGAGAGACAGAGAGAGAGAGAGAAAGAGAGAGAGGGACAGACAGATAGAATGAGAGAGAATGAAAGACTGAGAGAGACAGAGAGATAGAATGAGAGAGAAAGAGAGAGAGAGAGAGAGAGAGAGAGAGAGAGAGGATGGGATAGTAAAAAGGGAACATAATGGGGAAAAGTATGCAAAGAAAACAAGCTCCTGTCACTGTCATGGATGCCACATCTTTGAAACATGTGTGTCCTTTGGTGGCTGACTGGGAAAAACAGAGATCTGTTTTGTGTTTTGGCAGTGTTGACAGGTGTTGTGTTAAATGAACTTCATCCACACACACACATGCATGCGCACGCACACACACACACACACACACACACACACACACACACACACACACACACACACACACACACACACACACACACACACACACACACACACACACACACACACACACACACACACACAGAATCACGTAGATCAATCAATAAAGTATTATTATTAAGTGTCCTTCGTGATGAGGTCATCCATGTTGATTTGTGGCAGTTTTGGAGGAGAAAACATCTATTAACATCATATAAAAGCCTGCATTCATCACACAGCTCCCCAAAAGCTCTTGTGAAGGGCCATTTCTCAGGGCAGAGTGATGTAAACGGGTTGGCCAAGGACATGTGATGCACTTATGTTTCTAATAAATGACAGGAAGAGTCTCAGGAGAAAGGCATGCCTGTCTGCACACTGTCACTAGCCACAACCTGCTTAGCACTGGGCACTAGGGCTTGTCCTCGCAAATAATAATAATAATAATAATAATAATAATAATAATAATAATAATAATAACAACAACATAGATTTTATATAGCGTATTATATATTTGAGTATATATGCAAAGCTATTCGTTTTACACTGGTAGCGATTTCTTCATTTTAACACTGGGTGAGGCACAGATATGTGAAGAAGAAGAAGAAGAAGAAGAAGAAGAAGAAGAAGAAGAAGAAGAAGAAGAAGAAGAAGAAGAAGAAGAAGAAGAAGAAGAAGAAGAAGAAAGTAGATCCTGTGTTATTACAAAATCATGTGTTGTTTATACACCAAGGCATAATTATGTAGATGGGATAGTAAGAGAGATAGATTTTTATTATCTTATTGGCAGGTATACTTAATCGGAACCTACAATGGGCCACCTTTTGACATCCAGAAGATAATACCATCGTTTAAAACGTGAAAAAGTACTTTGCACTAAAAAATACACACATGGCAGCTGGGCAAAATGACTCACAGAGGTAAACGTCGGGAGAACATCGTGTGCATATCCCGATTATGGAGAGAAGGCAAGGAATAAAGGTGCACTCTAGATGTGCATGAAGTAGCGCGAAAGTAGGTTTAATTTTGAACACAGAGCACATATGTTTTACCAAAATGGACCGATTATTGTTAGCTCAAACAACAAAAATGTCGCGTGTAGGTATTGCTTTCATTTAGACCTCACTGTAATGTATAAAATGTGGTGAAGGCTTTCACCCCCGCACTTTTAAATTCATCATATATTCCCTGTTGATGATTTCCCACATAGGCGTCAAAGTGTAGGCTGCCATGTCCGCCTGCATGGCTCTGCGCTGAGACATGTCTTGCGTTTGCGGCGGAGATCACCGGACTATCAAACAAGCGCGCGTGTCAGGGAAGATGACACGCGTGCCACTTAACGGCGGGGCTGATGGAGGATTGCGCGTTCCTGTCACGTCCTCCAAAATATAGCCGGCGGCGATAGATGCGCTCTGCCTGGGCTGCAGTGACAAGCGGGTAAACTGGAGGCCCGGTCCGTGGGAGTGACGGAGTGACTGACGGCCTGACGGAATGACACGGGGCTGTGTCTGTGTCGCTCCTCATTCTGGCAATCTCCAAATGCCACATCAAACAACGCCTCTGAGCGCACGCGTCCCTGATTCGTTCTGAACTGTAATCATCATGATGGGCCAGATTCAGCCCAGCTCCTCCGCGCCCCTCAAAACGACAAAAGTAATCGCGAGGCCATTTGCTCAAAAGTATCACCACAGTGAAACAAAATCCCCTCTGCTTAAGAACGGCTGGCCTGTTACAGCAGATGACAGGGAGACAGTTGTTTATTTCGCAACTTCAAATGGTTTGAAAGTGAACAGATATCAATTCTGACTGACATTAATACACAACTGATATGGGATACTTTCTGAGGGCCACAATGCATCTGAACTTCAAAAATGTCCATTTAGGGTTAAACTATTTCTCCAGTCTTTTAAGAGGACACAACCCAGATATTTGGCTTGCGATAGACCAGATCCGTCAGCAGCTGCAGGCAGGACTATAAGAAATGCAGATGAAACCACAAACGTCTCGTAAAAGGGGTATCCAATATTTCCCCACCTATCCACATAACCCCATTGCAACCATGCAGTTATATCTGATAGCAGTTATTTATTATTAATTCATAACATACCTTTAAGTTAAACATCCAAGTCAATGAGCAAAAGTCCAAAATGCAGACTGTGGACAGATAAGACAGACTCTTAATCACAAATGGAATGCATTTGAGTGCTATGGGATTGTGCTTGTGTATTATTGATGACAGGAGCAGAAGTGAGCCAGTTAAAGCAGCACTATGCAACTTTTGAAGTTAATTAATCATCTTCACAAGTTGGTAGATGCTTAAATGAGTCATTACCAGGCGAATTAAGACTTTCTCGACCAGCCCGGCTGTCTGTGGACAGAATGCCACGCTTGCAATATCTGGGTGTCCTTCCCGGCACCCTCAGTCTCACAAAGACAAATATCACGAGAAGCAGGATCAAGTTAAATTCTCAAGAAATTCGGACTTTGCCTATACCTCGGTGGACATGACTACTTTTGTATTCACTGGTTACTCTGATCTGTTGAGTTGAAAACACATGCAAGTGGTGAAGGGAAGATAAAACAATCAATTTTCATGAGAGTGTCCATCTACCTGGATAAAGGGGAGCTTCATTGAGAAAAAACACAATGGAACACAAAGTTGCATAGTGCTGCTTTAAAAGCTCAGACAGCTACAGAATCGGCACCTGATTACTGGATACATTGGGTATTATTTTTATCAGAAGCAAATGAGTGATCTAACATCACACCCCCACCACCACCAACACCTTCAGACTTCAGACAAGACTGATGTTCAGAAGAGGACATCAGAAACAGGGGATGAGGAAGAGGTCATGGCTGACATCCAGTGTATTTCTGTTCTCTATCGCCCTCTTGTGGTACATGTAAACACTACAGCATTACCTAACCAAATGCAGATAAGAGACTAATCCGACGTCTTGCAATAGGCCTTTATCATGACAGACACTGGGTCCAGAACTCAAAAAGGCACTAGAGCAAAACAGCACCATCCTCTGGTTTTAAAACAGAGGTTCAGTCATCAGACTGTTTTGAACCTTCTCTTCCAGCTGTCTGTCTTCAGTTAATCTACATACACCATAAAGGAAAGAGGTCATTTTGAAATCTTTAAAGGCCAACATACTTTGAGTAAATCAGATCACAGGTGTGCTTTCAAACCTTTTCCATGTTAAGTTCTAAAACAGTTCAGTTCTGAGGGATTCTGATGATGACAAGGAATATTTCTCACATTTCGGAGACATCACATGGTCACAACAAGGTTCTTGTTTTTCATCAGTGCTTATTGGCATTGATAAGTCATTTTCCCACTTCCCTGTAGGATTTCTGTATGCGTCTTTTGTGTCTGTTCAACTGAGCTGTGATGAAGTTTAGTTATTGCAGCACAACCTTCTGTAGTAAAACTAAATTTTAAAAATGGTTTGATTTTGAGATGAAGTAGAATAAAAACTAGCCAGACAATAGTTTCATTGAATTAGAAATATAATTGTTATTACTCAACAAGCAAGAACAAAAAACAAGAAACACTACAATATGGCTTGTTATTTTATTTGACATGCATTTCCATCTCTCAACAGCTAGTGGTTTACCATGGGTTCTGGTACTCACCAAGAGTACATATAAGTGGTTAAGTAACTCGGAGCATTTCAGACCAATGGGAAACCTGTCCCATCTAAATTCTCTCCTCAATCCTGCTCCACTACTACTACAACCAATATGAGACGAAAAAATGACATACACTACACAGTAAAAAAACAAACAAATGAAAATTAAAAACATTTATACTTTCCTCAAAAGGACTACATAAAAGACAGTACGTACTGTAGAGGGGATAAGACATCAAGCCGATCATTTGGCAGTGTTAAGTTATGAGGCTCGCCTCTGGGGTCCATTTCGCTGAGGGAAGCTTCAGTGAGTGCTGTGGTGTCAGCCATTTTGTGCTTAGTGTACGTATCTAAAGGTTACAAAAGAAAATGCTTTGGCGTTTCTTGCTATTGTTTTTGTAAGTTTGAAGTGTGATGCGGTTGTCAGCAGATGTATGACATGCTTGTGAATTCCAACACACCAGACATAAACATAGTTTCACAGGCTAAGGGTTCATACCATAACATCATAGTCTCTGACATCAGAAGCTCCTGAAAAGCAGTAACATCAAGCATTGAACTCATTGGCAGTGCTTACCTTCAGCAGTCAACCTTTACAATGCGCCAAAATAAAAGTCCCTGGCAACCTGACTGTACTGGAGAACATTCCACTGGTAAATCTCTTTCCGTTCCTGTCCGTATGTACACAGCATATATGTGGAGATTACAGTGACGGCGGTCGTTCAGTGGTTATTTGTCAGTTTTACTTAAGCTGTTTGCAGTTACTCTTGTTAATTATAGCTAACTCTCATATTACGTATATGTCTAAAAAGCGTTTCACTGAGATGTTTGCCATAAGGACAGCATGGCATCCCTGTTCCATATAGATCAATGTGGGTATGCAGGATTTGCCTATCACCTTCAAGGCAGCTCCTGTTAGGGCCAACAAAATAAATCACACGGAGATACTCTCAGATCACTCAGTTCGTTAATATCAATCCAGTAAGTGCTGAGGTAACCAAAAAGACCTATATAACCACCCAAACTATATCTGAGACAGTCATATTTGCAACCTGTCTCCAGCCTTGGTGGGTGGTTAAGAGCTGAAGGTGTAGTATTCTCCTGTGTTGTGTTGGTTGTGTCTCTAGGGCATAATGCGCGGGGCGGAGCGGTCGTTGCACACCGACTTTCTCAGTCTCACGCCCCTGCGGATGGTCTTCAGCATGTCCTCCCCCTCCGGCACCGCCGTCTTCTCCCTCACGCTCTGCATCTGCATCTGCATCTGGCTCGCCGCTGCCACCTCTGTCTGGGAGGGGAATGGAAACTGGCCCTCGCCCAGGGCGTGAGCGCTGGCGACCAGCTCCCCGATCTGCTCCACCAGGGTGTGCCGGTTGGCCGCCAGCAGCAGGTCCTCGTGTTGCTGCTGCTGCTGGAGCTGAAGATCCAAGCCGGAGGGTTGCGGGGGGTAGAGGCTTGGGTCGTACCCGCCGGCAGGGCCCCAGGTCTGGCTGGGCAGGCTGAGGCGCTTGGGCGAGGCCTTCATGTACTCCAGGGCCCCTGGTGGGAGGTCATCGGCATACAGGCTCTCCTGGCTGCCGTTGGTCTCCGGGGGCGGAGGGGGGAACCCTGGGGAGTCTGGCACGGTGGGGGTCTTGACTGGGACGATGGGGGGCCGGATGGGGATGGGGCCCACGTTCGATGGGGTGCGCCTCACCCCGGCTTTGGACGACGGGGTTCGGCGAATGGTGGCCGTCCCTGAGGAAATTACCATTCCTCCGCTCATGCCCCCGGACCCCCCATTGGTCTCAGACGGGCTGTGGGGCTGGGAGTGGGTGCCCAGAGGGGGGGTGCCATGCAGCGGGGTGCCCACTTTGGTGCCCGCGGGGAGCCCCGCCGTGCTGGCCGGCCTCTTGGTCTGGATCATGCGGCGGTAATTCTGCGCCAGGTTGCTATGGCGAGGGACGGTGCAGGACTTATCGAAGTCTGTCTGAGGATCGATCTCTCCGTCGCCATTCATGGAGTAACTGTCGTAGTCCGAACCTGAGAAGGGAGGAGAGAGAATAAATGGAGAGCAGAAAAGAGGAAAACGAAGGGGAAGACATTTATTTTCTACAGCATTTTTAAACAAGAGAAACATACAGTCATGGGAAACGTTAGCCTGGTAAACCAGCCCCTTGTAGTACACTTCTTTTTCGTACAGAGGGCCTGGCTGTGCTTCCACTGACATGTAGGACTGTGGGTAGAATCTTTACAGGGCCAATCAGTGAACAGAGGGAGTGTTCGTGAGCGTTGACATCGACTTTCTGCTACATTCAAAATGTAGTGCGTAGGCAGGCTTATTGCCAGGCTAACTGCAAGAGTCACGACCACACGTTAGAGACTGGTAAAGGCAGATCCAATCGTGTTAAACTTCAGCAGAGTCTACACCTTCAGACAGCAATCGTTTCTCAGTGCAGTATAGACAAACTCTCTGTATGAAATGAAATGTAGTAGGAGGGGCTGGTTTACCAGGTTAGGGAAACCTGGCTTCAGAACTACAATAAAGTATTTGTAACAGTCATTCATTAAATAAGCTGACTGTAATTAGCACAACTCTTTAGCCAGGCAGTAGTTAATTATTAAAATCATCTTTGTGAAGTGCACAGGTAGGTAACTAGGTCATTCCTTATGTGGCACTATAGTGTAGCTTCTGAATCCAGGTTGTGCACTATTTGTGTGTATGTGTCAGTTTCAAGTTTGTTTGTGAAAAGCAGATTGTGAGGTGTTTTGAGTGAGGTGTGTGTTGTGCTTGTGTGAGTGTGTTGTTGTGTTACCGTGTGAGGGTATGGTGTCTTCAGAGCATGATGACGTGGTGTTCTGAGTGAGGTGTGTGTTGTGCTTGTGTGAGTGTGTTGTTGTGTTACCGTGTGAGGGTATGGTGAAAAGCAGATTGTGAGGTGTTTTGAGTGAGGCGTGTGTTGTGTTTGTGTGAGTGTGTTCTTGTATTACCGTGTGAGGGTATGGTGTCTTCTGAGTGAGGTGTGTGTTGTGTTTGTGTGAGTGTGTTCTTGTATTACCGTGTGAGGGTATGGTGTCTTCGGAGCACGACGGCGTGGTGTTCTGAGTGCTGTAGCCACTGGAGTACTGCAGAGAGTCCCTGCTGCTCTTCTGCTGTTCCACACTCAGGCCACGCGTCAACACCATGGCCAGCTCGCTTGCAGCTGAGGACATGGGCTTCATGTGCTAGAAACACACACACACACACACACGCACACGCACACGCACACGCACACGCACACGCACACACACACACACACACACACGAATACACATTAACACATCAAGAAGGGCACCACTATCTACTCTCTAATATGGGCCAATATAAGTGGTCACATACAAGAGCTCCAGCTGTACCAGTTATACACACCTACTACATTTAATAATACTGCTCATGCTATGTTGCTACAAATAGATAGATAGACAGACAGACAGACAGACAGACAGACAGACAGATACATACATACATACATACATACATACATACATACATACATACATACATCATACATTTGCCATTAGTCTGGTGAAAATACATAACATAAAATCACATAAAACAATGCCCTTGATGGATTACCTTGGGTGCCACAGTAATGGGGCTCATCCTTGCCCTCTGTGGATCTTCTGGGTGTATCCCAGAATTCCCTCTGGTCATGTAGGGGCTCTCTGACTCCCTCAGCCTCTCCAGCGGGTCATTCCTCCGAGGCTGAGAGGCTGCCCGGCTCTCATAGGCATTGGACAGCTCATAGGAATTTGATTTTGCCCAATCCTGTAGGAGTGCAGGAAGTGTTACTAAGTGATAAGTGCAGAAGTGCACCATGGGAAGTTGAGTTTTTTGTGAGGCAGAGAGGAAACAGAGCAAGGATCTTAAATATCCTTTGTTTAAGAAGGGTGTTGATTATTGCTGGATTTTACACATTTGAAACTTAACATGTATGAAAATAAAAATAAAAGCAAATTAAGACTAATGATATTTAATAAATGTTAACAAAGGCTAAAAGGATGCTGCATGTTAGGCAGGAAATGAGCAAATTAGACAGAAAGCTACTTAAAAGCATGAGAGACAGAACGCAAAACCAGAGCTACAACTAAAATGGTCAAAATAAAAACAAACCTTCCAGCAAGGAACCTTTGATGTGGGTGAGGGGGTGTTTGATCCAGGGGAATAGTTATGGGGGGACACAGGAATTATGAAAGAGAGAGGCCTGATGGAGCCAGTGAGTGAGTGAGCAGGGCGGAAGGTAGCAAAGGATGAGCCAAACTGTGGATGGATGGACAGATATTCAGGTCACCAAGAGCACCGAAACACAGCGGACACAAAGCAGTAGCACCAGCAGCATTAGTAACCACAGATTAACACACATATTTGTCCTACCACGGCACTACACCACCACTATATGGCTGAGGCACAAGGGGTCACCAGAAACTCTTGCTGCACCAGCAGTGTAAAATAGACGTTTTTTTTTTTTAGCCAATAAAACACCTTATGGTATAAACTACTTTTTTTTTTAATTGATTTTTTAAATTTAAATTTAATTTTGTTTTAAGTGTGAGCTTCTTATTTGTTTTGTTCAGGTCAGACTGTTGGAGCTAACATGCCATCTACTAGATAATAACCACTGTAAAAGGCAGCAATTCTGATTTGGACTACTCTGAGATACAAGCACACAAATTGTTGTAGGGTCAGAATCATGCTTTAAAAAGGACCTATGACCACATTAGGCCATGCGGGATTACAGCTAATGACCGCTCTTTGTCAGGGAGAGCATCTGGTGTGTGATTTCAGGGTCTAAAGCCTCAAACCTTCTCAGCTTGGACCAGAACGGTTCTAGCAAGGTGATTATCACTGTAGAAGACATTAGGAGATGATTTTTATCAGAATATGGAGAGCCAAGCCCTCACGTTTGGTGCATGCTGTGTATGTTAACATCATTAACAGAGTCGAAAAAGACTGATTATGTAAACATGGTGGTGTAGCACGAGGTTCTGAACAAATAGTTTCTGTTTGTGGGGGCTGAGGTTAGCACCAAGGTCATGTTGACTTTAACTTCTTGGGAAAAACCAGCTGTGAAAGAGCTGAACATGATAGTCCATTTATGGTAGTCAGCAAATGTTTCTGTAACGTACAGCAATCAGACACAATGGCAAAAAGTAACCATTCATGATGATTTGGTGCTGCTGAGTACAATGGAACAAAAATTTCCACAATCACACACAGACTCATGATATCTAAGTTTGTGTGCGTGCGTGGGTGTGTTTGCACGTCTGTGTGTTTGTATGCATCTGTGTGTGTGTGTGTATGTGCGTGTGTGTGTGTGCTTGCACATCTATGTGTTTGTATGCATCTGTGTGTGTGTGTGTGTGTTTGTATGTCTGTGTGTTTGTATGCATCTGTGTGTGTGTGTGTGTTTGTACGTCTGTGTGTTTGTATGCATCTGTGTGTGTGTGTGTGTGTGTGTGTGTGTGTGTGTGTGTGTGTGTGTGTGTGTGTGTGTGTGTGTGTGTCAGCGGTGACACTCACTGCAGTGGGGGAGTTGCACTCGCTCACAGACTGACACACCTCGCTGGCCTCAGACGACGCTGAGCTGGAGGACTTCTGTGGAGTGCAAGAGGAGAGGAGAGGAGAGGAGAGGAGAGGAGAGGAGAGGAGAGGAGAGGAGAGGAGAGGAGAGGAGAGGAGAGGAGAAGACAGGAGAGGAGGGGAGAGGAGAGGAGAGGAGAGGAGAGGAGAGGAGAGGAGAGGAGAGGAGAGGAGAGGAGAGGAGAGGAGAGGAGAGGAGAAGACAGGAGAGGAGAGGAGGGGAGAGGAGAGGAGAGGAGAGGAGAGGAGAGGAGAGGAGAGGAGAGGAGAGGAGAGGAAAGGACAGGACAGGACAGGAAAGAAGAGGAGAGGAGAGGAGAGGAGAGGAGGGGAGAGGAGAGAAGACAGGAGAGGAGAAGACAGGAGAGGAGGGGAGAGGAGAGGAGAGGACAGGAAAGGACAGGACAGGAGAGAAGAGGAGAGGAGAGGAGAGGAGAGGAGAGGAGAGGAGAGGAGAGGAGAGGATAGGAGGGGAGAGGAGAGAAGAGGAGAGGAGAGGAGAGGAGAGGAGAGGAGAGAAGAGGAGGGGAGAGGAGAGAAGACAGGAGAGGAGGGGAGAGGACAGGAGAGGAGGGGAGAGTGAGATGGCAGCTAGATGGAGGAACACTCACAGAGGAGGCCCACACACTTGGGCCTTCTGGGACTGTGGAAGAAGTGAGGGAGTCTAACATACTCTAGATGTGCTAATGTCAGAGGAGGATAAACCAATAAACCAGCTTGAGAAGCTAAAAGTCCTGCCATGTATTCCTTCTGCCTTAACACAGGAAATTTGACTAATTACCTCCTCTACCTGTTTGAAGAGCTGAACTAATTGGGATCAGCTGGTTTGGTGAATAAAAATTGCACAACTATGTGGCAGGACTTTGAGTTTCTGAACCCGGGATGTCTGCCACTGACTGATGTATATAGTTGAAGCACTTGGGGTTTGTTGACCTCTGCTGGTGGCATGTCCTACCTGGCTGGTGATGTCAGAGGGCATGGGAGAGGGGGGCTTGGAGTGGGTGTTGGCGTCCTGGGACACAAAGCCAGAGTCGTGGGATGACACACTGCTGAGGCGGTGAGCTCCCCCTGGTGGCAGGTGGACCAAACTGCGGGGAGTGGAACAAACATGCTGTTATTGTTTGTGTCTGACTCTTCAACATAAAATCAAAACAGGAGTAATTTATTCTAACACACTGGATCAATAGTATATCTAGTCTTCCAATTCATAAAAAGCTAATTTTACATTGGGGACAAAGACCAAAAGCACACTGGACAGAAAGGTGATTTGCTCCTGTGGTAACAAATTATTACCTCCTCAAAGAATGTAATTTTTTTTGCTAGTGTTGGTTTATTTGTTAATTAGCAACTATATTTAAAGTGTAATAAACAGATTTGCATGAATGTTCTGTGGAAGACTGCAAATGGACCAATGGTGGTGATCTGAATCATTGACTGGATCCAGGAATTTTTTAAAGGATTCTTTATTATTGGGAGACAGGGCACACCTTGGTGGAGGTCTTCACTCCCCCAATGCTTACTGGTTTATTCCTGTGGTACCAAACCACTGATGACTCAACTCTAGTTTCACCGTAGGCCACCTACCTGCACAGGCTGCTCTTCCGGGAGCCTACACTGCTGGGGGAGGATGGGGGGGTCTGGTAGGACCAGCTGTAATCAGAGCCTTTCAGGTCCACTATCACCTACACACACATGGGGTTAGGGGTTTACATGATGGTTACACAGTCATGACATGAAAGTGTGTGTTAGAATGTGTGTGTGTGTGAAAGAAAGAAAGAAAGAAAGAAAGAAAGAAAGAAAGAAAGAAAGAAAGAAAGAAAGAACGAAAGAAAGAAAGAAAACAAGAAAAAAAGCGATAGAGTGAGATATATATATATAGAGAGAAAGAAAGCGACAGAGAGAGAGTACCTGTTCGCTAGCAGCAGGCAGTTTGTGTGGATCGGTGGTCAGCACTGTGAGGTCATCAATAATGGCCTGAAGGTGGGTGACCTCTCCCAACATGGCGATCTCTCCATTCTGATTGCACAGAGAGAAATAAACTCTTACTTGTGGACTAGACTGGGGCATTTACTCACATCATCCTTCTAGCATCTCCAAACTAAAATGGTTAGTCTGCACTTTCACAAGCTCTTTCACTCATTTTTCAGTGAAATGAATAAATAAAAACCCTTATTACTGTAGGTTTTATCCACTGTAATGAGACAACTCTTGTTTTCCGTATTCCCCTCTTTCTCCTCCTTACTGTCTCTTTTATCTCGTCTTTTTGTCCTGTTCCTGTATATTTTTCTGCTCTTCCACTCCCTCCCATTTCCTCCATATCCTTCTCTTACTCTCCCCTCTCAGACTTACCACCACTGGTAGCAGCATGCTGATGAAGTTGCAGTAGCGCCCCCTCTCCTCCAGGAGGGCTCGGCGCACCGCCTGCTTCTCCGTCTCCTCCATCAGCAAGTACATGTCACTCACGTCCTGCATGGCACTGTCCAGCTGTGGCTGCAGCCCTCCCCTTCCTGACGGATGGAGAGAGAGAGAGAGAAAGAGAGAGAGAGAGAGAGAGAGAGAGAGAGAGAGAGAGAGAGAGAGAGAGAGAGAGAGAGAGAGAGAGAGAGAGAGAAGATACAGAGGGAGAGGGAGAGGGAGAAGGAGAGAGGGATAGAGAGAGAGGGAGAGGCAGAGAGAGAGAGAGAAGAGGGAGAGGGAGAAGGAGAGAGGGAGAGGAGGCACAGGAAATGAAAAGAGATAGAGAGAGATAGAGAGAGAGAGGGTGTAAGGGGTAAGGACCAGTCAGCAGGACATGAGGAAGATGAGAAGATATGAAGTGAAAAGGGATGGGAAAGGTATGAGAGAGAGCATGACATCTGCTGATTGGTGTCCATTTTCGATGCAGCAGCACTAATGATGAGATGAGACATTGGGTGACCCATCCCTGTGATGACATGAATAAACAGCTCATGGGTGACAAATGAATGCAATGCTCAAAGTGCAATGTGCACCCTTCAACTGATACACATGAGGATGAGTGCATGGTGAGCAACACTTCATTTGAAAGGGCAATTGTGTTTTCAATGTTGTAGCCAATAATATCACGATGACCACTCTACAAAAACCCTTTCAATTAAGTGTCACAAACTCATTTAACACTACACTTCAGTTGATAGGAATTAGACAAAACCATGATGATGATATGCAAATGACAGTTTCTTCTGCAAACACATTGGCATGCAAGATTATCTCTCAAAGCGACGACAGACAGTGACATGCACAAGGCCAAGCAGTGAAATGGAAATGGTAGTTATGATGGTGGATGGTGGCTGACGCTGAGTTGAGCTTGCAGCAAAAGCATACATACCCGGGAGTTCTAGAGCTAGAGAGATCACGGGCGAAGAGAGAGAGAGAGAGAGAGAGAGGAGAGAGAGAGAGAGGGGGAAACAAAGGAAGAGGGGAAAGAGAGGGGCAGAGAAAAGAGAAGGAATAGGCAGGTAGCAAAGTTAGCAAGAGTGCTTTTCAAGGACGTCCTGAAACAAGCTTAGGAGCTGATTGAGAGCAGCCTGAGCAGAAGAAGGCTTTAGGGGCATTTTTTTTTGCAAAACAGCTTATAAAATGTGTAAAAGTCTACACATTATCTGGGAAATTGTGCCATGCATCAGTAAGGATAACACAGTTAAGTATTTGTGCTCCAATCACTGCACAAGAAAGCGTGTGTTGACAGATTCACCACTAGGTGGCAGTGTTTTGTGACAAGACAGCTGAATCCTTCATCTCTAAATACTGCCCCCAAAAAACATCTAAACACACAGACAAGGGCTCAGGTGAGGAGAAGCAGTAGAGCATTCAGTTGGTCCCTCGCGTCTTTTTTGGACATTGGACCTTAAAAGGGTTGGTCAGAGTTCAAGGTTCTGGTCAGCAGGATTAGCCCACAGACCCAACGGCACCTGACCCTGTCCCCCAGTAATCCACATGGCCACAGGAGGATCAGGGTCATAGGGCACGCCTGGTCTGCCCAGTAGCCACAACAGCTAAGCACTGACCGACCACCTCTTAGCCATGAACCAGCCATTAGCTTTATTGAGCTAATTAACCACCATCTCTACCAGCAGAGGAGAACGAGCTGCACAAATGAACAAGCAGGATGGTTTGAGGGGAGGGGAGATTAATCAGGCGAGCCTAACTACACCATGCAGACCAACCTTTAACTAACCAACTGTATGTAACAGTGACATTCACTACTTTTAAATACTCTTGCTATGCTTTAAATACTCTTGCTATGCTTTTCTGAGGGTAAACATAGCCCAGTCTGAAATCCTTTTAGATTTTGGGTAGTCAGCACTTAACATTGTAAATCAAAAATGAAAAACAATATTTGGATGTGCATGACCAAATCTACCGATACAGTCATGGTTGTAATGCTACAAAAAAAAAAAAAAAAAAAATGTGGTACTCCTGTTAAGATCAAAAAGCCTTTATTAAACACTGGCTACAGCTTTTTAATCTTAACAGGACTGCCTCAGTTTTCTATTTTTTGATAGTTCTAGGTTATTCTTCTTGATGGGCATCTTGGTTTTACTCTTTTTTACTCTGTTCATCACCACATTTGTTTGACCCAGGGTAGCATTCCCTTTTGTTTCTTGGTTTCTTGTTTATGGCTGTAATTCTGCGGGCTATCTGTGTCACACACAGGGGAGCATCCATGTTTGTGATGAAGCTAGTGTTGTGCTGAGATCTGTAGGCAGGGTTCCCACTCTTTTTCACTGACAAAATTTCAGAACTTCAAATCCATGACTTCACAGCACCTTAAGTGTGTAGAATTTAGCATACTTTCAGGGCTAAATATGAAACGTTTAACATTCAAAATACTGTCAATGCATTTATTGTCGACTCTAAAGGCCTAATGATAACTTAACAGAATGCGGTAGTTGCGTTAGGGAGAAACAAAAATTCCATTCCATGACTTTTCCAAATCTTTCAGTGACTTTACAAAATTTCATGGCTTTTCCAGGCCTGGAAAATTACATTTTCAATTTCCATGACTTTTCTAGGATTTCGATGATCATGAGCACGTGACAGACGTGCAGAGGAACTGTACAGAGATAACGGTTAGAGGTGTACCTTTTCTGGCTTTCTTCTGAAGCTTTAAGGTGTCAGAGGATTTCTTCTTTATTTCCTGCCTGGATCGCTTGTACTCTGCAGACAGAGAGGACAGACTTTTCACAAACGAACACGCAAGAATATTTTCTATATATTTTTCTTCAATGAGCTTGCTGACATTCTCAAACTGGTTGGACAATATATCAGGTTAGCTTGTTTTGTAGATGCTGCCAATGTTTATATACAAAACTAGCCCATGAAGTAGTTCACTCCGTGGGGAGAGGGAGTGCAGAGGCATCTGATGTCAGTTGTAGATGTATCGCACACTGATGCCTCATCAACTCACTGAGCTTATCCAGGAGACCATGCATGGCCTGCCTTGCCTCACCTCCCCTTTCATCATGCCACTGATCTCACAAACAATGGATGAGATCACGGCTGCTACCCAGTGGCCTGTTAAGTCTTTTTATATTATGTGTGAATTATCATTTATAATGCGATCGAGGCTGTAGTCTGTAGTCTGTAGAGGCTGAGGCTATCTATTGATTTGACTGAAATAGGGCTGCTGACATGCTGACATCTCAGACAGCCATTTTAAGATGACGCCAAAGATTTGGTTTGAAATTACAGAAAGATTGTTGATGTGTCACCCGAAACACCATGCTCATTGGTTGGCTGGGGGTTGTTAATGACTCTGTCTGACACACATTGTTCACATTTATACAGCACATCCAGGACGGAGCACAAAAAAAGTGTTTTTTTGCACACCCAGACTGGACACTGAGCTAGACGAAAGCAATGCGAAGCAGTGCACCGAACTTGATAAAAGTTCATGACTTGAGTTCATGAGTTCATGCACTCACGTGGATGAGTTCAGAATTGTGGGCTGAACATTATAAGTTTCTCTAAGACATTTCTGGCCTTAATCTGGTGAAAATGTCCTTAAGTACTATACAGGAAGTAGCTGTGTAGAACTTTCATGCTCCTGCTCTGATTGGCTGAGGCACTGACCTTTGGCATGGTCTTTGTCCAATAGGGCAGCGGTTTTCTTCCACTCCTCTATTCTGTCCTGGAGTGGACCAATGAGCTTCTCCATAAGAGCACTTGGAGGAAGGAAGAAAGAGAGAGAGAGAGAGAGAGAGAGAGAGAGAGAGAGAGAGAGAGAGATAGAGAGAAGGCATAGTAAAGGAAAGAATGTAAATTCTTGTCAGTATAATCAGTATAAATTACATTCCAGCTCATACAGATTATATTTTCCCCCCTCAGATGGACTGTTTTCCATTTAGTGCATTAATCCTCCACACAGTATCCTGAGTCAGTAATACTCTGAGAGATCAGGGTCACCACTACGCCAGTGACACATACATGGGACAGATGACCAGAAGGACACACACTAAACACTGCAACATGATCTCCTAAAGCAGCACAAAGCCTCTCTCCACACACATGGCCTATCTGATGCTAGCCATGCCAGACCCCAGTCCACACAAATGGCCTGCTGGTGTTACATTACATTACATTGTATTTGACTGACCTATCTGGTGATTTACAGCGACTCACAGTGATTTAAGTACAGGAGCATGGTTAAGCAAGGTGGGGTCAAATGCTCCTGGGCACTTCAGCTGTGGAGGAGGGTCTGGAGAGCACAGCTTATTCATTCCCTCACCCACATTTATTCCTACAGGAACAGGAATCTGTGTAGCTGTGTGTTTGTGCGTGTGTGTGTGTGCGTGTTTCTAGTTTAAATTGCACATTTGGTGTATGGTGAAACGCAATTTCAGTCCTCTGTGTGTAATGCCTGTTACATAGTGAATTGACAATAAAGTACACTTTGACTTTGAAACCTGCCACCCTTTGATCCCAAGACCTACTCTCTAACCATGAGTACACAGCTGTCCCACTAGCACTAGCTGTAGCTACACTGGCCTTTGAGGTGGCATCACTCACTGGCTCACTGAGTCTGGTGTGTGCCCGTGTGACAGAGCGAGAGAGATGATGCGATATGATATGATATGAAAGGGTGTGATGGAGGGGGTGGGGGTGGGGGTGGGGAGGACTCTTACTTGGTGAAGTGACGCAGTTTGGCCTCAATGCTGCGGTGGCGCATACACATGCGCGTCAGGGCCGAGCCGATGTCCCTGGTGGCACCTGGAGGGCGGGAGGGGCAGGAGAGGAGGGGAAGAGTGGGAGAGTGGGAGAGGGGAAGAGTGGGAGAGAAGAGGGGAAGAGTGGGAGAGTGGGAGAGGGGAAGAGTGGGAGAGAAGAGGGGAAGAGTGGGAGAGAAGAGGGGAAGAGAAAAGAGCTTAATATTGCAGGAACATATGCAGGCTCCGTCAGCATGGATCAGGCCCTGATTTGGCTCACATTGTGGGTGATCATGGTGATTACGGTGCTCATGGTGACGATCAACAAGACATCACTTGCCCATTTCTTCACCTTGTTTTTGTCTGCAGCAGTTCACACATTTTGCAGTCAGGGTATGCATTACAGGATGTAAGAACACACAAATCCTCACAAGTATGGGCACGCCATCACAATAATGCCTATGACCTTCGTCTTTTTGACCTGCTCTACCAGTTCAGCTACATGTTCACATGAGATTAACACTAACGCGGTTTGGATTAGCATCAGGTAAATGTCAGATAAATACCAAGAGAGCACAAACAACATTAGCAATAAGACCAGCCATAAGCAGCAATAACATCACATACAAAAAATACAAGCTTTAAAAACACAGAATTGGGTCAAAAACAAGCCAGGCCACCACAGCAAAACCAAAAGTTAAGCCATTTTAATCTCTTGTGTGCTAAGGTGTTTATGGAACAAAGGACATAAAATCCCTTGATGGCTGTCAGTGGCTGCGATTCAGGTTGGTGGCTGATTTGTTTTACATCCAAACACCCGATATGCACTAGCCTCATACTTTCTGCTCTAACTGCAATGCTATCGTTGTGTATTTAAAACAGGAAGTCTGTGACAGTGGCTGTTTGAAATGTCAACAAAAAACACATTTTATCAGATCTGACCTTATTCACTCTCTCCACACCCCTTGGTGCTGCACTGCAATTACTGACCACAGAGGGGCGATATTCAGGTCATCCAAGGAAATGAAAAGAACAGCAGGCCCAAAAAATGTAACATAATTTTAACTGAAAATTTACCACCCTGTCTTGCATGACATTACATGGCAATAACACCGTGACAGTGATGAGTTTCCAGCAGTGGCAGAAATCTGCGGCTTGACTGTAAAACAGATCTGGGCCTCGCCTGGGCCGGTTCCACCTGAGGCACCGGCTCAGATAAGCGTGTGATGAGGTACCGAGTTGGTGACTGATAGCACACCTGAGACACCTGCTGCTGTTGGGCTGATACCAGCTCCTGGTACCAACAACAGACAGACAGACAGACAGACACTCAGCAGGGTCAACCCACAGCAACCAGCCACCCCACCTCTCCTCCCCGACACACACATACATCACAGACTGTGTGTGTGTGCGTGCGTGCGTGCATGTGTGTGTGTGTACGTGTGTGTGTACTTGAGAGAGAAAGAGTCTCTCAGGAGTGTGTGCGTGCGTGCGTGCGTGCATGTGTGTGTGTGTGTGTGTGTGTACGTGTATGTGTGTACTTGAGAGAGAAAGAGACTCTCAGGAGTTACTTTACTGTCCTACACTAACATGAAACTACAGCCCTACTGTAGATCTCCACTCCCCCAAACCCCCCCACCCCAGCCGCTCATTATGTCTCTAAGCTGCCAGCCCCACACCCACACTGCCTGCTCAGCCAGCATTTCAGCCCGTCTCTAGGCCACCTCTAATGGGATTCTGCGAGAGCAAATCAAGGCCACACAGCACACAGCAGGGGGTCTGGACGCTGCCACACCTGCTGCCCACACACCAGCTGGCCCTGATCCGCCTCGCACACGGCCCACACGAGGCTCAGATCCGGGCCAATCTGGACAGGATGTGCTCTGGTGCTGCCATCTTGCTAGGGCCTTACTAGGGTGGGGGTGGGGGGGGGGGTGATGAGCAGTTGGCAGTCAGTTTGAAACTGAAATCAATGTTAGGACCTCCTCACACCAGCTTCGACGTTATGTCAAAGGATTTTCGAATTCAAACACTTTGTTTGACCCCACACTCTGGCAGTGCAGTGAACATCATTGGATTCTAACTACCATTGTTATGAAAAATATTGAATTTCATTACGCAACGCCGACAAAAATAGACCTGAACCATGATCGACAAGCTGTTGGCAGCAGAGTTGGACGCTGGTGTGCAGAGTTGTATTGAAAACATCTGAATCTAAACTAGTAGAATGTCAGAAGATGGTTGTGCACAGCCCTTTATGCCCCCTGTGTTCAGTGTACAAGGGGTCCCCAGGGGTCTGCTAGAATCCAAGTGAAGTAAACTTCAGCACTGAGAGCTTGTACTGTAGCCTGGTAAACCAGCCCCTCGTACTTTGTTTCATTTTGTACAGAGGGTCTGGAACAGACATCATCAGAAACGATTTGTTGGAGGTGTGGACTCTGCTGAAGTTTAAAAAAAGTGCCCCTGCCTTTACCCAATCGCTAACGCCTGGTCGTCATGTATGCAATTAGCCTACCTACGCACTGCAATTCAAATGTAGCACACAAGGTCAACGTCACGGCTAACAAACACACCCTCTATTCGCTGAGTGAATCGGTCTTGCTGGGGCCGACTAAATGACCCTCAAGAGATTCTGGTCCAGACCCTCTGTACAAATGAAATGAAGAACAAGGGGCGGGTTTACCAGGCTACTTGTACCGGGGACGTCGTGCAAAAGTGTGCAGTGTCACCAAAGGTTGTACAAGATGTGTCACACAAAAGTGTGTCCTTCAATTTCTTGTGACAAGTTGTAGCAAAGGGGAGAAGAAGTCACCCCACCCGGCTATGAACCTGGGTCTCCGGGGTACCAAACATGTCCTTTGACCTCAACGCCAAAGAGCCAGGCTCTTGGTATGGCAGTCAGAGCACACCCACAACCCTAGTGATAGTCACTGCATCACACAAGTCCACAACAGGGAAAGGTGAATGGAACACCTGGAGAGAGCTGGTAGGGCTCCTCATCTGGAGCGAGTCACATAATGAGAACACCGACATGTCCAGCTGCCCACTGCTTGTCCGTGTGTGCCTCGGTGAGAGGGTGTGACTGACTGAGGTTGGATTTTAAATGTGTGAGCACTCAGAGCAGCACTCGGCACTTTGTGATGACCCAGATACACAGTGACCCTCGCAGTGATCAGAGTCAGATCATCTCCTCAGCTCAGCTACAGTCTGTGGAGGAGGGAGTGGGGGAGGGAGGGAGGGAGGGAGGGAAGGAGGGAAGAGTGAGGGAGTGTTGAACGGCAGCCAGGGAAGCTGTTACCTGAGCATTGTGGACACTTTACTTTTAAAACAGACCAGTCAAGATATAGTACATCCACACTATGCCTTCTCATCCAAATCAAAGACCTGGAGAACTTCAGTCTGATTTCCACCCAGCCCACATCGTTCTTTCATGAACGATGAAGCTAATACTGTTTCCCTGGCCTAAAGGAAGGGACACTGCTGGACCTTTTTAGAGACTAATTCTTCAGAGGAAGATTCTATATATTAGTATCTCCATAAATTAGATTCTTAAAAAAAAAATTCAATCAAAACACTGTACAGACATAATAAATCACCTCGTTATCGCTGCAGTAACACCTGAGAAACACTAATTCCTTTGTTAGGCTTTTTAAACTAATTCCTTTGTTAGGCTTTTTAACACACACACACACACACACACACACACATACACACACACACACACACA
>CM050208.1:12162500-12165000 GCA_027475355.1 Coilia nasus
CAGCACAGAGGCTGATGACTTCTACATCTGCAGGGAGAGGGGATGGTAAGATCATCAAAACAATTACACTGCTCTGAAGGACGCTTAAACACTCCACCACTTCAGTGTTAATTATTCACACCAGACCTCTGTTTTATGTCTCTCTTTCTCCCTCCCTCTCTCTCTCTCAACACTCTCTCTCTCTCTCTCCGCACACACACACTGACTCTCTCTCTCTCTCTCTCTCTCTCTCTCTCTCTCTTCCTCTCTCTCACTCTCTCTCCCACTCTCTCTCTCTCTCTCTCCCCACACACACACATACACACACACACACACACTCACACATCACATACACACACACATACACACACACACACATTCGTGTAAGGACACACGTACGGCTCAGACACACTCCACTTTGAGTGACTGAGACACTGGGCCCTTTCAGGAGAAGAGGATTAGGGGCAATCTGAGGAATAAAATAAACCCTTCTCTCACTTTTCAGTGCACGTGTCTGGGAGTCTTTGTGTGTGTGTGTGTGTGTGTGTGTGTGTGTGTGTGTGTGTGTGTGTGTGTGTGTGTGACTGGGGGACAGTGCAGGTGCAGGGGATGTAGGGTTGCCTCAGGGCATCAGTGTGTTGTGAAGTTAGCCCCCCCTCTTTCTCCCTCTCTCTTTCCTCCCTCTGTCCACTCTGTCCCAGAAGCTTTTCCCTCTATCCCTCCCTCCTATAGAACCCTAATTTCAGAGGGAGAGAGAGAGAGAGAGGGAGAGGGGGAGAGAGAGAGAGAGAGAGAGAGAGAGAGAGAGAAAGACAGAGGGAGAGAGAGAGAGAGGAGAGAGAGAGAGAGAGAGATGAGAGAGAGGAGAGGAGAGGGAGAGACCAGGGAGTATTTGATAATCCTTGCTAGTATCGCATTTTTCATTTTGCATGATGCAGCTGGAATGTCCACTAAAAGGCTCTAAAATATAATATCCCTTATCACCGCTGAATGAACTCAGCACACGCACACACTTGCCTGCCAAACACACACACACATGCATGCACACACACACACACACACACACACACACACACACAAGCATGCATGCACACACACACACACAAACAAACACACATACAAACACACACAAAACACACACACACACACACACAACACACACACACACACCACACACAACACACACACACACACACACACACACACACACACACACACACAAACACACACACACACTTAAATGAACCCTTACACGTCTTCCCTGGTTCTTCTCTTAACTTAAACTGGTCTTTGAAAGAAGAGATTTCTAAAGCTTCAGAATAAACAGACCCGATCAGTGTCAGAAGGAATGTAGAGAATAACCATGTGGTCACAAACACACAGACACAGACACACACACACACACACACACTGAGATCATGACATGTCAAAGTTCACGGCCAAAGGCACACACATAAGACACAGCATAAACAGACAGGTATAGCCTCTCTTAAACACACACATACACACACACGCACGCACGCACGCACGCACACACACACACACACACATATACACACACACACGCTGAGCAGCAATGTGAGCTATGTGACTAGGGTTCTCAAAGCTGACTGGATTCAGCTGTGCTGGGACTCAACCATGTCTGTTGTGAATTACCATGTGTGGTGTGCCCCCGTGTGTGCCCATGTGTGTGAGTGTGTGTGTGTTGTGTGTGTCTGCTCTCTGTGCCTTGTATATATGGTGATGTTAAAAGCTACGTGGATACGGTCATGTGTTACTTCACGTGTAGCTTTCTAGTTGACTGTGTGTGCATGTGTGTGCTTCATACGTGTTCTATATGTAGAGCTATATGAGTATGAGTACGTATATCAGTGACGGTTTTTGTTTGTGGGTGTGTTGTGTGTGGTATTTGTATGTGTTGTGTGCTTGTGTTGTGTGTTTGTGTGTGTGTGTGTGTGTGTGTGTGTGTGTGTGTGGATGTGTTGCATATGTGTGCAGGTTTGTTACTGTCTAAAAACCTCAGGATTTTTTAGCATGAGACTTTTTTGTGAATACAAGGTGTGTGTGTGTGTGTGTGTGTGTGTGTGTGTGTGTGTGTGTGTGTGTGTGTGTGTGTGTGTGTGTGTGTGTGTGTGTGCACGTGTGTGTTTACGGTCTGTACTCTGGAGACTTCCTGCCAGAGTATAGCACTGAGGCTAAAAATACCTCTCTGTCCCGTCATTCTCCAGATGTGGCTTTTTATTTCGCCACCACAAGCAGAGAGGCAAGGCAGAGGAGCCCCCAACACTAGAACTTACAAAAGCTCCTCCACACACACACGCAGGGACCTGATATCACATTGTGTGTGTGTGTGTGTGTGTGTGTGTGTGTGTGTGTGTGTGTGTGTGTGTGTGTGTGTGTGTGTGGTGTGTGTGTGTGTGTAGTGTGTGCATCTATGCATGCCTGTCTGATAGTCCATCTTAGCAGTTCTGCTGAGTGTGTGTGCCTGTGTGAGTTAGAACTCTGGCCCATGTTGCTACCA
>CM050208.1:12172500-12217500 GCA_027475355.1 Coilia nasus
CTTGCTGCTCCCTTTAAATCTCTGCGAGACTTGAGACTTGAGACTTGAAAAAAAAAGAGAGCCAATGCAATTGTGTACAACAGTGACTGCTTAATCCCAGATTACATTTTCCTCCTGTTTCTACCATTCTGGAAGCAACACAGAGGGGCAGCCGTCTCAAGCGGACCGGGCCCGGATCGCAAACGGATCAGCAACCGAGTCGGGCCCTAGACTGCATAGGACTGCATCCACTCAGCTGCATGAGGTCATGGCTTACAAAAGCTCCAAAAATGTAAACAGCTCTGTAACCGTTTCAAGACATCCTGGGACAGGGCTGTGCCAGACATCCCAGAATGGCAAAAAGGGAAAGAGAGGGAGACAAAGAAAGATATACAGAGAGAGAGAGACAGAGAGAGAGAGAGAGAAAAAGACAGAGAGAGAGAGAGAGAGAGAGAGAGACAGAGAGAGAGAGAGAGTATGAGAGAGAGACAGAGAGAGAGGGAAAAAAACACTGCTCCTTGAAACAGCAAACCACAGTCTTTTCTACACCCAGTTTAACTGTGAGGCCGTTGGAGGACTCTGAGTTGGTCACAGGATGGCAGAAGTAGAAGCATAAACAGACCCGGCTGCAGAGATCCTCTAGCCTGGGCCAAGACCACCAACTCTGGCCATGGGCTGTACCAGGCCTGCTGTAGAGCACGCTGCTATATACAGCTCCTCCACGCCCAGTTTTACTGTGACTCCGGTGGGAGGATTCCCTTTCGGCTTCATGAGTCATTTCTTATCCCCAGCCAGCCCAGACACACACAGCCCTCCCGAGAGGCTTTTACACGAAAGAGCTGCTGCTTCTGTTTGACAGCCCATGTGGAGCAACGGACACCGTGGTGCTAGTTATGGCTAGAAGAAAGCCTTCTTTTGTTTGTCACTATTTAAGACATCAAGACATGGGCATCCTGACAGAATTATGCATTTCAATCGCCAGTATGCCAATCGGATTTGTAATATACACCGTAAAAAATGATACTGTGATATCTCCCCTGCATACTGCAACACTGACACCAGACACCAGCCCTGAGAGCACAAAGGCCATAACATCCAGGCTTTTAAAAAAGAAGAGCTTCGGAGAAGGGCTCTATTTCTGGGACCTATTTGTGTCCATCTCCATGAAAGCTCCGGTGCTTTCTCTCCATATGGCACCTATTGGTTCCCGTCGCAGTTTCCTCCCGCCCCCGACCTGCCAATCAATACCGCCGTCCTCTCCGCGGAGTCTCATCCCTCACGCCAACCCCGCCTGTCACACTAAATGAATTTGCAGTTATTCTGCGGCCACAGCTTTCACATAATGAGAGCACATGCAGGCCCAGTGATTTTACATCAGCCCCTGAGCACTGAGCTATTGCCCATTGATTTTGTTAGTCCACATGGGCAGGGGACAATTGCAACGAGAACAGCGCTGATGACAATGCAAGAAGTCAATTTAGGATACATTTTGTGGATGAAGTGTAACGGGTCATTTCATTAGGTCATCATTTCCATTATGCTTCATTAAGTGCCATTTGTACAGTACTGCATAATATACTGTACACAGATCCTGGCCTTTATGTATGAAGGCATAAGGATGCAACTTAACCCTGTTTTAACCAATCATTATAAGAAAACATGGAAGCCTCAGGCTGATGAGCTCTTGTCCTGAGCTGACGCAAAGCGTGACTGAAGTGAGGCCAGCCTCCTGTTTCCGGTGGGTTCCTGGGAATGTATTGACATGTTGTGCTAAAATGTCTGATTGGAAGTGAGCAGCAGAGGGACACTGGGGATTTGTTATCATCACAGAGGTTCGGTGACTGACCCCTCGTCCCCACGGGCCACATCTGAGGACGGCTCTAGAGTCAGGAATACTGTAATTATCTCTGCTTATACTTAACTTACTCATTTGCATGTATAACTGTAGCTTGATTTGTGTCCTCAACTGTAAGTCGCTTTGGATAAAAGCTTAATGCAATGAGCTGTAATGTAATATTAATCCTTAGTGGACACTAAGGTGCACATCATTTTTCATATTTTACAAACAGCAGCTACATTATTAGCTGGGCTGATTGACTTGATTCACACATGGCCCAGACCTCACCACTAGGTTTTGGCTTTTCCGGAGTCTGCTGTTCCCTTGAAGCTCCTGTCCCACTGTCTTTGATTAGAACTCCTGTCCCACTGTCTTTGATTAGAACTCCTGTCCCACTGTCTTTGATTGGAGCTCCTGTCCCACTGTCTTTGATTAGAGCTCCTGTCCCACTGTCTTTGATTAGAACTGAGCAGCAGTGTCAGTGACCACCATAAGGCCAGGACAGAGGGCCCCCATCCATCGCTGGTTGGGAGTGAGCTCACAGCTGATCCACCAACCTGACCCGGCCCAGTCTGACCTCTCAGTCCCTATCAGCCCTGTTGCACATGATCAGTGGTGGCAGTGGCAGAGTGGGCCGTACGCAGAGCCTGGCGAAAGAAAGCAGCCACACCGCCAGGCCTCATCCATCAGACAGACCATATTTGCACACTCCGTCACCAGATTCCAGGCCAGTGCAGTCACTTTCAGGTCTGGCAAGCAATGGAGCAAAACACAAACACACACACTCAAACTCTCTCTCTCTCTCTCTATCTCACTCACTCTCTCTCTCTCTCTCACACACACACACACACACATGTGCAAGCTCACACTCACACATACAAACACACGTGCAAGCTCACACACACACACATACAAACATATCTGCAAGCTCACATACTGTATACACGCACATTCACACACAAATTCCTAATAGTTCTGACATAATTCAAGTTGAAAGGTCCTGGTTAGAATACGTGCTAAGAAAATCTTGTGATGTCACAACATTAATACCCAACTATTCAAGAATTTATGGAGGACTGTTTGTGGAGGGCGTCTCCTTGCTCTCAAATTCGCCTCTTCACTGGTGCGGAGCTGTCAGCATTGCTACTAACATAACTGGCAAAGACAGGCAGACCAAAAGACACACAGAGAAAGAAAGAGGGTTGGAGAGAGGGACAGAGGTGAGGGTGAAAAACAGAGAGAGAGAGAGACAGAAGATGGGGCAGAGAGAGGAGACAGAGGAGGAGGCAGAGAGAAACAGAAAGCACGAGAGATCGAGAGAGAAAAAGAGAGAGAAAGAGAGAGAGAGGGTCAGCGATTGAATCTGCCTAATCCGATGAGTGATCGCTGAGGTCAGCACATGTAGAAGTGGAAGAGGATATTCCATATGATGCCATCTCGACGGCCTACATTCGACCCCACTGGACATGTCGAAGGTCAGCTTCATCCGGCCCACGTGAAACATATTGGAATTCATTAGTTAATTAGTGGTTCGCTTGTCGATGCATGTCTGATGGAAAAAAGTGTGCGTGATTTTGTTTGCTGACTGCGGGTCAGGCTAGCAGACAGGCTGACAGACAGGACAGGAGAGTTGAGTTCCCCCCACACAAGCTCCGGGGACTGGCCCATGTCTGCCCCTCCACGTGTCTAAATCTCCTGCTGCATAACACTCAGTGTGGCCTCCAGGCTTGGCATTCTGTCTCAGCTAAAGCCCTCTCATATGCGAATGATCTTTGTGTGTGTGTGTGTGTGTGTGTGTGTGTGTGTGTGTGTGTGTGTGTGCTTGTGTGTGGGTGTGGTTGAATGCACCTGCACCCACAGATGCCTTACACGCATAATTTATGCATGCATCACTAGAGATATTTCTGAGGTAAGGTTTCTTGCAATAATTTCAAATATCTGCCCTACTTGTTTGTCATATTTTCATGAAATACACTAACCATGTCAATAGGGCGTCACCTAATCCAATTATTGTCTTTTAAAACTGTTTAAATCACAATTGTTGAAACTGCAAATTTCTGCATAGTCTTAAATGAGCATATCCTGTAATAGGCTACTATACACCTACCTAATCTCAAACTCACCAAGCTATTAAGGCTTTATCACACTCATCAACCTTGAAGCGTTGCCTTTGATATAACTTTACTTCAGTGGGAACATGTTTGTTTGCACTCGGTGTAACATTCTCCGGGATTACTTTAGCAGCAGTGTCTTACGCACGCAAAAGATAAGCAGGACCTTTCATCAAGAAACACACACGATAACGATTAAACCCGTACGTCCTGACACCGTTTAAGTGCTAGTGTGGCAACTTTCCGTTACACACGGACACTGTTTGTAACAATAACAACCGGCGAGGATCTCACGGTGCTGTCGACCCAACGACCCCCATCACACTGAGAATTCGTGCCTATAAAAATGAACACTTTAAAATATTTGTAATTTTCCCTCCCTATTTTCAGTAACAGTTGCATCTGATGCTAAATCTGACCATAAGAGTGCTAAATACGATATCTCGCCGTATGTTGCTGCTTAGGAAATGCAACAATAGTGTGCCACAATGAATATGTTATGTATTCTCTTTGATGCCTGTATAATAGGCGAATGAAGAGTGGATAGATGAGGTTATGAACAATGCAAACCAAAGCACAACCAAAATAATCTGCCCGGATTTAAAGGGCTCTGTGGTGTTTCAGGGGGCCATAACAAAGCGAATTCACCCATGATGGTAGCAGTTCAGAGACAAAACCTTTACTGGCATAGGCTACTGTTGTCTTGAACAACTCAAGTCATCAGTGAAAACAAAGGCAATGAAATGGCAAAGATCATTCGAGCTGCACATGGCGTGCTGTCTTACCTTCATATCGTTTACAACAGCCTGGAATAATCCACCCAGGGCCCCGCATTCCCTCTCAACACTCTCCATCTTCTCTCAAAACCCTCGGAGGACTAAGCGCTTAATGAATGGAACGGTAAAAAAATGTCTACAACAGTCATTTCAAAATTAAGAATTCTAGAGTCCCGTGTCCATAAGTGCGCGACAGAACGAAGTGTTCATCCAATGTGCAAACGGGACTGAAGAGAACAACGTCAAAAGCCACAGTAACAAAAACAAAACAATAACCCAGCACTCCGGGTCCCTCGTCCCTGTAGCCTTGGTGATGGTAAGGGTCAAAAGACGGGGCTGTGCTTCCCTACCCCCAATCTACAATGCCCTTACGAACTAAACGGAATAATGACTCCCGTGTATCCGTTCATGTTCCCGAAGTACTTTAACACGCAAAACGAATCCAAACACTGGTATACAATGCAATGGCGACGCACGACTGCGCACTATGATCCAACACTTCTGATATGCATGTTAGAGAGGACTCAATAGTAATAGCCCTGAGACAGCAGGAGAGGTGAAATCCGACTCCCGAAACGTGAAAGCGACTGCCCGATCACAGAAAGAGAGAGAGAGAGAGAGCGTGGTGGAGGAAGGGAGGAGAGAGAGGGAGGGACATACGGGTGGACATCTGGTTAGCTGGTCTGAATGGGACGTCGACACAATTGTGGGAGCTGTGGTGTTTAAAAGTGCCTTTGTGCCCAAGATGGAGTTTATGCTTAGTTGAGCTTAAACGAAGGGAAGCTCCGGTAGAGATTCTAGTTAGGGTTGTGGATAGGGAGTGGGACTGGATACTTTCCACCTCTCTCCAGTAATTATTTTTGCTGGGATTCTCTCAAATTAACATCGTATCGTATCGTAAGTGCACTGTAAAATCCACTGTCATCGGAAGGGCGCTTGTGTGTGTACACAAGTTGTGTGTGTACTCCCTATACATAGGCTACTGTGCCACTAAGATAACACTAACTTGTTAGATTCAGTATAATTTTAAATTACGCACGGCTTTCTTTAGATGTAAGAGTAGTGATTGAAATGTGAAGGGGAGACACGCCAGGGTAGCCAATGGGCAATCAGAGGCAGAGATGACGGTCAGTGTAGAGTGTAGAGTGGAACATGAGAAACTAATTAACATGATATATAGGCCTTTTTGAAATGTAAGGCCTTAAATATAAGTATGCCCAATTAAGGTCCAGTGCATTTTACTATTATTGTAAAGTGTTACTCTCTAGTGACACCTCTTGTGCATGCATGCAAGTGAACATTTTCAGTGATGTTTTCACAAGGTCTGTTTTTGTCTTTTTTGGACTGGCCATTTTATTCATACTGTATTGGACTTAATGTCTACATCTTCCTCATACTTTAGCCTACTATATACGTTGAAACAAGTGTGTCCACCCAAGCTTTTTAAATATAAAGGCATGGTAACAGCTTGCATTTTACAGTGTAAGCTTATTTTTTATTGACAAATTTCTGTTGGATTTCTAATCACAGTAAATGACATTGTGACTTTTCATGTGATGAAATATTGTCCTCTCAACACCAAACTGTGGTTCTGTGGATTTATTTATATATTTATGCTTTCATGTCATGAATTGTTGGAAGATTTTGTGTACATTTTGAGGATATAAATTTCATTTAAATTAAAGTCAATTAAATGTATCCTGTGGAATTCATGCCATTTGTGGCTCTAATGTTGCAGTGCTTGTTACTGGTTTAATGACAAATGTGTGAAGTAGAGAGTGAAGTCCTGGACTTGAGTGGGAGAAATGAACTGAAATAAAAAAAAATCATGTACATGTCTTTCTTTCTTTCTTTCTTTCTTTCTTTCTTTCTTTCTTTCTTTCTTTCTTTCTTTCTTTCTTTCTTTCTTTCTTTCTTGTATCCTTTGATTAATCACTCTTGTACATCTTTCTTTCTTTCTTTCCGTTTGGAAAGTCTCATCTGCAGCTAGTCCACATTTCAGACCTTCAGACCAGCCCCAGCTAACACCTGACTTTATTTATCTATCTGTTTTGAAAGTGTGGTATTTGGTGTTTTGGTTTATCTGAGGTATTTGCACATATATTCAAAAGCTATCTCCCATCTCTTTCAGCAGAGAGCTAATGCATGGTGTTCCACCCACTGCACCATGGCATAGCCCCAGGGTGGTCACCTTTCTGGCTTCACAGAGGATGGAGCTTTGACCTCCACACTTTGAACTGCCTGGCATTCCACACATTTAAGCCCCTGCTCCTACCCCAGTAAGGTCCATTTTATCTTTCATGGCGAAGGCCTAACTGGGCTGCCTCACAGGTCAAAGGCCAGAGGACCAAGACCCCTTAGAGACGGCAGGGTCCTGATTTACCTATGTTTCCCTTACTTCAGAGTGTGTTACATAAGCCCTCCTTGGCTGCCGTAGTTATATAACTAACCAAGTAAAAGCAAGAGGGGAGAGAGAAAGGTTTCATGTCAAATAAACACATGCTGTTGATCGTCACGGTCTGATGCATGTGGAGCTGCTTCTTGTGAGATATTTAATCTAGTTTCATGTCATTTCCTCCTGTTGGTCTTGGCTCTCATCACATCGCAAATACTTTCAGGCTATGCGACTGTATAACAGCTTTCCTCTTGTTATTTGCCTTTAACTTCTCGACTGCTCATGTGTGTGATTCAAAATTAGGAATATCAGAGTGGAGTATTAGGAGCAATATAATACTGGCCACAGTGGTGTATAACAGAAAAGAAAAGGCAACCAAGGACAGAGTAGATTCTGATTGACGTTCTTTTGACCACAGTAGAAACCATTCTGCCTACATTTGGTAGGAAGCCGCATAGAGCATTCTAATAAATCACTGGTTTTATTTTTCTATAGTCCATGCAGGTTTGCTTGTCTGTATAAGAAACACAGACATCACAGACATCACAGACATCACGGACATTGTGTATCTTTATTTGATGTCTCATTTGATGTCTCAATGAATCAGTGTCGTCTTCGTTACTGGCAAGTCTCGGGTAGCTTGAGCAATAGAGCTGCATGTTGAAAATGACCAAAATTGTCGTCTAATCATAAGTGAAAGCGTGTCACAATTGCACATTGTTTAACAGTGATTTACAGTCCTGTTAGTGGGCCTTTAAACACAAGCATCCCAGATGGCTGAAAGAGCACACAAGCAGCAGAACTGCATCCAACAAGCAGCCTGACATGGGAGTTTGGGGTTTTCTGGGGGTGGATGGCGTTGTTTTGTCGTCCTTGGCAGTTCAACTCGGTACATTCTGTCCACGAAAAACACTCCAAAGCATTTTCAGCTCGAGTGATGGAGAAGGTCAAGCTCACCCCTCACAGCCACTTCCTGTTTCGCCAGCTGTGGTGCGTCTCCGACGGGACCCCGAAACCTTGATCCCCGTGCAGCCTCCAGCTGATTCGGGACTCTGAGCCCCCCCCCCCCCCCCCCCCATCTCTCCCCCCATACGTTAGACGGCAGCTCTGTCAAGGTGAAGGCATACCAGAGGCGAGTATTTCACACCCAAAAACCGTAACCCAAAACACCTGAACCGAGCCCCCTTACTGAGCTGATCCCTCTTCAAGGCCTGTCCATTAGATTATTTGTTGCCTGTGGAGGTGAGGGGTTACATAAGCAGTACAAGTTCTAACCCGCTCCCAAACCACACACACACACCACAAAAAACATTTTATAACACCACATCGCTTATAACACAGCTTTTATAACACATAGTTTATAACATCAGTTACAAACTCAAACTTTTCAAAGAGAGAAAATTATACCTTCACTGAGCAACCAGTTTCTTTTCTGCAGACAGTACCATACAAGACCGGCTTGGAGCTGCAGGATGGACTCAGCATTGAGGGGAAAGGCTATTCTTTAATGAGATAAAAATGACTGAAATGTCCACCAGTTAAGACACAGTTCAGCTCTCTGCAGGGGCGGTGAGGAGGGACACCACTTAACAGTCTGTGTTCAGAGCACAGCTGCACCGTTTGCCTGTCCAACAGAGCATCCCACAGGCCCACAGTCAATGACTTAATACACAAACGAGGGACGCTCCCTCCCTACGTCAGGTACTCACACTAAACCTGATCTGTGAGGGTATACTGTATTTATTAACCTACATGTGTCCATATGAAGAGATAAAGACATCTCCTAAGTAACAACATGCATAAACATTAACAGGTGTGAAAAAACAGGGTACATGTGCACTGAGGGCAACTGATTTTGTACGTATACATATACACGACACATACACACAAATACATGTTCATGTACTCCTTGTTCATGTACTCCGTCCTTCTCTCTCTCACTCTCTCTGTCTGTGTCTCTCACACACACACATACACACACAGACAGACACACACACACACACACACACACACACACACACACACACACACACACACACACACACACACACACACATACGCACACTCTGTTTTTGCAACTTGTAAAAGTGCATACACACATATCTACACAGTGACACACACACACACACATGCACGTACACACACACACACACGCACGCACACGCACACACACACACACACTTTGTTTTTGCAACTTGTAAAAGTGCATACACACATATCTACACAGCGACACACACGCACGCATGCAAATGCACACACACACACGCACACACACACACACACACACACACACACACACACACACACACACACACACACACACACACACACACACACACACACACACACACTTTTTCTGTGAAGCCATAGAAATGAAGGATTCCCAGAGTTTGGTGTGCAGCACCAGCAGAAACATGTGAGCCTCTGGTATTTCCTCCTGTCCTCTGCGGCCTGGGGTCCCCAACAGATCCTCTACTCCCACCACAGCACAGGCACGTGCAGCCCCATGTGTGTTTGACAGACACAAACACACACACATACACACACAAACACACACACATACACACACACACACATATACACACACACACACACACTCGTACACACACACACATACACACACACACACACACATACACACACACAAGCACACACACACACACAAGCACACACATGCACACACACATACACACACGTACACACACACACACACACACACACACACACACACACACAAGCACACACATGCACACACACGTACACACACACACACACACACACACAGAGGGAGAAAGAGGGAGGAAGTCAGGATATGGGAGGCTGAGAGAGAAGAACAGGAGACAGAATGTCAGGATGTAGACCCCGGAGTCCATCTCAAATTAAACTGCCGAGCGTTGTTTAGTTGACTCAGCAAAACCAACACAAGTGTGGGGAAGAGTTATTTAACATACACAAAGGTAAACAAACAAAGACACATGCTCGTGCACACATAAATGTGCACATACATACACAGACACACAGACACACACACACACACACACACACACACACACACATACACAACCGAGCGGATATTCAGTGTCAAAGGACTTACATACACATTTCGACACAAGGTTACTCTCATTCATGGAAAACGTAAATATACACCCACCCACTCTCACACATAAATGCCAAGCCTCTACTGACTGTCTCACAGAGCCTGGGAAATAAGCAGTACTAATCTCTGCTCTCACAAACACCTCTTATTTAAGAAAAATATATCACCCCTTCATATTCTGTCCATCCATTTCTCTTGCGTAACAAGCGACACATGTAAGCGCATATGATAAAAGCCAGCTCTCCAAAAAGACTAACCGCAGAACAGTATGTTCCCTCTTTATCAAGATCCATGGTAAATTGTAACATCTGGAGCCCAGCAAGAGCTTTCGCTTGGGTGCCCGTTTCAAACGGGCGCTTAGCTTTTGAGAGACATAAAACCGGCCGAGGGGGGTTCCCTGTCGCACGTGGATGTTTCGCGTTACCAGAACACACAGCGATTGCCCTGTCACTCAGGGCCAGACTCAGATTCTTCCAGTTCGTGCAAACAGCCATGAGTGTTGTTTTTTTTTCCATGAGGCTGGGCATTTGCCCTAGCAGTAGAGACAAGAGCTGACAGTGGAAGACTGCGATCGGAACTAGGACTAGGATCAGGAACCGGATGGGCTTTGGTTGTGGCTCACAACCACAGTATTCAACAAATAGGCAGAGAATAGGTGGAGATCAGACAGATGATCTGCATTCATACCTTGCACAAATTAAGTGTTTATTTATAAAATGGCCTAACTTGCATTAGACTGTTAGCAAAATTAAAGGCTGCCTTTAAACTATAGATGAGCATGAAATATCTTTTGTGGAATTCCCCACATAGCTAGTGGCAGTTCCAGTTCAGCCCTGGGCCCCATCAGCCCCAGAGTCCGCTCTGATTTTATTCCGCTCCTTGTGGCGAAGCACAGTGGTTTGGCTTTGGCTAACGTGTGTTAGATTAGGTCATAGCTCCTGAATGCTGGAGACACACTGTGAATAAACACCAATCCCCATAGGTAAGATGTAGATTTTGGCCCCTCAGAGTCCTCACCTGTAGCCTCACACTAGCAGCAGAGTCAGAGAGGGGCTTCTGTTTGGCATCCACACACTGTGTCATAATTCACACACTGTCATAGTTCACATACTGTCTGGATAAGTATACACGCTATTGTTTTTTCTCCTGACTAGTGCTGCTATCATCTGGAAGGTTTAGCTGTGGGACAGCTGATGTTGACAGAAAAGTCTCAGGATCAGGTGAGGTAGCAAGTAAGGTTCAGCCAACAAACATTTTCATTAATGTAAAAAAGGTTCACCATTCTGTCTCATACGGTCATAATCGCAAAGTAATTTATGTAGTAATTTCTCTTCTTCTTCTTGATGTTGTCACTTTATTGTTGAGTTAATGTTCAATGTTGTGTCACCTTCGATAAAAAACTCTGCTAGATACTTTTATGTACAGTAAGCATGAAACTGAACACCCTATAGGGGCAAAATATGACTCAAAGACACAACCGCACAAAAGAGGATATGCGCATGTTTTACAGCACAATTCCTGACTATCCTGTTATAATATGCAACATGGTCTGGACATACAGTAGTTTCACAACTACAGTACATGAAAGGACTCACCATAATAGTTTACATTGAGACAAGTTTAACAAGAGGGACCGGCTGTTGTTCTGGACGCCGCGCTCACGCTGCAACACATGTGATTGCTCCACGGAAGGAAAAAATGTTTGTATCAGACCTCAGACCTCATCAAACCTTCAAATATGGGTGCACGTGTGTGTGTGTGTGTGTGTGTGTGTGTGTGTGTGTGTGTGTGTGTGTGTGTGTGTGTGTGTAACTCATCCTCAGCACTGAGCTCTTAAAATAAACTATAAATTGGCTGCGGGCAGAGAGTCTGTTAACACGCCGTCACAACAGCAGAGATTGGTGCACAGGGTGTACAGGAGGGGCTGCTGGGGTCTGTAATGAAATATGTATTTTTCCTCTGCCAGAGACAGAACTCCCTGACTCCTGCGTGAACCGTGTTATGCTCGCACCTTCCAAACACAGAAACAGAAGAGGGATGGATCTGGTGGACGATGACAAGTGTATCATCACAAATTTTTACAATCATGGAGAGAGAAATGTACATCATGAACATCATCACATTAGCTGCTATAATGTCAAGAAAATGCATCAACTTCCCTAGTACATTATATTACCCTTAAGTGACACTTATTTGCCTATGCGAGTTTTGGAGTAGCCTGACCACACTGGTTACACAACATAAATCATATCAGGCTCTCAGATCAACCTCACAGTCACCACAGGCAGAACCGCTTACTGGAACAGACCTGGCCCTTGCATGGTACGAGTCTGGTTTAGATCACAGCTGGATTGGTTGCACAATCAAATCCAGCATGACTCTAAATTCTCATTGTGAGCCCCTAACAATGAATGTTTCAGTCAACTGTAACTTTTTATTGTTTTGGGGGTAATGATTCAAAGTTTAATGTTTGTTCATCCTTACCGATTTCTGTTGCTGTTGCTCCCCATCAGTTGCTTTTCTAACCTATGCTGTTAACTCCCTCTAGTGGACATTAGGAAAACATGATGCCTCTTGACTTGGGGTTCATATTTTTAGAACTTAATATCTTCTACAAGCTGGTGTCTCTTAAGCTGATTATTAGCCATTAATTTCACTGGAAACAAATCCTCACCAGAGCACCGCCAGTGATGTTCAGTGACATCAGTTAGCGGCGCCAAATCTATTCCTAAAAAATAAAAACAGAACTTGTCAGCACTGACAAGAAGGGAATCGTCAGAGATGTGCACGTCTGAACCTTCCCCAGTTATCCAGTCCCAACTGTGAAACATGATGAAAGAGAAAAAAAAAGAAACTCTTTAGCAAAATCCCTGCTACAATTCTCCATAGGGACGTCAGACATGATCTACTACCTGCAGAAGAGCAAAAACAAAGCTATCAAGGATGATGATGGTTCAGTGCTGCTAACCCACAGCTGGTGAGACCTCCCTGGGCTCAAAAACCAGGAGCTGAAGTGGGAGGTGTCACCTCGATTCAAAGCACACTGAAAACTTGTTCACTCAAAACATTCACTCATAACTCGGCTCCAAACCTCCAAACCTGCAGGGGACAGAGAAAAAATCTACGTGTGTTAGTAGACTCTGAACTTTCTGTAGTAAACTTCCTGTAGTAGCCATATGGCCTTATATATATATATATATATGAGCTCTTCCCTGCTCATGGGGTCTGTTGCTTACCTGAGCTGTAGCAGCACTCCAGCATGTTGGTAGAAATCATATCAGGCTCTCAGATCAACCTCACCTCAGTCACCACAGGCAGGCTCGCTTACTGGAACAGACCTGGCCCTTGCATGGTAGGAGTCTGGTTTAGATCAAGGCTGGATCAGTTCAAATCCAGCATGACTCTAAACTCTCATTGTGAGTTTCTAGCAATGGACGTTTCTATCAACTGTAAGTGTTTATTTTTGTTGGGGTAATTAAAGTTTACCACAGGCACTGATATGAAATTACAATAGGGTTTCATCTTATTGGGTTGTTTTTCATTTTGTAGAGTTTCTGCAGTCCTCTGCTCCCGAACCATGTATCCCTTCCTGGTGGCTGGCTGCTATGTGACTGACTAGCTTTGGCTCCTCCAGTTCCTTCCCAGTGTGCCCTGCTGCTTCCTGCTTGTGGGGTCATCAGATGTATGGTTGGTTGGCCTTTGTTTGTTGTTTTACTGTCTGGTTGGTTGTATTCGTGATGTTACTGTAATTTATTATTTTCTGTGTTTTACTATTGTAACTGTTTATAGTTGTATTCTGTTTCTTTTAGTATGTGTGTGTGTGTGTGTGTGTTTGAACTGGGGTGAACAGTCATGAAACTCTCCTGGTGGCTATTACCCTACTGTGTGCTGTGCTTAGTAGACTGCTACTGTTGGGCTAAGTTGGTGTTCCCTGGGTTCCCTTCATTCCTGAGGTGGCGTAGTCAAATGGTAACATTTCCCCGTTGTGCCACATGAAATACATAGGAATCTTTCAGCTAAAACACAGAAGAACTCTCAGCTCTTGGTCAAGACACTGGTAGGGAAATTGACTTTTGTAAAATAAATATAAATGTGAAAATTTAAGTTTGAAATGTAAAAAATGTATATTAAGACATTGCTTCAGCAGTTGTGTTGTGACTAGTTGTGACTTGTAGTCTGTTCGTGATCAGTTGTTATTTAACTACAGTACTTGCATTGATTGTCTGACTTACACTATCAACTGTAATATTGAATTAAATGTGATGTGTTTAGTTTAAAATATTTATTTAAAATAATGCAATATCTTTGCTAATTTATCTATGAATGTTATGGAACTATCTGCTATCTACAATCTACTTCTGATTCTAAATAAAAATAGAAAAGGAAGAGATTTTGAGTTGTTCCTTGTGTCCTTCAGAGTATTGCCCAGGCAGTTTTTCAAGTTTGGGCCAGAGATGAACACTTTATTCTAACATAACTTCACAGTGTTAAAGATCTGACAACTTGTTTTCTGACCGCAGAGTTAAGGAATTATGGCAAACAAACGTGGCATAACCAATGTCAATTAACAAAACTGAATTGAGTCAAAAAACATTGAGATTGAGATGGTTCAGCAAAGAATAACTTGTGAGAGAGCACTGAACAATGTTTATTGATATTGCTTATTACTGTAGTGATGCATTAAAAATGTATAGTTTTCACTTCTTATATAGTTCATATATGGTTCTTTTCAGTTTGCTCTGCTTGATCTCCTCCAGAAAAACAATCTGGAGCGTCTGGTCTCTGCCCTCTCTTCTTTAGCTTGCTTCCTTGCCAGTTTCTCAGCCTCCTTCTTCTCCTTGGCTTCTCTTCGTTTCTTCTCCTTAAGCTCAGCCTTTTGTGTTTTCTCCAGTTGTTTCCTCATCTGTTGCTCCAATTTGTGCTTCTGTTTTAGCTCAGCAGCTCTGATCTTCTCCTCTTTCTTCAGGAAGGCAGCCATGAGAGACTTCCTCTTCTTGTCATATTCTGCAGCAATCTCTGCCTCCAGCTTCTGGTTCTCAAAAATTAGCTTTGTAATGTCCTCCTTGGTGCAGAAGGTCTAAAAAAGATATCAAATAAGAATAATTTCAGGCACAATATTAGATAACATTATTAGCCGAATATTATTAGTCCAGGTTTAATTTAAGTTTTGTGAGAGCAACTGTGTGTTCAGGTACCTGAAGGTCATCATTCAAGCATGGCTTGTTGGCCTGGAGTTTCCTCCATTCCTCCCTCACCATCCATGTAGTGAGGACCACAGGAGTTCTCTCAGCGCTAGATTCTTTAGTAGACCTTCCAGGTGCCTGAGGAGAAACAAACACACACCACATTATGTCAGTGTCCCTCTGTGTTGTTCAGAGCATCAACAGCTAAACAAGGTGTTGCGTAGTCAGTAGTGACATTTACCACCATCCATTTCTCAGCATGCTCCTTCAGCTCCATCAGCAGTCTCTGCTTCAGGGCAGCAGTGGTCAGGACCATGGGTAAGGTGCCATTCTCCCTCTCCCTGGTTATGCGCTCCCAGTTGGCAGCGTCCTTGATTATCCGCTCTTTCTCTCTGATCATCAGTTTCTCATAGTCCTCCTCCTCCTCCTTCTTCTCCAGGAGAAAGAGCGTCCATGTCTTTTCCTTCTCTATAGCAAAACATTTCTCTCGCTGCTTCTCCTTTTCTTCAGTAATGCTCTTCAGTTGAGATGCCATTTTACAGAGGTTATTCTGAATCTCCTCCCGCTCTGCAAGTCTGGCAGCCTCAGCAGCTGCTACCAGTTTCTCTCTCTCTCTCTGCCTCTCCTCCTTCCGTGTCTCTCTGGAGGCCTCCAGTACTCGGATGTCCTCCATGAGCTTCTCCATCGTCATCTTCATGGCCTGCTGCTTGACTTGTGCCTCTTCAGCCAAATCAGCAAACACCATTTGGAGATTCTCCAACACGGTCCTGCATAGGGCTGCCGTCAGACCCTCAGGAAGTCGGTTCATTGTAACAATGCTGAGAACATAATACATAGCTTGCTTGGTCAATGCAGTTTGCTTTGCTTTACTAGTTATCCACAGTAGAAGTAGTTTTATTTAATTAGTATTACTCTTTATAGTTTTGCTGTTTTTTTACATAACATTTTAAGATTAAGTGTTATATTTATCAGAAGAACAACAGACTGCAGTTGATTGATATTTTTACAGGTAGAAATTCCCATAAAGTGAAAAATTTTGCTACCTACTTGAAAAAGAAAACGTATTGCTGTTCACTACAAGTTTTGGAAAAAAAACTTTACCGTTATGTTTAATGGAAAGCTTAAATTTAAACCCAGGGCAAAAGAAGGGAGTTGAACATTGGTATGTTGACAAGTAAGATGTTATTTTCACAATTCCCTACATTTGATAAGTTTGCTAAACACAAATAAACGTTTGCTAAATATCAATGAACCGTTCTTCGTAGAATACATAATGTTAACGTAGGCTACTTTACCTTTCAAATCACTCTTGAGCCTGAAAAAACTGCGCTGTTTCAAATTGCTCTCGTGTAGTCGCTAACTCCTGCTCAGAAGAAATGATGTTGAATGATATACTGTCTGCTTATTTATACCCACTTGTCTAATAGAACGTTTACGTCACGTCACTAGCATTATTTCATCATTCCAATCTGTGCTACGTAATAGCCGTTCTAATAAATAAGGCCAGCTCTATTTTTTATGTGTATGATATTTGTCAGACGCCATTTTTAAGTTTAAAGCAATAATTTATAATTCTAAAAAAAAAAAACATTAACCTTACAAAACCTATAATTAAGAAAATAAATCTAAACATAACTTGCAATAAACCGCTTAGCTGCAAAAACTCATCAAGTAGCCCAAACTAAAACATGGTTTTTAAACGTCTTTTTAAAAAGTTTAAAATGATTCCTGTAGAGGGCAGTAGAAACAGGTGAAATGTCCTCACACACGCATGAGCATGTGTTATGCAGTATAAGAGGGTTCATCATTTCTATGTCACATCAGATCACTGAAAGTTGAACTAAACAATGAAACATTGTCCTCATGGGACAGAGTTGGTTTGCCAGTTAGCATTTTTACAATGACTTCAGAAAAACAGGCAGCCTTGTGCTGCATACATGTCCATCAGAAAAGCATCAGTTTATGATTAGTAGTTTCACACAATGCAGAAGTAATGTTACTGAATTATTACAGCAATATCATCTAGCATGGATAGCGAAGTCTAGAAAGAAACAATGAATTTACCTTTTACATATTGTAAAGACAATAACTCAAACACACAATAAGTAGGTGAGCCTTTTTAGTGGACTCTAATCTTTGTTAATGGTATTAGGTAGATATTAAAACTGGACACTGAGGAGGTATTTCAGCATCAGCTGACTTGATGGTATTTCAAGCTAACTGTTGCCACTATAAGTCTGCATGCAGATGACCTCCTTAGTGTAGTTTGCTAGTGTCACAACTTTGGTTGTGGAAGGTTGACAAAAGCCATTAGAAAAAGGTGGCTAATTACTGTATGTATCTTTGCTTCATAATCTGATACTTTCCCCTTTGCTGGTAGACTCACCCTATTGCCAAAGAAAATGATTCATCTTCTCCCACAAAGTTTATGAGGAGATGGGTGCCGGCTATCCAAGTGTGCCAGCATTCTTCACCTGCATGTCTGCAGCATTATTTGCCCTTGAAGTTGGGTTGCATGTGACTCATGTGTCAGAAAGATTATGCAGCTGGTAACCTCCCCTTTGCTTCATGGTGAAGATATTGTTGTAGAAAGACATAGAAGACACACTGAATACTATTTCCCCGCCACCACTAAAAGGTTAAAATGGGATCTGAACTTGCCACATTCAAAACAACTGGTGGGTGGTAACTTTTCTTTATAAGTAGTCATTTTTAAATGCCCATGGTGGTCATACCTTTGCTTACAAAGTCAGAAATCATGATATCACTATCACTGGAAATGGATTTGAATTAGCTTACTTTTGTTGTTGTTGTTTAATTGTGGTAGCCGCAATGACTGAGGAGGATAGTCATTTAAAATGTTTTTTTAGTAGCTTGAGTATCAGCGGAGGCCAGTAGGTGAGTGAGGATGAGGAAACAGTGTAGTGAAGAGGCTAATAATAGATAATAAAATAATAATAGAGAATAAAATATTTGGTGGGTCTCAGTTGGGCCCCACTTTAAATGTAAATATTCAGACAGTACATTACATTTTAGCGTGACCTTATGTCACCTCAGATAATAAGAATGAAACACACACACACTGTACTTTACTGTGGTTGGAATGCTTCCTTGGAATGTGAAACACACTTACCCATAAGTCCCTCTGAGGAGGTAACTCGTATCCTTTTTCCTGCTATCAGTGACATCAGAAACACCCCACATTATCTCCATGGCAATGGTAAAGAGGTGGTATCACAGAGGTGCTGTGGAGATCAAGATGACCATCGTGAAGAGTGCAAGTCTGTTGGTATCTGATAGAGTGCACCAGAGGCATTGTGATGCTCAATACTGCATGTGCTTGGACTGAGTGGGATTACATGTGCACACATTGGGCTTAGTGTTGCAGGTACACACACACACTGGGCTTAGTGCTCTAGACACAGGTATATGTCAACAAACCCACACTCCCAATAATTCTTAGTGCATAAGGCAAACACACATACATATGGTACAGTAGGCCTGGTGTTTCAGAAACAGGTGGGCGTGACTCAGCAGCAAAGACACTGCCTGTCTTTTCGGAAGGAATGAAACTCTCCTGGTGGCTATTACACTATGTGTGCTGTGCTTAGTAGATTGCTACTGTTTACTTCACTTGTTTGATTTCCCCGTTGTGCCACATGAAATACATACTGTAGGAATCTTTCAGCTAAAACACAGAACAACTCTCAGCTCTTGGTCAAGACACTAGTAGGGAAATTGACTTTTGTAAAATAAATATAAATGTAAAAAATTTAAGTTTGAAATGTAAAAAATGTATATTAAGACATTGCTTCAGTAGTTGTGTTGTAACTAGTTGTGACTTGTAGTCTGTTCGTCATCAGTTGTTATTTAACTGCAGTACTTGCATTGATTGCCTGACTTACACTATCAACTGTAATATTGAATTAAATGTGATGTGTTTAGTTTAAAATGTGTATTTAAAATAATGCAATATCTTTGCTAATTTATCTATGAATGTTATGGAACTATCTGCTATCTACAATCTACTTCTGATTCTAAATAAAAAAAAGAAAAGAAAGAGATTTTGAGTTGTTCCTAGTGTCCTTCAAAGTATTGCCCAGGCAGTTTTTCAAGTTTGGGCCAGAGATGAACACTTTATCCTAACATAACTTCACAGTGTTAAAGATCTGACAACTTGTTTTCAGACCGCAGAGTTAAGGAATAATGGCAAACAAATGTGGCATAACCATTGTCAATTAACAAAACTGAATTGAGTGAAAAAACATTGAGATTGAAATGGTTCAGCAAAGAATAACTTGTGAGAGAGCACTGAACAATGTTTATTGATATTGCTTATTACTGTAGTAATGCATTAAAATATATAGTTTTCACTTCTTATATAGTTTATATATGGTTCTTCTCAGTCTGCTCTGCCTGATCTCCTCCAGAAAAACAATCTGGAGCGTCTGGTCTCTGCTCTCTCGTCTTTAGCTTGCTTCCTTGCCAGTTTCTCAGCCTCCTTCTTCTCCTTGGCTTCTTTTCGTTTCTTCTCCTTAAGCTCAGCCTTTTGTGTTTTCTCCAGTTGTTTCCTCATCTGTTGCTCCAATTTGTGCTTCTGTTTTAGCTCAGCAGCTCTGATCTTCTCCTCTTTCTTCAGGAAGGCAGCCATGAGAGACTTCCTCTTCTTGTCATATTCTGCAGCAATCTCTGCCTCCAGCTTCTGGTTCTCAAAAATTAGCTTTGTAATGTCCTCCTTGGTGCAGAAGGTCTAAAAAAGATATCAAATACGAATAATTTGAGGCATAATATTAGATAACATTATTAGACGAATATTATTAGTCCAGTTTTAATTTAAGTTTTGTGAGAGCAGCTGTGTGTTCAGGTACCTGAAGGTCATCATTCAGGCATGGCTTGTTGGCCTGGAGTTTCCTCCATTCCTCCCTCACCATCCATGTAGTGAGGACCACAGGAGTTCTCTCAGCGCTAGGTTCTTTAGTAGACCTTCCAGGTGCCTGAGGAGAAACAAACACACACCACATTATGTCAGTGTCCCTCTGTGTTGTTCAGAGCATCAACAGCTAAACAAGGGGTTGCGTAGTCAGTAGTGACATTTACCACCATCCATTTCTCAGCATGCTCCTTCAGCTCCATCAGCAGTCTCTGCTTCAGGGCAGCAGTGGTCAGGACCATGGGTAAGGTGCCATTCTCCCTCTCCCTGGTTATGCGCTCCCAGTTGGCAGCGTCCTTGATTATCCACTCTTTCTCTCTGGTCATCATTTTCTCATAGTCCTCCTCCTCCTTCTTCTTCTTCTCCAGGAGAAAGAGCGTCCATGTCTTTTCCTTCTCTATAGCAAAACATTTCTCTCGCTGCTTCTCCTTTTCTTCAGCAATGCTCTTCAGTTGAGATGCCATTTTAGAGAGGTTATTCTGAATCTCTTCCCGCTCTGCGAGTCCGGCAGCCTCAGCAGCTGCTACCAGTTTCTCTCTCTCTCTCTGCCTCTCCTCCTTCCGTGTCTCTCTGGAGGCCTCCAGCGCTCGGATGTCCTCCATGAGCTTCTCCATCGTCATCTTCATGGCCTGCTGCTTGACTTGTGCCTCCTCAGCCAAATCAGCAAACACCATTTGGAGATTCTCCAACACGGTCCTGCATAGGGCTGCCGTCAGACCCTCAGGAAGTCGGTTCATTGTAACAATGCTGAGAACATAATACATAGCTTGCTTGGTCAATGCAGTTTGCTTTGCTTTACTAGTTATCCACAGTAGAAGTAGTTCTATTTAATTAGTATTACTCTTTATAGTTTTGCTGTTTTTACACATAAAATTTTAAGATTAAGGTTTCATATTTATCAGAAGAACAACAGACTGCAGTTGATTGATATTTTTACAGGTAGAAATTCCCATAAAGTGAAAAATTTTGCTACCTACTTGAAAAAGAAAATGTATTGCTGTTCACTACAAGTTTTGGAAAAAAAAAAAACTTTACCGTTATGTTTAATGGAAAGCTTACATTTAAACCCAGGGCAAAAGAAGGGAGTTGAACATTGGTATGTTGACAAGTAAGATGTTATTTTCACAATTCCCTACATTTGATATGTTTGCTAAACACAAATGAACGTTTGCTAAATATCAATGAACCGTTCTTCGTAGAATAAATAATGTTAACGTAGGCTACTTTACCTTTCAAATCACTCTTGAGCCTGAAAAAATTGCGCTGTTCCAAATTGCTCTCGTGTAGTCGCTAACTCGTGCTCAGAAGGAATGATGCTGAATGATGTACTGTCAGCCTATTTATACCCACTTGTCTAATCGAACGTTTTACATCACGTCACTAGCATTATTTCATCATTCCAATCTGTGCTACGTAATAGCCGTTCTAATAAATAAGGGCAGCTCTATTTTTTATGTGTATGATATTTGTCAGACGCCATTTTTTAAATGTAAAGCAATAACTTAAAATTCAAAAAAAAAAAACATTAACCTTACAAACCTATAATTAAGAAAATAAATCTAAACATAACTTGCAATAAACTGCTTAGCTGCAAAAACTCATCAAGTAGCCCAAACTAAAACATGTTTTTTAAACGTCTTTTTAAAAAGTTTAAAATGATTCCTGTAGAGGGCAGTAGAAAAAGGTGAAATGTCCTCACACACGCATGAGCATGTGTTATGCAGTATAAGAGGGTTCATCATTTCTATGTCCACATCAGACCACTAAGAGTTGAACTAAACAATGAAACATTATTCTCATGGAACAGAGTTGTTTTGCCAGTTAGCATTTTTACAATGACTTCAGAAAAACAGGCAGCCGTGTGCTGCATACATGTCCATCTAAGAAGACCACCAGTTTATGATTAGTAGTTTCACACAATGCAGAAGTAATGTTACTGAAATATTACAGCAATGTCATCTAGCATGGATAGCCACATGTAGTAATAATAATTTTACCATATAAGACAATAACTCAAACACACAATAAGTAGGTGAGCCTTTTTAGTGGACTCTAATCTTTGTTAATGGTATTAGGTAGATGTTAAAACTGGATACTGAGGAGGTATTTCAGCATCAGCTGACTTGATGCTATTTCGTGCTAACTGTTGCATGGTATTGTTCAGATGACCTCCTTAGTGTAGTTTGCTAGTGTCACAACTTTGGTTGTGGAAGGTTGACAAAAGCCATTAGAAAAAGGTGGCTAATTACTGTATGTATCTTTGCTTCATAACCTGGTACTTTCCCCTTTGCTGGTAGACTCACCCTATTGCCAAAGAAAATGATTCATCTTCTCCCACAAAGTTTATGAGGAGATGGGTGCCGGCTATCCAAACGTGCCAGCATTCTTCACCTGCATGTCTGCAGCATTATTTGCCCTTGAAATTTGGTTGCATGTGACTCATGTGTCAGAAAGAATATGCAGCTGGTAACCTCCCCTTTGCTTCATGGTGAAGATATTGTTGTAGAAAGACATAGAAGACACACTGAATACTATTTCCCCGCCACCACTAAAAGGTTAAAATGGGATCTGAACTTGCCACATTCAAAACAACTGGCGGGTGGCAACTTTTCTTTATAAGTAGTCATTTTTAAATGCCCATGGTGGTCATACCTTTGCTTACAAAGTCAGAAATCATGATATCACTATCACTGGAAATGGATTTGATTTAGCTTACTTTTGTTGTTGTTGTTTAATTGTGGTAGCCGCAATGATTGAGGAGGATAGTCATTTAAAATGTTTTTTTAGTAGCTTGAGTATCAGCGGAGGCCAGAAGGTGAGTGAGGATGAGAGAACAGTGTAGTGAAGAGGCTAATAATAGATAATAAAATAATAATAGAGAATAAAATATTTGGTGGGTCTCAGTTTGGCCCCACTTTAAATGTAAATGTTCAGACAGTACATTACATTTTAGCGTGACCTTACGTCACCTCAGATAATAAGAATGAAACACACACACTGTACTTTACTGTGATTGGAATGCTTCCTTGGAATGTGAAACACACTTACCCATAAGTCCCTCTGAGGAGCTAACTCGAATCCTTTTTCCTGCTATCAGTGACATCAGAAACACCCCACATTATCTCCATGGCAATGGTAAAGAGGTGGTATCACAGAGGTGCTGTGGAGATCAAGATGGCCATCGTGAAGAGTGCAAGTCTATTGGTATCTGATAGAGTGCACCAGAGGCATTGTGATGCTCAATACTGCATGTGCTTGGACTGAGTGGGATTACATGTGCACACATTGGGCTTAGTGTTGCAGGTACACACACACACTGGGCTTAGTGCTCTAGACACAGGTATATGTCAACAAACCCACACTCCCAATAATTCTTAGTGCATAAGGCAAACACACATACATATGGTACAGTAGGCCTGGTGTTTCAGAAACAGGTGGGCGTGACTCAGCAGCAAAGACACTGCCTGTCTTTTCGGAAGGAATGAAACTCTCCTGGTGGCTATTACCCTATGTGTGCTGTGCTTAGTAGATTGCTACTGTTTACTTCACTTGTTTTGGTGAATCTGTGTGGAGCACTTTGGTTTGCTCTTTTGGGGTTGCAGTATCCCTTAGCTGAGTTACTTCTCCAACAATATGTGTGTGAGCGTTAATATTTAGTCCAGAACCATAATCACGTCTCTGCTCTTCAGTCAACTAATCTGTGAGGCCTGTTGGGCTAAGTTGGTGTTCCCTGGGTTCCCTTCATTCCTGAGGTGGCGTAGTCAAATGGTAACATTTCCCCGTTGTGCCACATGAAATACATAGGAATCTTTCAGCTAAAACACAGAACAACTCTCAGCTCTTGGTCAAGACACTGGTAGGGAAATTGACTTTTGTAAAATAAATATAAATGTAAAAAATTTAAGTTTGAAATGTAAAAAATGTATATTAAGACATTGCTTCAGTAGTTGTGTTGTGACTAGTTGTGACTTGTAGTCTGTTCGTCATCAGTTGTTATTTAACTGCAGTACTTGTATTGATTGCCTGACTTACACTATCGACTGTAATATTGAATTAAATGTGATGTGTTTAGTTTAAAATGTTTATTTAAAATAATGCAATATCTTTGCTAATTTATCTATGAATGTTATGGAACTATCTGCTATCTACAATCTACTTCTGATTCTAAATAAAAATAGAAAAGGAAGAGATTTTGAGTTGTTCCTAGTGTCCTTCAAAGTATTGCCCAGGCAGTTTTTCAAGTTTGGGCAAGAGATGAACACTTTATCCTAACATAACTTCACAGTGTTAAAGATCTGACAACTTGTTTTCAGACCGCAGAGTTAAGGAATAATGGCAAACAAATGTGGCATAACCATTGTCAATTAACAAAACTGAATTGAGTGAAAAAACATTGAGATTGAAATGGTTCAGCAAAGAATAACTTGTGAGAGAGCACTGAACAATGTTTATTGATATTGCTTATTACTGTAGTAATGCATTAAAATATATAGTTTTCACTTCTTATATAGTTTATATATGGTTCTTCTCAGTCTGCTCTGCCCGATCTCCTCCAGAAAAACAATCTGGAGCGTCTGGTCTCTGCTCTCTCGTCTTTAGCTTGCTTCCTTGCCAGTTTCTCAGCCTCCTTCTTCTCCTTGGCTTCTTTTCGTTTCTTCTCCTTAAGCTCAGCCTTTTGTGTTTTCTCCAGTTGTTTCCTCATCTGTTGCTCCAATTTGTGCTTCTGTTTTAGCTCAGCAGCTCTGATCTTCTCCTCTTTCTTCAGGAAGGCAGCCATGAGAGACTTCCTCTTCTTGTCATATTCTGCAGCAATCTCTGCCTCCAGCTTCTGGTTCTCAAAAATTAGCTTTGTAATGTCCTCCTTGGTGCAGAAGGTCTAAAAAAGATATCAAATACGAATAATTTGAGGCATAATATTAGATAACATTATTAGCCGAATATTATTGGTCCAGTTTTAATTTAAGTTTTGTGAGAGCAGCTGTGTGTTCAGGTACCTGAAGGTCATCATTCAGGCATGGCTTGTTGGCCTGGAGTTTCCTCCATTCCTCCCTCACCATCCATGTAGTGAGGACCACAGGAGTTCTCTCAGCTCTAGGTTCTTTAGTAGACCTTCCAGGTGCCTGAGGAGAAACAAACACACACCACATTATGTCAGTGTCCCTCTGTGTTGTTCAGAGCATCAACAGCTAAACAAGGGGTTGCGTAGTCAGTAGTGACATTTACCACCATCCATTTCTCAGCATGCTCCTTCAGCTCCATCAGCAGTCTCTGCTTCAGGGCAGCAGTGGTCAGGACCATGGATAAGGTGCCATTCTCCCTCTCCCCGGTTATGTGCTCCCAGTTGGCAGCGTCCTTGATTATCCTGTCTCTGATCATCATTTTCTCATAGTCCTCCTCCTTCTTCTTCTTCTCCAGGAGAAAGAGCGTCCATGTCTTTTCCTTCTCTATAGCAAAACATTTCTCTCGCTGCTTCTCCTTTTCTTCAGTAATGCTCTTCAGTTGAGATGCCATTTTAGAGAGGTTATTCTGAATCTCCTCCCGCTCTGCGAGTCTGGCAGCCTCAGCAGCTGCTACCAGTTTCTCTCTCTCTCTCTGCCTCTCCTCCTTCCGTGTGTCTCTGGAGGCCTCCAGGGCTCGGATGTCCTCCATGAGCTTCTCCATCGTCATCTTCATGGCCTGCTGCTTGACTTGTGCCTCCTCAGCCAAATCAGCAAACACCATTTGGAGATTCTCCAACACGGTCCTGCATAGGGCTGCCGTCAGACCCTCAGGAAGTCGGTTCATTGTAACAATGCTGAGAACATAATACATAGCTTGCTTGGTCAATGCAGTTTGCTTTGCTTTACTAGTTATCCACAGTAGAAGTAGTTCTATTTAATTAGTATTACTCTTTATAGTTTTGCTGTTTTTTTACATAACATTTTAAGATTAAGTGTTATATTTATCAGAAGAACAACAGACTGCAGTTGATTGATATTTGTACAGGTAGAAATTCCCATAAAGTGAAAAATTTTGCTACCTACTTGAAAAAGAAAACGTATTGCTGTTCACTACAAGTTTTGGAAAAAAAAACTTTACCGTTATGTTTAATGGAAAGCTTAAATTTAAACCCAGGGCAAAAGAAGGGAGTTGAACATTGGTATGTTGACAAGTAAGATGTTATTTTCACAATTCCCTACATTTGATAAGTTTGCTAAACACAAATAAACGTTTGCTAAATATCAATGAACCGTTCTTCGTAGAAAACATAATGTTAACGTAGGCTACTTTACCTTTCAAATCACTCTTGAGCCTGAAAAAACTGCGCTGTTTCAAATTGCTCTCGTGTAGTCGCTAACTCGTGCTCAAAGAAATGATGCTGAATGATATACTGTCTGCTTATTTATACCCACTTGTCTAATAGAACGTTTACGTCACGTCACTAGCATTATTTCATCATTCCAATCTGTGCTACGTAATAGCCGTTCTAATAAATAAGGCCAGCTCTATTTTTTATGTGTATGATATTTGTCAGACGCCATTTTTAAGTTTAAAGCAATAATTTATAATTCTAAAAAAAAAAAACATTAACCTTACAAAACCTATAATTAAGAAAATAAATCTAAACATAACTTGCAATAAACCGCTTAGCTGCAAAAACTCATCAAGTAGCCCAAACTAAAACATGGTTTTTAAACGTCTTTTTAAAAAGTTTAAAATGATTCCTGTAGAGGGCAGTAGAAACAGGTGAAATGTCCTCACACACGCATGAGCATGTGTTATGCAGTATAAGAGGGTTCATCATTTCTATGTCCACATCAGATCACTGAAAGTTGAACTAAACAATGAAACATTGTCCTCATGGGACAGAGTTGGTTTGCCAGTTAGCATTTTTACAATGACTTCAGAAAAACAGGCAGCCTTGTGCTGCATACATGTCCATCAGAAAAGCATCAGTTTATGATTAGTAGTTTCACACAATGCAGAAGTAATGTTACTGAATTATTACAGCAATATCATCTAGCATGGATAGCGAAGTCTAGAAAGAAACAATGAATTTACCTTTTACATATTGTAAAGACAATAACTCAAACACACAATAAGTAGGTGAGCCTTTTTAGTGGACTCTAATCTTTGTTAATGGTATTAGGTAGATATTAAAACTGGATACTGAGGAGGTATTTCAGCATCAGCTGACTTGATGGTATTTCAAGCTAACTGGTGCCACTATAAGTCTGCATGCAGATGACCTCCTTAGTGTAGTTTGCTAGTGTCACAACTTTGGTTGTGGAAGGTTGACAAAAGCCATTAGAAAAAGGTGGCTAATTACTGTATGTATCTTTGCTTCATAATCTGATACTTTCCCCTTTGCTGGTAGACTCACCCTATTGCCAAAGAAAATGATTCATCTTCTCCCACAAAGTTTATGAGGAGATGGGTGCCGGCTATCCAAGTGTGCCAGCATTCTTCACCTGCATGTCTGCAGCATTATTTGCCCTTGAAGTTGGGTTGCATGTGACTCATGTGTCAGAAAGATTATGCAGCTGGTAACCTCCCCTTTGCTTCATGGTGAAGATATTGTTGTAGAAAGACATAGAAGACACACTGAATACTATTTCCCCGCCACCACTAAAAGGTTAAAATGGGATCTGAACTTGCCACATTCAAAACAACTGGTGGGTGGCAACTTTTCTTTATAAGTAGTCATTTTTAAATGCCCATGGTGGTCATACCTTTGCTTACAAAGTCAGAAATCATGATATCACTATCACTGGAAATGGATTTGAATTAGCTTACTTTTGTTGTTGTTGTTTAATTGTGGTAGCCGCAATGACTGAGGAGGATAGTCATTTAAAATGTTTTTTTAGTAGCTTGAGTATCAGCGGAGGCCAGTAGGTGAGTGAGGATGAGGAAACAGTGTAGTGAAGAGGCTAATAATAGATAATAAAATAATAATAGAGAATAAAATATTTGGTGGGTCTCAGTTGGGCCCCACTTTAAATGTAAATATTCAGACAGTACATTACATTTTAGCGTGACCTTATGTCACCTCAGATAATAAGAATGAAACACACACACACTGTACTTTACTGTGGTTGGAATGCTTCCTTGGAATGTGAAACACACTTACCCATAAGTCCCTCTGAGGAGGTAACTCGTATCCTTTTTCCTGCTATCAGTGACATCAGAAACACCCCACATTATCTCCATGGCAATGGTAAAGAGGTGGTATCACAGAGGTGCTGTGGAGATCAAGATGACCATCGTGAAGAGTGCAAGTCTGTTGGTATCTGATAGAGTGCACCAGAGGCATTGTGATGCTCAATACTGCATGTGCTTGGACTGAGTGGGATTACATGTGCACACATTGGGCTTAGTGTTGCAGGTACACACACACACTGGGCTTAGTGCTGTAGACACAGGTATATGTCAACAAACCCACACTCCTAATAATTCTTAGTGCATAAGGCAAACACACATACATATGGTACAGTAGGCCTGGTGTTTCAGAAACAGGTGGGCGTGACTCAGCAGCAAAGACACTGCCTGTCTTTTCGGAAGGAATGAAACTCTCCTGGTGGCTATTACCCTATGTGTGCTGTGCTTAGTAGATTGCTACTGTTTACTTCACTTGTTTTGGTGAATCTGTGTGGAGCACTTTGGTTTGCTCTTTTGGGGTTGCAGTATCCCTTAGCTGAGTTACTTCTCCAACAATATGTGTGTGAGCGTTAATATTTAGTCCAGACTTTGTTGTGAGTTGTAGTCTGTTCGTCATCAGTTGTTATTTAACTGCAGTACTTGTATTGATTGCCTGACTTACAGTAACAACTGTGATGCTAAATTAAATGTGATGTGTTTAGTTTAAAAAATAATTATTTAAAATAATGCAATGTCTTTGCTAATCTTTCGGTGAATGTTATCGACCTATCTGCTATTTACAATCTACTAATTCTGAATTGTGTAAAAAACATTGAGATTGAGATGATTCAATAAAGAATAAGTTGCGAGAGAGCACTGAACAATGTTTATTGATATTGCTTATTACTGTAGTAATGCATTAAAATATATAGTTTTCACTTCTTATATAGTTTATATATGGTTCTTTTCAGTTTGTTCTGCTTGATCTCCTCCAGAAAAACAATCTGGAGCGTCTGATCTCTGCCCTCTCGTCTTTAGCTTGCTTCCTTGCCAGTTTCTCAGCCTCCTTCTTCTCCTTGGCTTCTCTTTGTTTCTTCTCCTTAAGCTCAGCCTTTTGTGTTTTCTCCAGTTGTTTCCTCATCTGTTGCTCCAATTTCTGCTTCTGTTTTAGCTCAGCAGCTCTGATCTTCTCCTCTTACTTCAGGAAGGCAGCCATGAGAGACTTCCTCTTCTTGTCATATTCTGCAGCAATCTCTGCCTCGAGCTTCTGGTTCTCAAAAATTAGCTTTGTAATGTCCTCCTTGGTGCAGAAGGTCTAAAAAAGATATCAAATACGAATAATTTCAGGCACAATATTAGATAACATCATTAGCCGAATATTATTAGTCCAGTTTTAATTTAAGATTTGTGAGAGCAACTGTGTGTTCAGGTACCTGAAGGTCATCATTCAGGCAAGGCTTGTTGGCCTGGAGTTTCCTCCATTCCTCCCTCACCATCCATGTAGTGAGGACCACAGGAGTTCTCTCAGCGCTAGATTCTTTAGTAGACCTTCCAGGTGCCTGAGGAGAAACAAACACATACCACATTATGTCAGTGTCCCTCTGTGTTGTTCAGAGCATCAACAGCTAAACAAGGGGTTGCGTAGTCAGTAGTGACATTTACCACCATCCATTTCTCAGCATGCTCCTTCAGCTCCATCAGCAGTCTCTGCTTCAGGGCAGCAGTGGTCAGGACCATGGGTAAGGTGCCATTCTCCCTCTCCCTGGTTATGCGCTCCCAGTTGGCAGCGTCCTTGATTATCCGCTCTTTCTCTCTGATCATCACTTTCTCATAGTCCTCCTCCTCCTTCTTCTTCTTCTCCAGGAGAAAGAGCGTCCATGTCTTTTCCTTCTCTATAGCAAAACATTTCTCTCGCTGCTTCTCCTTTTCTTCAGTAATGCTCTTCAGTTGAGATGCCATTTTAGAGAGGTTATTCTGAATCTCCTCCCGCTCTGCAAGTCTGGCAGCCTCAGCAGCTGCTACCAGTTTCTCTCTCTCTCTCTGCCTCTCCTCCTTCCGTGTGTCTCTGGAGGCCTCCAGGGCTCGGATGTCCTCCATGAGCTTCTCCATCGTCATCTTCATGGCCTGCTGCTTGACTTGTGCCTCCTCAGCCAAATCAGCAAACACCATTTGGAGATTCTCCAACACGGTCCTGCATAGGGCTGCCGTCAGACCCTCAGGAAGTTGGTTCATTGTAACAATGCTGAGAACATAATACATAGCTTGCTTGGTCAATGCAGTTTGCTTTACTAGTTATCCACAGTAGAAGTAGTTATATTTAATTATGACCGCCGCTAGCGAAGCTAGCGAAAGCGGTCATATTGGAGTTGCTGCAAAATTTTTCCCTTTTTTTTTATTTTTTTTATTTATTTTTTTATTTTTTTTTTTTTTTTTCACCGATTTTTCGTCAACGATTCCCGGGACACTGAAACTCGGGGAGACATGAATGTTTGTAGAACAAGAAGTTTGTGAGCGAATAACGCCTTTTGGTCCCCCAGGGCCACCCCCCCGCTGTGCCAGTGTCCGTTAAAGAGGGGGAGACCGGCAAAAGTTTTTGCTGAATAACTCAATGAACGTTTCACCCAACAACATGAAATTTTTGTGATATGTCGGTGTTACAGAGACGTATCGACCCAGCCCATAAACTCTTACTTGAAGCATAGCGCCACCTAGTGATAAGGGTAAATGCAAAAATTGGGATTTTGAGTTGCCAATATCTTGGACCGAGAAGGTGGGAACTGCGCAAAATACGTTATGCACGATCACCACAAAGACCTCTAACACCACAGAACATGCCATAAAATTTGGTCCATAGGGGGCGCTGTAATTGTAGAAAATGTCATTTTGCCTATTATCTAGACAATGCTTACGTTTACAACAATTTTTTTTTTATCGTGAAATCTATTGACCCTCACGCATTGAAAACACTGGTCGACGCCCACTTCCAACGAAAACAATTTCCGTGAAATTTTAATATTGCGAAAACGAATCTGAACAAACTCGTCATAGGCCGTTCATGTGAATCTCACCAAATTTGGTGTATGTCATCTACAGACAATGCTGACAAAAAGTTATCAAAGGATTTATCTTGAGATAAACCGTTCCGAAGTTACACGTCAATGAACATTTAACACGTAGCTTAAACATTTTCAAATGGCCGTATCTTGGCTAATAATTGCTCAAATTTGGTCAAAGTTGACATTCCATCTCTAAACAGATTTCTTTTCATGTGTACTAAATTTTGTGACATTTCGTCATAGGGGGCGATGTTTATTGGCGAAGCTAGGTGTCAAAAAACAGTTTTTGTTAAATAACTCGCCAACAATTTTGCCCAAGAAAACGATTTTGCGTTAGTATGTCGGTGTTACAGAGATGTATCGACCCAGCCAATAAACGCTCACTTGAAGCGTAGCGCCACCTAGTGATATGAGTGAATGCAAAAATTGGGATTTTGAGTTGCCAATATCTTGGACCAAGAAGGTGGGAACTGCGCAAAATACGTCATGCACAATCACCACAAAGACCTCTAACACCACAGAACATGCCATAAAATTTGGTCCATAGGGGGCGCTGTAATTGTAGAAAATGTCATTTTGCCTATTATCTAGAGAATGGTTATGTTTACAACAATTTTTTTTTTATCGTGAAATCTATTGACCCTCACGCATTGAAAACACTGGTCGACGCCCACTTCCAACGAAAACAATTTCCGTGAAATTTTAATATTGCGAAAATGGATTTGAACGAACTCGTCATAGGCCGTTCATGTGAATCTCACCAAATTTGGTATATGTCATCTACAGACAATGCTGACAAAAAGTTATCAAAGGATTTATCTTGAGATAAACCGTTCCGAAGTTACACGTCAATGAACATTTAACACGTAGCTTAAAAATCTTCAAATGGCCGTATCTTGGCTTTTAATTGCTCAAATTTGGTCAAAGTTGACATGCCATCTCTAAACAGCTTTCTCTTTATGTGTACTAAATTTTGTGACATTTCGTCATAGGGGGCGATGTTTATTGGCGAAGCTAGGTGTCAAAAAACAGTTTTTGTTAAATAACTCGTCAACAATTTTGCCCAAGACAATGATTTTGTGTTAGTATGTCGGTGTTACAGAGATGTATTGACCCAGCCCATAAACTTTCACTTGAAGCATAGCGCCACCTAGTGATATGGGTAAATGTAAAAATTGGGATTTTGAGTTGCCAATATCTTTGACCGAGAAGGTGGGAACTGCACAAAATACGTCATGCACGATCACAACAAAGACCTCTAACAGCGCAGAACATGCCATAAAATGTAGTCCATAGGGGGCGCTGTAATTGTAGAAAATGTCATTTTGCCTATTATCTAGAGAATGCTTATGTTTACAACCATTTCTTTTTTATCGTGAAATCTATTGACCCTCGCGCATTGAAAACACTGGTCGACGCCCACTTCCAACGAAAACAATTTCCGTGAAATTTTAATATTGCGGAAACTAATCTGAACGAACTCGTCATAGGCCGTTCATGTGAATCTCACCAAATTTGGTATATGTCATCTACAGACAATGCTGACAAAAAGTTATCAAAGGATTTATCTTGAGATAAACCGTTCCGAAGTTATACGTCAATGACCATTTAACACGTAGCTTAAAAATCTTTAAATGGCCGTATCTTGGCTTTTAATTGCTCAAATTTGGTCAAAGTTGACATGCCATCTCTAAACAGCTTTCTTTTTATGTGTACTAAATTTTGTGACATTTCGTCATAGGGGGCGATGTTTATTGGCGAAGCTAGGTGTCAAAAAACAGTTTTTGTTAAAAAACTTATCAACAATTTTGCCCAAGACAACGATTTTGTGTTAGTATGTTGGTGTTACAGAGATGTATCGACCCAGCCCATAAACTCTCACTTGAAGCATAGCGCCACCTAGTGATAAGGGTAAATGCAAAAATTAGGATTTTGAGTTGCTAATATCTTGGACCGAGAAGGTGGGAACTGTGCAAAATACGTCATGCACGATCACCAGAAAGACCTCTAACACCACAGAACATGCCATAAAATTTGGTCCATAGGGGGTGCTGTAATTGTACAAAATCTCATTTTGCCGATTCCTTGCCTTCACAAATCAGTCCTTCACACTACACATTCAAAACCCACATCCATGCCCACTTACAGGAAATCATTTCCACAGAAATTCTCACCTCACAACATTGCTCTATCACACACTCATCACACCAACAGTTCCCACATTTCAATATACTGCGGCGGTCATACCATGTACCGCTATGCGGTACATCTAGTTAGTATTACTCTTTATAGTTTTGCTGTTATTTACATAACATTTTAAGATTAAGGTTTCATATTTATCAGAAGAACAACAGACTGCAGTTGATTGATATTTTACAGGGAGAAATTCCCATAAAGTGATACATTTTGCTACCTACTTGAAAAAGAAAACGTAATGCTGTTCACTACAAGTTTGGGGAAAAAAACTTACATTTAAACCCAGGGCAAAAGAAGGGAGTTGAAGTTTGGTATGTCGACAAGTAAAATGTTATTTTCACAATTCCCTACATTTGATATAATTGCTAAACAGAAATGAACGTTTGCTAAATATCAATGAACCGTTCTTCGTAGAATAAACTAGATGTACCGCATAGCGGTACATGGTATGACCGCCGCAGTATATTTAAATGTGGGAACTGTTGGTGTGATGAGTGTGTGGTAGAGCAGTGTTGTGAGGTGAGAATTTCTGTGGAAATGATTTCCTGTAAGTGGGCATGGATGTGGGTTTTGAATGTGTAGTGTGTAGGACTGATTTGTGAAGGCAAGGAATCGGCAAAATGACATTTTGTACAATTACAGCGCCCCCTATGGACCAAATTTTATGGCATGTTCTGTGGTGTTAGAGGTGTTTGTGGTGATCGTGCATGATGTATTTTGTGCAGTTCCCACCTTCTCGGTCCAAGATATTGGCAACTCAAAATCCCAATTTTTGCATTTACCCTTATCACTAGGTGGCGCTATGCTTCAAGTGAGAGTTTATGGGCTGGGTCAATATGCCTCTTTAACACCTACATACTAACACAAAATCGTTGTCTTGGGCAAAATTGTTGATGAGTTATTTAACAAAAACTGTTTTTCAACACCTAGCTTCGGCGATAAACATCGCCCCGTATGACGAAATGTCACAAAATTTAGTACACATGAAAAGAAAGATGTTTAGAGATGGCATGTCAACTTTGACCAAATTTGAGCAATTAAAAGCCAAGATACGGCCATTTGAAGAATTTTAAGCTACGTGTTAAATGTTCATTGCCGTGTAACTTCGGAACGGTTTATCTCAAGATAAATCCTTTGATAACTTTTTGTCAGCATTGTCTGTAGATGACATATACCAAATTCAGTGAGATTCACATGAACGGCCTATGACGAGTTTGTTCAGATTCGTTTTCGCAATATTAAAATTTCACGGAAATTGTTCTCATTGGAAGTGGGCGTCGACCAGTGTTTTCAATGCGTGAGGGTCAACAGATTTCATGATAAAAAAAAAATTGTTGTAAACGTAAGCATTCTCTAGATAATAGGCAAAATGACATTTTCTACAATTACAGCACCCCCTATGGACCAAATTTTATGGCATGTTCTGTGGTGTTAGAGGTTTTTGTGGTGATCGTGCATGACGTATTTTGCGCAGTTCCCACCTTCTTCGTCCAAGATATTAGCAACTCAAAATCCTAATTTTTGCATTTACCCTTATCACTAGGTGGCGCTATGCTTCAAGTGAGAGTTTATGGGCTGGGTCGATACATCTCTGTAACACCAACATACTAACACAAAATCGTTGTCTTGGGCAAAATTGTTGATAAGTTTTTTAACAAAAACTGTTTTTTGACACCTAGCTTCGCCAATAAACATCGCCCCCTATGACGAAATGTCACAAAATTTAGTACACATAAAAAGAAAGCTGTTTAGAGATGGCATGTCAACTTTGACCAAATTTGAGCAATTAAAAGCCAAGATACGGCCATTGAAAGATTTTTAAGCTACGTGTTAAATGGTCATTGACGTATAACTTCGGAACGGTTTATCTCAAGATAAATCCTTTGATAACTTTTTGTCAGCATTGTCTGTAGATGACATATACCAAATTTGGTGACATTCACATGAACGGCCTATGACGAGTTCGTTCAGATTCGTTTCCGCAATATTAAAATTTGACGGAAATTGTTTTCGTTGGAAGTGGGCGTCGACCAGTGTTTTCAATGCGTGAGAGTCAATAGATTTCACGATAAAAAAAAATTTGTTGTAAACGTAAGCATTGTCTAGATAATAGGCAAAATGACATTTTCTACAATTACAGCGCCCCCTATGGACCAAATTTTACGGCATGTTCTGTGGTGTTAGAGGTCTTTGTGGTGATTGTGCATGACATATTTTGCGCAGTTCCCACCTTCTCTGTCCAAGATATTGGCAACTCAAAATCCCAATTTTTGCATTTACCAATATCACTAGGTGGCGCTACGCTTCAAGTGAGCGTTTATTGGCTGGGTCGATACATCTCTGTAACACCGACATACTAACGCAAAATCGTTGTCTTGGGCAAAATTGTTGGCGAGTTATTTAACAAAAACTGTTTTTTGACACCTAGCTTCGCCAATAAACATCGCCCCCTATGACGAAATGTCACAAAATTTAGTACACATGAAAAGAAATCTGTTTAGAGATGGAATGTCAACTTTGATTAAATTTGAGCAATTATTAGCCAAGATACGGCCATTTGAAGATTTTTAAGCTACGTGTTAAATGTTCATTGACGTGTAACTTCGGAACGGTTTATCTCAAGATAAATCCTTTGAAACTTTTTGTCAGCATTGTCTGTAGATGACATATACCAAATTTGGTGAGATTCACATGAACGGCCTATGACGAGTTCGTTCAGATTCGTTTTCGCAATATTAAAATTTCACGGAAATTTTTTTCGTTGCAAGTGGGCGTCGACCAGTGTTTTCAATGCGTGAGGGTCAATAGATTTCACGATAAAAAAAAATTGTTGTAAACGTAAGCATTGTCTAGATAATAGGCAAAATGACATTTTCTACAATTACAGCGCCCCCTATGGACCAAATTTTATGGCATGGTCTGTGGTGTTAGAGGTCTTTGTGGTGATTGTGCATAACGTATTTTGCGCAGTTCCCACCTTCTCGGTCCAAGATATTGGCAACTCAAAATCCCAATTTTTGCATTTACCCTTATCACTAGGTGGCGCTATGCTTCAAGTGAGAGTTTATGGGCTGGGTCGATACGTCTCTGTAACACCGACATATCACAAAAATTTCATGTTGTTGGGTGAAACGTTCATTGAGTTATTCAGCAAAAACTTTTGCCGGTCTCCCCCTCTTTAACGGACACTGGCACAGCGGGGGGGTGGCCCTGGGGGACCAAAAGGCGTTATTCGCTCACAAACTTCTTGGGCTACATGCCTACAAACATTCATGTCTCCCCGAGTTTCAGTGTCCCGGGAATCGTTGATGAAAAATCGGTGAAAAAAAAAAATAAAAAAAAAAAAAAAAAAAAAAAAAGGGAAAAATTTTGCAGCAACTCCAATATGACCGCATAATAATGTTAGCGTAGGCTACTTTACCTTTCAAATCACTCTTTAAAATGTTTTTTAGTAGCTTGAGTATCAGCGGAGGCCAGAAGGTGAGTGAGGATGAGGAAACAGTGTAGTGAAGAGGCTAATAATAGATAATAAAATAATAATAGAGAATAAAATATTTGGTGGGTCTCAGTTGGGCCCCACTTTAAATGTAAATGTTCAGACAGTACATTACATTTCAGCGTGACCTTATGTCACCTCAGATAATAAGAATGAAACACACACACTGTACTTTACTGTGGTTGGAATGCTTCCTTGGAATGTGAAACACACTTACCCATAAGTCCCTCTGAGGAGCTAACTCGAATTCTGTGCCCCGCTATCAGTTACATCAGAAACACCCCACATTATCTCCATGGCAATGGTAAAGAGGTGGTATCACAGAGGTGCTATGGAGATCAAGATGACCATCGTGAAGAGTGAAAATCTGTTGGTATCTGATAGAGGGCGCCACATGGACTGAATGGGATTACATGTGCACACATTGGGCTTAGTGTTGCAGGTACACACACACACTGGGCTTAGTGCTCTAGACACAGGTATATGTATTATGTCAACAAACCCACACTCCTAATAATTCTTAGTGCATAAGGCAAACACACATACATATGGTACAGTAGGCCTGGTGTTTCAGAAACAGGTGGGCGTGACTCAGCAGCAAAGACACTGCCTGTCTTTTCGGAAGGAATGAAACTCTCCTGGTGGCTATTACCCTATGTGTGCTGTGCTTAGTAGATTGCTACTGTTTACTTCACTTGTTTTGGTGAATCTGTGTGGAGCACTTTGGTTTGCTCTTTTCCCAGGGGTGCATTATCCGTTAACTGAGTTACTTGTCCAACAACATGTGTGTGAGCATTAATATTTGATGCAGAACCAAAATTACATCTCTGCCAATCAGTCAACTAATCTGTGAGGCCTGTTGGGCTAAGTTGGTGTTTCCTGGGTTCCCTTAATTCCTCAGGTGGCATAGTCGAATGGTAACATTTCCCTGTTGTGCCCCAATAAATACACAGGAATGTTTCAGCTGAAACACAGAAGAACTCTCAGCTCTTGGTCAAGACACTGGTAGGGAAATGGACTTATGGAATAAATATAAATGTGAAATTTTAAGTTTGAAATGTAAAAAATTTATATTAAGACATTGCTTTAGTAGTTGTGTTGTGACTGTAGTCTATTCGCGATCAGTTGTTATTTAATTGCAGTACTTGCATTGATTGCTTGACTTACAGTAACAACTGTGATAATGAATTAAGTGTGATGTGTTTAGTTTAAGAAATATATATATATATCAAATAATGCAATGTTTTTGCTAATTTATCTGTGAATGATTTTGAGTTGTTCCTTGTGTCCTTCAGAGTTTTGCCCAGGCAGTTTTTCCAATTTTGGGCAAGAGATGAAAACTTTATCCTAACACAACGTCATAATGTTAAAGATCTGACAACTTCTTTTCAGACCGCAGAGTTAAGGAATTATGGGAAACAAATGTGGCATAACCATTGTCAATTAACAAAACTGAATTGTGTCAAAAAACATTGAGATTGAGATGGTTCAGCAAAGCATGCATTGTGAGAGAGCACTGAACACTGTTTATTGATATCGCTTAATACTGTAGTGATGCATTAAAAATATATAGTTTTCACTTCTTATATAGTTTATACAGTATATGGTTCTTTTCAGTTTGCTCTGCCCGATCTCCTCCAGAAAAACAATCTGGAGGGTCTGGTCTCTGCCCTCTCGTCTTTAGCTTGCTTCCTTGCCAGTATCTCAGCCTCCTTCTTCTCCTTGGCTTCTCTTCGTTTCTTCTCCTTAAGCTCAGCCTTTTGTGTTTTCTCCAGTTGTTTCCTCATCTGTTGCTCCAATTTGTGCTTCTGTTTTAGCTCAGCAGCTCTGATCTTCTCCTCTTTCTTCAGGAAGGCAGCCATGAGAGACTTCCTCTTCTTGTCATATTCTGCAGCAATCTCTGCCTTGAGCTTCTGGTTCTCAAAAATTAGCTTTGTAATGTCCTCCTTGATGCAGAAGGTCTGAAAAAGATATCAAATAAGAATAGTTTAAGGCCTAATATTAAATAATATTATCATCTGGATATTATTAGTCCAGGTTTAATTTAAGTTTTGTGAGAGCAACTGTGTGTTCAGGTACCTGAAGGTCATCATTCAGGCATGGCTTGTTGGCCTGGAGTTTCCTCCATTCCTCCCTCACCATCCATGTAGTGAGGACCACAGGAGTTCTCTCAGCGCTAGGTTCTTTAGTAGACCTTCCAGGTGCCTGAGGAGAAACAAACACACACCACATTATGTCAGTGTCCCTCTGTGTTGTTCAGAGCATCAACAGCTAAACAAGGGGTTGCGTAGTCAGTAGTGACATTTACCACCATCCATTTCTCAGCATGCTCCTTCAGCTCCATCAGCAGTCTCTGCTTCAGGGCAGCAGTGGTCAGGACCATGGATAAGGTGCCATTCTCCCTCTCCCCGGTTATGTGCTCCCAGTTGGCAGCGTCCTTGATTATCCTGTCTCTGATCATCATTTTCTCATAGTCCTCCTCCTTCTTCTTCTTCTCCAGGAGAAAGAGCGTCCATGTCTTTTCCTTCTCTATAGCAAAACATTTCTCTCGCTGCTTCTCCTTTTCTTCAGTAATGCTCTTCAGTTGAGATGCCATTTTAGAGAGGTTATTCTGAATCTCCTCACGCTCTGCAAGTCTGGCAGCCTCAGCAGCTGCTACCAGTTTCTCTCTCTCTCTCTGCCTCTCCTCCTTCCGTGTCTCTCTGGAGGCCTCCAGGGCTCGGATGTCCTCCATGAGCTTCTCCATCGTCATCTTCATGGCCTGCTGCTTGACTTGTGCCTCCTCAGCCAAATCAGCAAACACCATTTGGAGATTCTCCAACACGGCCCTGCATAGGGCTGCCGTCAGACCCTCAGGAAGTCGGTTCATTGTAACAATCCTGAGAACATAATACATAGCTTGCTTGGTCAATGCAGTTTACTTTGCTTTGCTTTACCAGTTATCCACAGCAGAAGTTCTATTTAATTAGTATTACTCTTTATAGTTTTGCTGTTATTCACATATTTTAACATTAAGGTGCAATATTTATCAGAAGAACAACAGACTGCAGGTAGAAATTCCCATAAAGTGATACATTTTCTACCTACTTTTCGACCTACTTTACTACAAGTCTAAATGTAAATCCAGGAGAAAAGAAGGGAGTTGAACTTCGGTATGTAGACAAGATGTTATTTTAACAATTCCCTACATTTGATATGTTTGCTAAACACTAATGAACGTTTGCTAAATACTATCGAACCGTTTTTCGTAGAATAAATAATGTGAACGTAGGCTACTTTACCTTTCAAATCACTCTTGAGCCTGAAAAAATTGCGCTGTTCCAAATTGCTCTCGTGTAGTCGCTAACTCCTGCTCAGAAGAAATGATGTTGAATGATATACTGTCAGCCTATTTATACCCACTTGTCTAATCGAACGTTTACGTCACGTCACTAGCATTATTTCATCATTCCAATCTGTGCTACGTAATAGCCGTTCTAATAAATAAGGCCAGCTCTATTTTTTATGTGTATGATATTTTGTCAGTCGCCATTTTTTAAGTGTAAAGCAATAACTTATAATTCTAAAAAAAAAACATTAACCTTACAAACCTATAATTAAGAAAATAAATCTAAACATAACTTGCAATAAACCGCTTAGCTGAAAAAACCTCATCAAATAGCCCAATCTAAAACATGCGTTTTTAAACGTCTGTTAAAAAAAGTTTAAAATGATTCCTGTAGAGGGCAGTAGAAACAGCTGTAATGTCCTCACACACGCATGAGCATGTGTTATGCAGTATAAGAGGGTTCATCATGTCTATGTCCACATCAGATCACTGAAACTTGAACTAAACAATGAAACATTGTCCTCATGGGACATAGTTGGTTTGCCAGTTAGCATTTTTACAATGACTTCAGAAAAACAGGCAGCCTTGTGCTGCATACATGTCCATCAGAAAAGCATCAGTTTATGATTAGTAGTTCGGCCAGAAAGACTCAGAGAATAAGATTTTCAATTAAAGCATTTTTATATAGATAAAATAAACAAGCGAACATTAATTAAACAGTAGATATTCTTTGGCGAAGGTCCGGTCATCGGCCTGGGTCTTGCATCTTTGGATCCGGCAGGACCAGCTGTTGCTATTTGGCAGAACTCAGAACTTTTCCCCCCAGGCGAATGGACCGGGACCAAACTGGTGGTGGTGGGGATGGAGGTGGGAGCGTCGAAATGTCGGCACCTGAAGCAGCGGAAAAGGTAAGTTAGACAAGACATTATAAAGCAGGTGGCGGCCGCTGATTGGTTGGAGACTGCGCCCGTCCCAGCAGCTGACGTCTTCCTGGCAGAACTTCCGCAGGCTATCATTTTCACACAATGCAGAAGTAATGTTACTAAAATATTACAGCAATATCATCTAGCATGGATAGCCAAGTGTAGTAAGAAATAATGAATTTACCTTTTACATATAGTAAAGACAATAAGTGGGTGAGCCTTTTTAGTGGACTCTAATCTTTGTTAATGGTATTAGGTAGATGTTAAAACTGGACACTAAGGAGGTATTTCAGGATCAGCTGAGCTGATGGTATTTCGAGCTAACTGTTGCCACTATAATTCTGCATGCATAGTATTGTTCAGATGACCTCCTTAGTGAAGTTTGCTAGTGTCACAACTTTGGTTGTGGAAGGTTGACAAAAGCCGTTAGAAAAAGGTGGCTAATTATTAACTAAGTAGTTATTTTTAAATGCCCATGGTGGTCATAAATCATGACATCACTATCACTGGAAAGGAATTTGAATCAGCTTAATTTTTTGTTGTTATTTAATTTTGGTAGGCTCAATGACTGAACAGGGTAGTCATTTAAAATGTTTTTTAGTAGCTTGAGTATCAGCGGAGGCCAGAAGGTGAGTGAGGATGAGGAAACAGTGTAGTGAAGAGCCTAATAACAGATAATAAAATAATAATAGAGAATAAAATATTTGGTGGGTCTCAGCCCCACTTTAAATGTAAATGTTCAGACAGTACATTACATTTCAGCGTGACCTTATGTCACCTCAGATAATAAGAATGAAACACACACACACACTGTACTTTACTGTGATTGGAATGCTTCCTTGGAATGTGAAACACACTTACCCATAAGTCCCTCTGAGGAGCTAACTCGAATCCTGTGCCCCGCTATCAGTTACATCAGAAACACCCCACATTATCTCAATGGCCTCCACTCCACCCCACATTATCTCCATCCTCCTCTCCATTTAAAGAGGTGGTATCACACAGGTGCTATGGAGATCCAGATGACCATCGTGAAGAGTGCAAGTCTGTTTGTATCTGGTAGGGGGTGCCAGAGGCATTGTGATGCTCAATACTGCATGTGCTTGTACTGAATGGGATTACACATGCACACATTGGGCTTAGTGTTGCAGGTACATACACACTGGGCTTAGTGTTATTGACACAGGTATATGTCAACAAACCCACACTCCTAAACAATTCTTAGTGCATAAGGTAAACACACATACATATGGTAGGCCTGGTGTTCCAGAAACAGGTGGGCGTGACTTAGCAGCAAAGACACTGCCTGCCTTTTAGGAAGGAATGGTGCTAGCAAAAAAAGCTAACACACACACACACACACATACACACACCCACACATACACACACCCACACACATGCTAACCCTTTCACCCATAATGAATGACTCAGGGCCTGTCTGACATCAAGCATATATTTTATTCATAAGACCAAATCCAGGACAAGGCAGTGAATTTTTTTATTCTTTTTTTTTTTTACAGGTTCTTGTTTTTAAAGATAGCAGATAGGTCATTTGCCACATACTGTTTATGCTCTACTTATAGTGTAGGATTGCATTTCCCTGTATATCTCAAGAGGTGGATGTATGGTGTGTGTGTGTGTGTGTGTGTGTGTGTGTGTGTGTGTGTGTGTGTGTGTGTGTGTGTGTGTCTGTGTGTGTGGATAGATGTTTACCTGTGGTGGTGACCACACATCACACCTGATTGACCCAGGCGCAGTGTGGTGGACAGCTATCTCCTCTTATTTTCTCAACAACAGGAGACTGCAAAGGGGGAGCATAGCTTGTGTGCATGTGTGTGTGTGTGTGTGTGTGTGTGTGTGTGTGTGTGTTCTTCCTGTGCGTTTGACTGACATATTGATGGGTGTTGTGGTACCTTGCATCCTGCAGAAACACATTGAAACACAGTTTGACAGAACATAGACAGCACTGTGTGTGTGTAGTAATGAAGACAGCATTCTGTATGTGTGTGTGTGTGTGTGTGTGTGTGTGTGTGTGTGTGTGTGTGTGTGTGTGTGTGTATGTGTGTGTATATGTGTGTGTGTGGTAATGAAGAACAGCCAGGTAACAGGACAGAATGGACAGAATACAAACCAGGGGAAATTTACAGTGGTGTCACCCTTAGCATGGCTGTCCTCTGATTGTGGATGTTCTCAGGTTGCTATTGTCATATCATCATCTTTATTATTATTATTATTATTATTATTATTATTATCATTATTATAATCATTAAATGTACATATATATGTCAATAAGATACTCAACAGAAAGCACACTGCATGGCAATCTGGGTTCTAGGCTATTTACAATGATCTAACCCACAGCAAAAATCACAATGGAGTCTTTAAAACCTCACCCCCCTCCTCCTCTTTCTCCCTCTCCTCCTCTGCTACCCCTCCTCCCTCCCTTCCTCCCTCCCTCCCTCCCTCCCCCCACGCTATGACGACCATCCCCACAGATGAACAGGTAACCATGGTAACAGATGACTGACGGATAAATGGACGGGGGAGGCGGGACAACTGGCCTTGGTGGGTGGGGCCGGTAGAAAAGCATCTGTAGAAGTCTACTGCATGGGCTCCTATAGGTTAGAGCGGGTACCGTAGAGTTTATGCGTATCTCAGGGGTGGAGTTAGAGGAGGTACCATAGAGTTTATGCTTATGTCGGGGGCAGAGTTAGAGTGGGTACCGTAGAGTTTCTGCGTATCTCGGGGCGGGGAGAGATGCCAGGCAAGGTGGGCTATGTCAGCTCTCTCCATGGCTACCGTGCAGGCAAGGAGCATCGCAATGTTGCCGTGGTATCAGAGCCCAGGTTAGTGTTTACTGGAGGGAGGGGGGGGTGGAGGGGTAAGTAGCACTTTTTGGAAAGATGTTGGTGAACTCAAGCCCAAGCAGAAGAGCAGCCTCAGGTCGGGTCCAGACACAGAACTCAACCCCTCCTCTTCCTCCTCCTCCTCCTCGTTTCTGATGCCTACACATGATCCACGTCCAACCAGAAGACAGAACCCAACAGAACGTGCCCACACACATCACACGACTGCCAGGCCACCACCTTTGGAAATCCTTCTTCCCATACCAGTTTTCAAGATAATTTGTGATTGGCTGATGGATCTGGACATTGGAATGACAGGAGGCTGGATTGGCTGCCAGTGAGTCTCCTTTGCTAAGTAGCTTTTCATCCTTTCCTCACTCCATCACCCTCCTCACTCAGACTCCAGCCAAGGTCATGGCAAGGTCATGGAGAGGTCACGACACAGCCATATTGCAAGCTCCTAGCAAGGTCATCTGAAGGTCAACAATTAACTGTGACCATTGTGGCAAACCTGCCAGTGATGACTGGTTGTGTGAAAACACTATGGCATCAGTGATGTGGATTGTTGTTTAAAAACACACACACACAGCCTGTCATAGGCAAGTGTTTTTGAAACTACAGGGATTCCAACAGCCACTCCTGAAATTTAGCCATTAATTATTAATGTTACTGTTATCACCTTCATTACCGTCATTCCAAACATCAAATGCAATGTGCGTAAGTATGTGT
>CM050208.1:12232500-12237500 GCA_027475355.1 Coilia nasus
CGGCCCTTGTCCTCGCAGGGCTGTGGGGGCGGCAGAGTCTCGTCGGGGTCGGCCTGGTGGTAGCCGTCTTCCTCCTCCTCCTCTTCCTCGTGAGCCTCTACACCGTCCACGCTCTGCGGGCTCATGAGCGCCCGGCTGTCATCCAGGGCGAGCACGTCCTCATTGTCCCCCGCGTGGTGCTTGATGGGGTCGGGCTGGCCCAGGAGCAGCGGGGCCTTGAGGCCCACGATGCCGCTGTCCTGCTCGGGGTCCAGCTCGGGGTCCAGCTCGGGGTCGGAGGTCGGGGAGCTGGCCTCCTCGATGGAGTTGGTGAGGTGGGAGGAGCGGCCGCTGCTGGAGTCGCTGCTGAGGTCCAGCTCGGTCTCGGAGATGGAGGAGATCATGTGACTGACCATCGTCCCCCTGAACGCCGCCTCTAGCTCCCCCTCTACGTCCGAGTCAGAGCCCGGCGAGCTCAGGTCGTCGCTGTGGCGGTCGGAGCCCGCGTAGCGCCGCTGCGTGTTCATGTCGGCGATGCCCGGGTCGGACGAGGGGGACGTGGAGTCGTTGGCGGGGGGTGGGGGCGAGGGTTGGGGCGGTCCCCGCGCCTCCCGGTCGCTGTGGCGATCGGCCTCGGGCAGGCGCTCAGAGTGGCCGGAGGACGCGTAGCTGGAGAAGGAGCAGGCTTCGCTGTGCTCGATGCAGGGGAACTCCACGTAGCCTCCACCGGGGGGCGCCGTGTCGTCGTCGTCTCCGTCGAACGCGCGGTCCAGCTCGGCGTCCGAGAGTGGTGTCTGCGCACCCTCCTCCTCCTCCCCCTCCTCGCCAGGGCCCAGCGGCGCAGTGGAGGACAGGCACTTGCTGGTGCCGTCCAGCGTCATGTCGTTGTCCGGGTCGGGCTCGTCCAGTGTCTCCGTGGTGATGGTGTAGGTGTCGTTGGCGGTGTGCGAGCGGCAGGGGTGGCAGCGGCCATTCAGGGCGTGGTCCACCTCCGTGTCCGAGCACTGGGACTCCTCCGCCAACGGGGCGTCACACTCCGTCCGGAAGTCACACGGCTCGGGGCCACCGCACGACTTGTGCTGCCCAAAGGAGCCTGCGGTGGGACAGGGAGACAGGCAGACAGACACAGAGACAGACAGACAGACAGAGAGACACACAGACAGGCAGACAGAGAAACAGACAGGCAGACAGAGAGACAGACAGACAGACAGAGAGACACACAGACAGGCAGACAGAGAGACAGACAGGCAGACAGACAGATGGGCAGAGAGAGAGACAGACAGGCAGACAGACAGACAGAGAGACACACAGACAGACAGACAGACAGACAGACAGAGAGACACACAGACAGACAGAGAGACACACAGACAGACAGGCAGAGGGAGGGAGGGAGAAGGGAGGACAAGGAGACACAGACAGAAATATTTGAATCGCAGAAGAAGACAGCCATTAGGTAAATACAGATCATTTTAGATCATAGAACAATGGGGGACAGAAACCAGGAATGGTAACATAGAGGATGAGTGGAAGATTTATGAACAGAGGAAGAGCAGAAGGGATTTGAGCCTGCAAATTTCACAGACCAACTAAACCTTGCAACTCAGCAAACAAACCCAATAATAGGATGACTGACCCAGGACTCAGGAAATAATAGAATAATAAACCTAAAGTGCTAAGTGTTCTCCCAAACAATAGTACGTTATAATAAGGTGTGTAGTCAGGAAGGCTTAAATCTCTTCTCTCAAAGGTACTCTTCCTAGGAGCACAAGTATTTTACTCAAAACTAGAATAAATAAAAAGGAGGCAATTCGGGACAAAGACAAATAAAAGAAGAGGGCAGATGGAAGACATATGGAGAGAAGAGATATGAAAAAGAAGACAGGATGGAGTATATAAGATTTGTGGACAGAAAGAAAGAAAGAGATTTGAGGACAGACAGGGGTGCAAAGGAAAAAGTTTGGTTTACATTGACTGCATGTTGTTTGTGTGCACACACATTCTCATGGGTTTTTATTAAAAGGATCTCCGGCTAGTTAGAAATGCTGGCCTTATATGATTAACGTTGCCATTAGCTATATATACGTCGTATAAAAAAACTTGTTGTAAGGAGCTCCATTTTTTGTCAGGGACAGTTCAGGGTGAGCTAATGGATCAAAGTAGCATCATTGTGAGATGAAAACTCAATTATATATCAATTATTAAACATATTTATATATTTAATAATTATCTACTACTGTAGGCCTATGCTATATGGAAATAGCCTACACTCACAGTAAAACAGTAGAACACTGGTTATTTACAGATATTCTGTGTATCACAGCACTCTTGCTACAACCATTTGATGTCATCAGCCCAGAATGCATTGCGACCTAAACAAGAATGCCGAACTACAAGCTGAATGGAATTTTCTACATTTTCTCATACAAACAAACATATATAAGTTTAACATTAATCATTTAAAGCCAGCATGTCTAACTAGCCGGGGATCCTTTTAACATGTGTTTATCAGCAACTTTTAAAGTTACATTTACATTACATTTACGTTATGTGATGTTATATTACATTAAAAATACATTTACATTTGAGGACACACTCAAGTCCTGGATGTGTGTACTTACACACATGAACACAATCACCATCATAGTATGTTATGTACATTTACGCCACAACAGCTATGGACATGTTTGCAGCCAACCATAAGATGGAAATGTTGTTTTGTTCACAAACAGCCATGTTTACAGACTACACACCAGACAATGGGCATGTCATATGTGTTTACAGACATTTACATTTATGGACATGTTGTTTACGGGTGTTTACAAACAGCCATAAATGGTTATGTTGTTTCGTTCACAAACAGCCACATCATGGGGATGATGTTTGAGTTGACAAACAGCGGCATGATGGGCGTGTTGTTTGCTTGGCTCTAGGGGGCGCTCCTGCGCGCTCCTCCTCTTTACCGTATTCGGGGCGCTCTCTCCTGTTCCCCTCAAAGTCGTACAGGAGGGGTCGGCCGGGCGACTGCGCCTGCGTGGGGGGAGTACCTTTGGGTGGGGCTGGGTTTCCGGGGGCGACGGGGCAGGAGCCGGTCACATGACTGCTGTCCTCCAGACACGAGTGGGTCGGAGAGAGGCGGCCTGGGAGACGCACACACAAGCGTACACACACACACACACACACACACACACACACATGCGCGCACACACACATGCACACCCACATGCAGACACATATAAACACACACCCACAAACACCCACACATACACAAGCACAAACACACACACACAAAACACACACGCACACACACACACACAAAAAAAACACACACACACACACACACACACAAAACACACACACACAAACACACACACACACACACATACAGTAAAAGGTTACCTCTCCATCCGGGAATTCTGTAAAAATGGCATTAAAGCCCTAAGATCATGTTACAGTAAAGACTACTGAAACACCAAGGCCACATCACAATGCAAACATGACTGCTGCTGCTAGACTAAAGCATCCCTAACTCCACATGCTGTGGAAATGTCTGAGACACATAAGGTCATATATAGGTACAGTATATATGGTCCTCTGTCATCAGTGTGACACACACACACACACACACACACACACACACACAGAACACACACACAGAACACACAGTCAACACTGTCGTGTCGTTAACACTGAACACACACATACACATTCATACACACAACGCACACACTCACCATTGTAATCAACATTGAACACGCACACACGCACACACGCACACACACTCAAATCGGCACGTGTCCACCCAGTCAACAGACAGAAAGGCGTTGAAACACACACATGCATATGTCTCCTCACACACAGCAGCACTGAGTTGGCTAGTGCTGAGAGCTGCCTTTACCATAGCAACAGTGGCCGCTGTGTGCTGCGTGATTGGCTGAGAGCAGTGTGGAGGCGGGACTCACCCTGTGAGGTTTGGTTACGCAGCGAATCCTGCCAGCTTGACTTGCGTGGAGACACACCACGACTGTTATTGTTCAGGGAGTCCTACAGACACACATTGCTTAGAGATGTAGACTTTAGGGTAGTGTGTGTGTGTGTGTATGTGTGTACCTTTGAGACTGTAAATATGAGGTTGAGGGTAGTGTGTGTCTGTGTGTGTGTGTGTGTGTGTACCTGTGAGACTGTAGATGTGAGGTTGAGGGTGGTGTGTGTGTGTGTGTGTGTGTGTGTGTGTGTGTGTACCTGTGAGACTGTAGACGTGAGGTTAAGGGTGGTGGGGCGGCTCTTGAGAGAGGGGGAGGGGGGCGGGGAGGCAGAGGGGGAGGGCGGGGCCTCTTCTTCATCCTCATTCTCGTCCTCATCGTCGTCGTCGATCATCTCAAACTCCTGGAAGTCGTCCTGGAAGGAGCACACGGGGTGGTGGAACTCACTCTTCTCCAGAATCAGACAGTCCTTTGCAGATGGAGAGAGGGAGAGACAGAGAGAGAGAAAGAGAGAGGGAGATTTAACACTCCTTTATTATATCATTGTCACCGTTTGAAGAGAAGGGGAAAAGATCTCTGATACCAAGAATCTTTGATACCAAGATTCAAGATTATTTTATTATTACATCTCATTATACTTGTATAAGAGAGTAAAACTCTTCGTGTTTTTTGCTCCTCAAAAAATACATGATAAATAAATAAATAGTAAAGTGAAGTGTGTGTGTGTGTGCGTGTGTGTGTGCGTGTGCGTGTGCGTGCGTGCGTGCGTGCGTGCGTGCGTGCGTGCGTGCGTGCGTGCGTGCGTGCGTGCATGTGTGTGTATGAGAGAGACAGAGCGAGAGAGAGAGAGAGAGAGAGAGAGAGAGAGAGAGAGAGAGAGAGAGAGAGAGAGAGAGACCATTGACAGTCCATGACTAGGATGGCTGGGATCTGTAGAAATTCTTCTGGCCTTTCTGACGCATCACCTCTCACACAGGTTCTGGATGGAGGGCAGATCACATCCACAGATGCCCTGTGCTGTACGCACTACTCTCTGTAGTG
>CM050208.1:12245000-12255000 GCA_027475355.1 Coilia nasus
AGGGCAGTTTGTGTGTGTGTGTGTGTGTGTGTGTGTGTGTGTGTGTGTGTGTGTGTGTGTGTGTGTGTGTGTGTGTGTCTGACAGCAATACCACTTCATCTCCACAGATGGAGTACTACGGAGCCATCTCCATCGGCACTCCTCCTCAGTCCTTCCAGGTGCTCTTTGACACTGGCTCCTCCAACCTGTGGGTGGACTCTGTGTACTGCAACACCCAGGCTTGCAGTAAGTCTGGCCCTTGCAGGCCACCATAGAGGGATCCTATATCTCACCATATAAATGTATATATGGACATCAATGTGCTGATCTATTTGTATGTCCCTGTGTGCGTGCTTACCTATATGTGTGTGTGTGCTGATCTGTGTGTATATGTGTGCACATACATTTGCACATACTGATCTGTGTGTATGTACCTTTGTGTTTGTGTGTGTGTGTGTGTGTGTGTGTGTGTGTGTGTGTGTGTGTGTGTGTGTGTGTGTGTGTGTGTGTGTGCATGCACATGTGTGTATGTGGTTGGATCTCCAGCCAGCCATACCCAGTTCAACCCCCAGCAGTCCTCCACCTGGTCCAGTTCGGGTCAGACCTTCTACCTGCCCTATGGAGCCGGCAGTCTGTCTGGGCAGTTTGGCTATGACACCGTCAATGTAAGTGCATCAGCAGCCCACAGGCCTCCTGTTATGGAGCTCCTCACAGACAGGCAGATAAGCTCCCACTGCTGTTTGTCCTTGTTTGTCTGTCCTGACACCTCAGCACTGGGGGGCATTCAAATTCATAAACATCTGTAAAAGTTTATGAATGCTATTTGAATTTTTCCACTTCAAGCTCTCCCCAACACCAGCCTGTGGGTTTCAATTAAATCGAGCAATTAAAAATTGTGTAGACAAAAACAGTCAAATTCTATTAAATGACTGCTGACCTTGGACACATCTCTACTCTGACTCAGGTTGCCCAGGGTTTTTGTTCCTGCTACCCCTGTGCTACTCTGACTCTCGTTGCCTTCTTGCCTCTTATAGCTGGCTGGCATCGTCATCTCCAACCAGGAGGTGGGTATCAGCACCAACGAGCCGGGTCAGAACTTTGTGGTGGCCCACTTTGACGGGATCCTGGGTCTGGCCTACCCCTCCATCTCCGCCGGCCAGCAGACGCCCGTCATGGACACCATGATGCAGCAGGGGCTACTCCAGGCCAACATGTTCGCCTTCTACCTGTCCCGGTAAGCACACCTGTCTCAGTAAACACACCTGTCTGCCTTCTACCTGTCCCGGTAAACACACCTGTCTGCCTTCTACCTGTCCCGGTAAGCACACTTGTCTGCCTTCTACCTGTCCCAGTAGACATACCTGATTGCCTTCTACCTGTCCCGGTAAGCACACCTGTCTGCCTTCTACCTGTCCCGGTAAACTCACCTGTCTCGGTAAACACACCTGTCTGCCTTCTACCTGTCCCGGTAAACACCCCTGTCTGCCTTCTACCTGTCCCAGTAGACATACCTGATTGCCTTCTACCTGTCCCGGTAAGCACACCTGTCTGCCTTCTACCTGTCCCAGTAGACATACCTGTTTACCTGTTTGCCTTCTACCTGTCCCGGTAAACACCCCTGTCTGCCTTCTACCTGTCCCAGTAGACATACCTGATTGCCTTCTACCTGTCCCGGTAAACACCCCTGTCTGCCTTCTACCTGTCCCAGTAGACATACCTGTTTGCCTTCTACCTGTCCCAGTAGACATACCTGTTTGCCTTCTACCTGTCCCACTAAACACACATACTAGCTGTGTTACTGCTAACTAACTTGTATGTTCTTATTTGAGTTAGTGTTAACTGCTGTGTCTTATCTCTGTGTGTGTTTGCTCAATTGTTTGTGTGTTCAATTGTGTGTGTGTGTGTGTGTGTGTGTGTGTGTGTGTGTGTGTGTGTGTGTGTGTGTGTGTGTGTGTGTGTGTGTGTGTTTGTTGGGTGCCAGCGATCAGAGTGGGGGCAGTGAGGTGGCGTTTGGCGGAGTGGACCCCAACAAGTACCAGGGTCAGATCTACTGGACCCCCGTCACCTCTGAGTCCTACTGGCAGATCGGCATCCAGGGGTACACCCTTCACCCTTAGTCACCCTCCAGCCTCCAGACCATTGCACTGACCACACCAAACCATCACTAAGTCCATTCAACTGACTGCACCCTTCAGTCTGAAGACAATTCAACTGATCACACCTACCACCATGGAGACATATAATTATAATTATATAGAGATATAATTAATCACACCCTAACCACACCAACCACCATCCAGACATTATAACTAACAACATCCAGCAGCATCCAGACATTATAACTAACAACACCCTAACCACAACTACCAGCATCCAGACCATTCATCTGGCCACACCCATTACCACTCATGGACCACTCTATGCTTTGCTATAATATATTTGAGTGTGTGTGTCTGTGTGTGTATGTGTACTTACTGACGCTCCTTCCCTATAGCTTCCAGGTGAATAACCAGGCCACGGGTTGGTGCTCTGGGGGCTGCCAGGCCATAGTGGACACTGGCACCTCTATGCTCACCGCCCCCCGCCAGTACCTGGGCTCCCTGATGCAGGCCATCGGCGCTCAGCAGAACCAGTATGGACAGGTAGGTAACAGGCCATCGGCGCCCAGCAGAACCAGTACAGACAGGTAGGCAACTGCTAGCCTGACAAGCCAGCCCACATGAAAGTGTGTGGTCTGACCACGGTGGATAGGCCAGGTGCAGTCCAAAGTGCATCAACGGTTGTCTTTCAAACCGAAACTGCAGTCACATAGAGGACTTTGAGATGCACTGCTGCCATCACCCCATCATGCTAATGAAGTAAGCTTAAGCTAATGCTGCACAAAGGACACTTTAATGGCACAATGATGAGGGCAGAGCACTCTTTTCACTGACTTTACACAGCTAACTAGAGCAGGCAGTCAGCAGGGCTATAAGACACATCCTCTTTCTCTCTCTTGCTCTCTCTCTTTCTCTTGCTCTCTCTCTCTCTCGCTTGCTCTCTCTCTCTCTCTCTTTCTCTTGCTCTCTCTCTCTCTTGCTCTCTCTCTTTCTCTCTCGCTATCTATCTCTCTCTATCTATCTCTCCCTCTCTCTCTCTCTTTTTGTCATTCTCACTTCTCCCATTTTGTCATTCTCTCCCCCCCCTCCTCACTGCCTCTCTCTCTTATCTCTCTCTCTGTCTTTGACTCTGTCCTGTTCTCCCTCTGCACTCTTCTTTTTACCTCTTTATCTCTGTCCTGCTCTCTCTCTCTTTCTCTATCCTTCTATCCCACCTCTCTCTCCCTCTCTCTCCCGGTCTCTATCTGTCTCTCCCACATGCTCTCTTTTCCTCTGTCTTTTCTCTCTGTCTCCCTACATCCCTCTCTCTTTCTCAGATGACGGTTGACTGCAGCCAGGTCAGCAGCTTCCCGACCCTGACTTTCACCATTAGTGGAGTGGACTTCCCCCTGCCTCCCTCCGCCTACATCATCTCTGTGAGTGTGCTGCTCTAATTCAGCCTGGTCAAACCTACAACTGCTGTAGATCCCACTTTAAAGTTAATGATGGGTCCCTTATAGTCTGATTCCAGCTGAAGTCAAATCCATGACTGCCTCAGATCCCACTTTAAAGTTAATGATGGGTCCCTTATAGTCTGATTCCAGCTACAGCCAAATCCATGACTGCTGCAGATGCCACTTTAGAAAATAATAATGGGTCCCTTATAGTCTGATTCCAGCTAAAGTCAAATCCACGACTGCTGCAGATCTCGGTTACACTTTATTTGAAGTTGTCTACATTAGAGTGATATTAGCATATTATAAACATGACAGGACACATGTTATAAAACATGAATGACACTTCATTCTTATTTATGGCTATTGTCATTAAGTGTCATTCTTTTTTTTTTCAATGTTTGCATCCCAAAAATTATCAACTTAACATTGATAAAAAACAATGACACTTAATTACAACAACTATAAACATGAATGAAGTGTCATTTATGTTTACAACATGTGTCATATTTATAACATGCTAATGTCACTCTCAAGTAAACACCTACAAATAAAGTGTTACCCAGATCTCACTCTAATGTGCATTTATTGTGTGACTGAATAGGCTGGCTATGGATGCAACTGTAAAGTTCATGTATTGTCTTCCTGAAACAGAATGGCTACGGATGCAGCGTTGGTATCACCCCCACCTACCTGCCCTCCCAGAATGGGCAGCCGCTGTGGATTCTGGGAGACGTATTCCTCAGGGAGTACTACTCCGTGTACGACCGCACCAACAACCGCGTGGGCTTTGCCACCGCTGTGTAAATGTCCGACGACAGGACCGTAACACCCACCCACCCACCCCGATCCTTCACACAGTCCATCTCACATCTGAAAGGCCACGTCCTTGTCCATGCAAAACACAGCTGTATCGACACCTCCACTGCACAGTGTTTCTACAGCAGAAACAGGGACGACTCATGTTGGGATGGGTGTCTGGGAAGCATCTTATTTTATCTCTTCATCAGAAAATAAAAACAAATAAATTTCAAGGCGAATTATCTTAAATTAATAAATTTGGTTCATTTTTGTTTGTGTGTCAATAAGTGTAATGGATTTTTTTGTGTGAGTTAAATACAAGGGTCATAAACTAACACATGAGCTGATCACTGAGAGGTTTCTGTTCCCAATGTCTGCCACCCAAAGCAGAACTGTGTAGTAGTAGTATAGCCCTCATGAACACACAAAAGTTAATGAGGCATTAAACACGTGTTCTCCTTTTGCACTGTATGTGCCAAGAAGGCTACCATAGTTCACCATGCTTCTCTGTCGCAGTACTACCCCACAACATGACGGATGTACTAGTTCTTGTGGGAGCTTTTAGCTTGATTAGTCTTCACGATTTCAGCCTAATGCTTGACTGAAAAGGCCATTTTCTTAGGTAGCATTTTTGTAAGCAGTGGCCTAGTTTCCGCAGGGCTATCTACAGTAGTTAGTGAGCAGAGACTAAGAGGCTGGTGGAGACTACTGGCAGACTGCTTCATGTGACCCACATACAGCTCAGGGCATATGCCCCCTAGGGAGGCCACAGGTATAAATTGAGTTAACATATAAATTCTGAGACTGTATTTTGCTTGCCCACATGTGGATGCAGGACTGGAACGACACTGATTTCGGATCCAGACAAGAAGCTTCAAATTTGAGTCATCCAGGAAGTACCTCATTACTTTAGATTTAGCACCGTCAGAGGCAAATCTGATCTTACCTCACATTGAATTACTTCAGGGTTTTTTTTGTGCTGCAAAACCTCTCACTGTAATTGAACTGAGTAATGTGTAGGAGGAAGTCTAGAGCTTGTGACTAAGACAAACTGTTAAAGGAACACGTCACCTTTTTGGGGAATTAGCTTAAAACACTGCCCCGTACCCTCGTAATGGGAGAGGGCTAAGTCTGCCTGTGGCCTTGTTATACATATACTAATTATAACATTTGGTACAGACGTGAACATAATACAACAATGTTTAAATTAATACTACTAAATACTAAAAATGGTATGCATGAGGTGCACTGGGGACAGGGTTGCAGGAGACAGTGAACAGCATGGTAAGATCACGTAACTGGGGACTGTCTGTTGTTCAAACATTCAGCTGATGCTAGAAAGTAAACCTTTTAAGGTGTCTTATTTCACGAAGGCTCATTGTAGTTTCAATTCTTTGAAGGACATGTACATGTATTTGCAGTGTCTTACGTAATCACCTAACTAACTGTGTAATGACTTGATCCCATTTCCATAACATTGCAGCTCACCTCGGAATTTTTTTTTTAAATGGCTAAGGGGGAAGAGCATTATTTACAAAATATTCTTTATTTTCACCATAATAAGCTGTAATTAAGTTGGCATTTAGTGTTAAGAAATCTTGTTCCATGTGTCCTTTTTCTAAAGTCCCTGGCCATTCAAATGTGCCTAAATGTCCCTGACCCCAAGACTAGATAAGAGGATAGATGCTATGTCCTTCTGTGGGGGTTCAGTAATCCAGTCTGACACACCCCACACAGAGAGCGTGTACATTGTGTCTGTACTGCACATACAACCTTCATCTACCATTCCAAACTGTCCATATATTATACACAATAGCACTGCACAGTGTACACACTCTGGGATATAGCATAATTCCTTCTGCAGCACTTCTGTATATCCTCTTATCTGTAAATAAAAAACAGAGAAAAAGACATATTGGGCCACTGTAAATCAAAGAGCTTAAATGCTTACGAGCAACGCACTGAATCTTGTGCACTGACATACGTGGACCCGCCCCTATAAATTTAGCTAGCATTTATAGCGGTGTGTGTGTGTGTGTGTGTGTTCCAGATTGTGATCAGCACTACCCCAGTCATTTCAGGTCCTCGTGGGTACCTGTCTGGTTCTGAAATTTATGGGGTCTCTGGAGCATGCTATAGGTGTCCAGAAGGTCACAGCAACATATGTAAACAGACCTCCAGCTTCTCCTGGCCAAGATGAAGCCAAACCCTGGCAGTCTGGCGTTTCTCATCACCGTAGGCCAGGCCCCGGATTAATTATGGACTAATTAATTCTTTAGCAAACGAATGACTAATTTTCTTTAACTGTGAATGATCCAAATAGCGTTTCCTATTGTTAAAAGATGGCTGGGATACAAGCAAACATAATCAACCCACATGAAATCTGGCAAGACTGTAACAAAATTACTATGAGCTTTATAAAGCTGAGGAACACAGAGCCCTGGGAACACAGGACCCTGAGAAAACAGGAATGTAGAATTATGGAACATTGTAGCCAGGGAACATACCTCGTACCACATACCTCATTTCATTTTGTACAGAGGGTCTGGAGCGAAGGCTGTGACAAATGATTTCTTCCTGGAGGTGTGGACTCTGCTGAAGTTTAAAAAAAGTGCCTTTGCCTTTACCCAGTCGCTAAAGTCTGGTCGTCACATATGCAATTAGCCTACCTACGCACTACAATTCCAATGTAGCACACAAGGTTAACGTCATGGCTCATGAACACACCCTCTGTTCACCGATTGGATCAGCGTTGCTTGGACGGCTTACATGACCCTCAAGAGATTCTGGTCCAGACCCTCTGCACAAAATGAAATGAAGTACGAGGGGCGGGTTTACCGGGCTACCATGGAACATAAGAATCTAGAAATGTCAAAACTTGGTAACTGTGATAGAAACCTATCATCGATTCATGGTAACACATTCCCTCCTATGAGCAGATAAAAGTTTACACTCATCCTCTCTATGCTACACTATGTAACTCTAAGAAGAGGACTTTTAAAAAGTATCCCACAGAAACCTGTCCGGATGGCGGGGGTGGAGAATTTTACACATTTGTGTGTGTTAACATAACGCATAGGAAGGGGTTAAAGCACATATAGAGGGTTTTCACGTGTGTGTGTGTGTGTGTGTGTGTGTGTGTGTGTGTGTGTGTGTGTGTGTGTGTGTGTGTGTTAGTATCATGCATTGGGACAGGTAAAAGCACACAGAGGGATGTAGGGCACTAATATGCTAATGGACATTCACTGAGGCTCTCAGAGTCTGACCCAGAAACTGTTCCACCACGGGGCCCAGGCAGTGAGGATTTTAACTGCAAGTCAAATATTACCTTCAAAATAAGGCAACTGTGCAAACTTCGCTGCAGATACCCAACTAGACACTGACGAGCTACCACAGCATTTTACTCTTTATCTCTCTGTCTTTCTCTCTCTCCCTCTCTCCCCTTCCTCCCTCTCTCGCTCCCTCTCTACTCTTTCTCCATCCCTTACCCCCCCCCCCCTTTATCTCTCTTTCTCTTTGAGAGGGTGGTTGACCATGAACTTAATGATGTTGCCTATTAATGGAGTTGTCCTTCCTCTGTCTCCCTCAGCCTGCACCACCAAAGGCATATGAGACAGCACAAAGCATCAGTAAGGCATATGAGACAGCACAAAGCATCAGTAAGGCATATGAAGCATCAGTAAGGCATTTGAGACAGCACAAAGCATTAGTAGGGCATATGAGACTGTACACAGCATCAGTACGGCATATGAGACTGTACAAAGCATCATAAGGCATATGAGACAGCACAAAGCACCATAAGGCTTATGAGACAGTACAAAGCATCAGTAAAGCTTATTATGCGGCACTTTAGAATGCTGACAATTTTCCCATTGACTTTGAATGGGCCACTCCCATTCAAAGTCAACGTTCGGAGGTGGAATATTTCTGTATAATGACCACTGAAAAAGTATAATGACCACTGTCAATGCAAGTACTCCATTCACTTATCGTAACGGAATATCAACAATAAGCAGCCACATAAGGGATAATGGATGACACGGTGTTCGTATATCATAAAGTTAATGCACGTTCAAGGTGGCAATGCGGCCATGACGCGAAACGGACTGCATTCACTTTTTGATATACGAACACCGTGAAGTCCATTATCCCCCTTATACCACGGTTACCACACTTGTCTGATGTTCATTTCAGGTAATAATTTCCACGTTTTAATCGCTAAAACAAACTTATTCGTATAACTACTTCTATCCCTCACAACACGTGTCCTGTCATAACTTACTGGAAAAACTGCCGTTGCTAATTCCAAACTGGAGGTTCCTATGGCCAAGACCCAGTCATTAGTTGTATGGCTTTGGTTGTCAAGCTAGATATTCCAAAGTTCTGTTAAGTCTTGCTTAGCAAAATCACGTTAGTAGAAGGTCCAAATGCAGCATGACAGCAGTAAAAGATGATTGCAGACGCATATAACATATTGCAACTCTGTGTTCTTCCACCTGCTCGTCATTTGTTAAACCTGTCACATCTTTACTGTTTATTTACCGTTCACCACGAACTTGGTGCATTGCTACATAAACGTGATACGGTCGGAAAGCAGGGACTACTTCATAGGTGTGTGTATATACAGAAAATTAATAACTGATCTAAGGAATGCATCACAATGTGAAATTAAAGGAAGGTGTGGTATAAGAGTTATTTAGCAGCTGGACACTAACTCTGTCTAACTCTCTATTACTATTTTTTGGCAGGTAGCCATATAATAAGTGGGATAATGTTCTGCGAGTTGGTCATTCTCATGGAATAAGCCCATTCAGAATGATTCAAGATCCTGCTACAGTCTGTTGGAGCTTATTCCATGAGAATGGCTGCCTCGCAGAACATTACATATCACACAGCACAAAGCATCACAAAACCATATGAGACAGCAGAAAGCACCCCACCTCAATGTGAGATGTCTGTGGTGTGACTGGTCTGTGAAGTGTGTATAGTTTATTTAGTGTGATTAACACATACAAGAGTGTAACGTGTATTTACTGTGTAGTGTGACTAGTTTGTACAGTCAATATGGCATATGAGACAGCACAAAGCACCCAGCCTAAATGTGAGATGTGTGTGTGTGTGTGTGTGTGTATGAGTCACCATGTCTTCTTCATCTGTGCAGGTCAACTAGTTCAGATTTCACTGCTGTTCCCTTAGCATCACCGCCATGAACATGACCTCTACACACTCTAAAATGCCACTATGCATTCTGGGAGATGTATTCTTAATGGACTCACCAACTCACCAACAACCATGTGGACTTTACGCCTTACATTAAGAATAAATCAAAGTCCAAAGAACTAAATGTCTGCAGTGCATTCTGGGAGATCTATTCCTTATTGTCTCTATGTACAACCTGGCCCAACTGATGTACAACCTGCTCCCACGAATTTCAGAATTTCAGAAGTTCAGAATTCAAGTCAATGAATGAATTTGAATTTGATGTGGCTCCACCCCACAGGAGGTTAAAGTGGAATTGCAATTCATTGCAATTCAGGGAAATTTATTCTAATCACATATCAGTGAGAATGTGACACTTTTAACATGCATTTTTCTAGCAAAATATATAATGTTAATTACATCCCAAATACTACAAATGCAGTACCGACACTAACATTAAGCATACATTCCCTTAATGTTGAATAAATA
>CM050208.1:12260000-12277500 GCA_027475355.1 Coilia nasus
CCTATGTCTTTAATGGTCCAAAGCCTACAGCATGTCTGTTATTGTTCTAGAAATCTACATTTCTTGCTGTTCTCTGAGTTAATGTTACTTAATGGTGAAAGAGTGTATGCTTTGTACTGTTCCAATCCTGATTTTTCTTACTGTTCCAATGCATATATTCTTAACAGTTGGCTTTACAGGAGTTAACGTTGCTTATTGCTCTAAAAAATTATATTGATGTTCTACTGTCCTAATTGCCAGTGTCCCTTATTGTTCTAGGAACTAATGTTCCTCACTGTCCTAAGTGCAGATGGGTCTAAGACTATCCTTATAGATCATGCTTTGAGCAGGGAGACCTTCTCCACTCACCCAGACGTAGTGTTGCCGCTGTAGTCTGGCAGACATCATACTGTATAAGACATTATGGGGAATCAGATCTTTATTTTCTCAATCACATCTCAATGTGATTTTATTCCCTGGTAAAATAAAAGCTCAGTGAAATATTTTTTTTTTTTCACAATTTTGGGAATGTGGGAACAGCTATGATGCTATCTTAAAATGGTCTACAGGGATTAATAAATAAGTGGCCTCTGTTTATGTATAATGAAGCCTTTTTGCAGCGTGTAATCTACACCAGTGCGGAAGGACAATTGTCCTCTGTTAATGTGTAATAATGCCTATATGCAGAACATCTACCAGTGTTGAGTAATGACTCTATGTGCTGCTGACTGGCAGGGTCCCCCTGATGAAGAGGGAGAAGGGGGTACAGGGTCCCTATGTCGACCCCGGTCTCAAGTTCGCGTCTCCTGAGGTCCAGGCTGCCTCCGGAGCCACTGCTGAGTCCCTCCTCTTCCAGGTACACTACAACTACAACTTTAATACATTACAACTTCTAAGAACAACATTTTTTGTCCAAATTACAGACATAATAGTTTGTAAATGTCTTAACATACCCATATTACACAAGTTCCTTCCTTCCTAGAACACACCTTTCACAAACTACAACTTATAAATATATACTTACTACAGTTTATAAAATTTATTTATTTATTTTACTGATAAATTTACAGTCCTAACATTTTAGGATTATAAATCTGAGGTACAGCTTCAGGTCCCTAAACTCCAACTCTCATGAAGAGACATACTGATATGTAAAGCTTGCCTAAAGTGCAGCGATGATACAATGCATGACTGATGACCTCTCGGTGACCCCCTCTGTGTTCCAGGGCTACTACTATGGAGCCATCTCCATCGGCACCCCTCCTCAGTCCGTCCAGGTGCTCTTCGACACTGGCTCCTCCAACCTGTGGGTGGACTCTATCTACTGCAACTCTAAGGCCTGCAGTAAGTCCCCTTCCCACAATACTGCCATTCTCAGAATGAACTGAGTCTGGCCCTGACCTGTAAGTGGTCTTGTTAGCTCCTATCTGAGTACTCATTATGTTCCTGAGCAGAGGTAGGCAAAGCTAGCCTGACAAGCCAGTCCACATCAAATTGTGTGCTCTGGCCACGATGGATAGGCTAGGACCAATCCAAGGGGCGGCAACAGCAATTGTATTTCAAACTGCCTCTGCATGCAATAGGATAGGGCTATGACCAATCAGAGCACTACAGCAGTACATCAGTCCACTGTCGCAGCCCTGTCGTCATCGCGTTAAGACTGCTAAGCGACTCTCTACAAGGATAGACCGATGTGATTGGTCCGACTAGATGTGGGAGAATAGCTAATGAGCTTCAATGGGTCACTGCTAGACCGCACCCAGGATAGAAATTTTATTTGCCAACTCTAGGGTATGTTTAGATTTCTAGGCTTGGACAAACCAGCTTAAAAAAGTAAAAGTCTAGCCATGTATTCCTTCTGCATTTGCTATTAACAAAGGAGAGTTCCCTAATTAGCTGAAGACCTGAGGAGTTTCGGTAATTAGGGATCAGCTGGTTGACTGAATTGGCTTAAACAAATGTGTGACAGCACTTTTACTTCCTGACTTTGGGATGTCCACCTCTGGTTCTGAGGTCTAATGTCTAATGTCATACCTCACAGCTAGATGTGTTTAAAACTCTCTCTCACTCTATTGTTCTCTCTCTTTCTCTTCCTCTTTTTTATTCTCTCTGTCTCTATCTCTCTCTCTCTCTTTTGCTCTCTGTAGACATCCACCAGAAGTTCAACCCCCAGTCTTCCTCCACCTTCCAGTGGGCTGACAAGTCCTTCACCCTTCACTATGGAGCAGGAGGCATGACTGCCTACCTCGGCTACGACACCATTAGCGTAAGACTACTACATCGCTTCAACACACACACACACACACACACACACACACACACACACACACACACACACACACACACACACACACACACGACCGTCTATCTCGGCTACGACACAATTAGTGTAAGACTACTACATCGCTTCAACACACACACACATACACACACACACACACGACCGCCTATCTCGGCTACGACACCATTAACGTAAGACTACTACATTGCTTCAACACACACACACACACACACACACACATACACACACACACACACACACACACACACACACACACACACACACACGACCGCCTATCTCGGCTACGACACCATTAGCGTAAGACTACTACATCGCTTCAACACACACACACATACACACACACACACACACACACGACCGCCTATCTCGGCTACGACACCATTAGTGTAAGACTACATCGTTTCAACACACGGGCACACACACACACACACACACACACACACATGACTGCCCATTCTGGCTATGACACCATCAGTGTAACAATTTTAAATCGCTTCAACACACACACAAATTACACACACACACACACACACACACACACACACACACACACACACACACACACATTTCTCTATAATCATTGCATCACCAATCTCTCAACATCACTGCATAACATCACTGCATCTCAGCACCACACACACACACACACACACACACACACGTTTCACATCACTGCATCTCAGCACCACACACACACACACACACGTTTCACATCACTGCATCTCAGCACCACACACACACACACACACACACACACACACGTTTCACATCACTGCATCAGCACCACACACACACACACACACGTTTCACATCACTGCATCTCAGCACCACACACACACACACACACACACACACACACACGTTTCACATCACTGCATCAGCACCACACACACACACACACACGTTTCACATCACTGTATCTCAGCACCACACACACACACACACGTTTCACATCACTGTATCTCAGCACCACACACACACACACACGTTTCACATCACTGCATCACCAGCACCACACACACACGTTTCACATCACTGCATCACCAGCACCACACACACACGTTTCACATCACTGCATCTCAGCACCACACACACACACACACACACACACACACACGTTTCACATCACTGCATCAGCACCACACACACACACACACACACGTTTCACATCACTGTATCTCAGCACCACACACACACACACACGTTTCACATCACTGTATCTCAGCACCACACACACACACACACACGTTTCACATCACTGTATCTCAGCACCACACACACACACACACGTTTCACATCACTGCATCACCAGCACCACACACACACGTTTCACATCACTGCATCACCAGTCTCTTTGCCCCACCGCATAAAACTACATGCACACCCTCATCTCAGCACCAGTCAGTCTTCGGCTAGCAGGGGGCAGTGATGGGCCTGTTAGGGAGTCGGGCCTGCACCCGCAGGTTAAATTCTCCACACCCTCATCTCATCACCAGTCAGTCTTCGGCTAGCAGGGGGCAGTGATGGGCCTGTTAGGGAGTCGGGTCTGCACCCACCCTCATCTCATCACCAGTCAGTCTTCGGCTAGCAGGGGGCAGTCATGGGCCTGTTAGGGAGTCAGGTCTGCACCCGCAGGTTCAATTCTCCACTCCCTCAGGTGGTTGGGGGAGTGACTGACCAGCATTCTCCTCTATCCTCCGCTGTGACTGAGCTGTCCTGAGCATGGTACCGTCCCAACACACTGCTCCACGAACGCTGTTGTTAAAAGCGTGCTCACACATGTGATGGGTTAGATGCAGAGGTTGAATTTCATTGTGTGCACTGTGTGCTGTGGTGTGCTGTGTGATCACAATGACAAATGGGAATCACTTTCTTTTTCTTTTTTTCTTAAGCTTCTAGCTTCTATGTAACCCCTTGTGGTTGTGTAGGTGGGAGACATCGCACTAACCCATCAGATAAAAGCTTAATGGAGCTTTTGTAGTTGTTTAGGTGGAATACATCACAGTAACAAATGAAATTGAAGCTTATTGTAGCTCTTGTGGTTGTGTGGGTGGGAGTCATCACAGTAACAAATGAAATTGAAGCTTATTGTAGCTCTTGTGGTTGTGTGGGTGGGAGTCATCACAGTAACAAATGAAATTGAAGCTTATTGTAGCTCTTGTGGTTGTGTGGGTGGAAGACATCACAGTAACAAATCAGATTGAAGCTTATTGGAGCTCTTGTGGTTGTGTAGGTGGGAGACATCACAGTAACAAATCAGATTGAAGCTTATTGGAGCTCTTGTGGTTGTGTAGGTAGGAGACATCACACTAACCAATGAGATAAATGCTTATTGGAGCTCTTGTAGTTGTTTAGGTGTAATACATCACAGTAACAAATCAAATTGAAGCTTATTGGAGCTCCTGTGGTTGTGTGGGTGGGAGACATCACAGTAACAAATCAGATTGAAGCTTATTGGAGCTCTTGTGGTTGTGTAGGTGGGAGACGTCACCGTGACCCAGCAGATGGTAGGCCTGAGCGAGACCCTGAACACCAACGAAACGCCCTTCGCTGGCATCGTGGGATTGGCCTATCCCCAGATCGCCGCTTCCCAGCAACCCACACTCATGGACACTATGGTGCAGCAGGGTGTGCTGCAGAACGACTTCGTCGCCTTCTACCTATCCCGGTAAACACACCTGCACACACCTGTTACACACAGCTGTGCTGCTACAGTCAGGTTAAGCAACCACCACTGAGTAACACACTTTACTCCCAGTGTGGCCCTCTACCTGTCCTGGTAGCATACCTGTACACACCTGTGCTCCTGAAGTCAGGCTAAGCAACCCCTGGGTGATGCACTACACTTCCAGTGTGTCACCTGCTACCTGTGCTGGTAACATGCCTGCATTGGTGAACCAGGTGTGAGTGACCTCTGCACAATGGAAGCTGTACTTCCAGGCAGCACACTCAGGCTGGTGACAGAAAGGGAGGTTGGGACTGTGAGGAAAGGGCTGTTAGCATCCACTTACGGGAAGCTTGGAAGCTTCTTTGGGGGCGGAAATCTAGTAAATAAGATGATGTAATGCCCTTCAACCTGGTGCACTGCTTAAAGCGGAGAAAAAAAAGCAAAACTAAGCACACTTGCTTAGTAGCATGTCATTTTTATCTAAGCAAGATGTTGACATGATGGGACACAGACTAAGGTTAAACTCTAAATAGTTTTGGGTTACACTAATTTGGAGTAGTGAAACTTTAATAGCTTTTGATTACACTGATTTACAGTCTTTAAACTCTAGTCTAAATGGCATTCGGTTACAGTGGTTAAAGTTTAAATAGCATTAGGCCACACTGATAACTCATCTGTTGTGTAGTGCAGTGGCCAGTACAGCAGTGAGATCAGCTTCAGAGCACTGGACAACAGCAAGATCACCAGCCAATGTAATGTAATGTAATATAATATAATGTAATGCAAAGTGATGTAATGCCATGTAATATAATGTGATATATATGCAGTGGTCAGTCCGGCAGTGAGATTTCTTTCGGAGAGGTAGACAACAGCAAGATCACCAGCCAGGTCACCTGGACCCCCGTCATCTCTCAGTCCTGGTGGGAGATCATGATGCAAGGGTATGTAAAACACATTTCCTCCCTCCTAACCAGAGAACACACACACACAAACACACACAAGTCTGTTCATTTAGAGTACACACATCCCCTTGCAAGCATAAACCACACTACTTACTCTCATCTATAGTACACACACACACTCTCTCATCCAGAGTACACATACATACCCTAAAGGTAAATCCCACAAGTTTACATGAAATGAACCATGACACAGACGAAGACTGACCCAATAATAATAATAATAATAAAATACATTTTAGTTGTATTGCACTTTACATTTCAGTCCTCAAAGTCTCAAAGTGCAACAGAACAACAATTAAAAAATATATAATCTAGGTCAATAAATACTTAAAAGAAGAGCTTTTGTTAAAGGTGTCATTGTATCGTTTTTATCTTATTAATTTTGCGGTGGTCTCTAGTATTACTATTAATGAATGCCGTGTGAGCTGGTTTTGGTGGAAAAAAAAAATGCTTTAGTGCTCCTGTTTCAGGCTGTTCTAGTTTGGTGGAGGAGATGGAGCAGAGTTCTCGGCTAGTCACAGGCTATAATCATTCAAAGCCCATTCGGTCATATCACACCAAATAGAAGATTAAACGCTGTAAACAAACAGACCTACTTACCAACATTTTGCAAGGTGAATGTGTGCTGCAACGAGACTCCTCCGGTAATCACAACTATGGCATGGCTTTTTCTAATTAACAAACTTACGTCACTTTCCCCTTTTCTTATTCGCTCGTTTTTCTGCCTATTTTCCTTCATTGACTAATGGAGGCAATCAAGGTAGAAGAACGTTTTCAGATGTAGCATGCATATGCAACTCAGAGTGACCTATCGTATTTCAAAAAGAGCAAGTACTAAACGGTTTCTCGAGGAATGACACCTTTAAAATAAGTGTTTTTGTATGTCGGCTTGTGAGCGCAGAGTGTCTGATAGTCGGCGTGTATGTAGCATGTCTCTGTCGGTGAGTGTCTCTCTGTGTCTGAGTGTCTCTCTGTGAGTCGCTGTGTACAAGAGAGTCTCCCAAAGTTATCGTGGGTGTGACAGATCTCCACATGTCGCCCTGTGTGTGTATCAGCTTCCAGATGAACGGCCAGGAGACAGGCTGGTGCCAGCAGGGCTGTGCGGCCATCGTGGACACTGGCACCCCCGGCCTGGCCATCCCCTCCCAGTACTTCTCCTCTATCATGCAGAACATGGGCGCACAGCAGTACAACGGCATGGTAAGCGTATTACACACACACACTCACACACACACACACACACACACACACACCATCCCCTCCCAGTACTTCTCCTCTATCATGCAGAACATGGGGGCACAGCAGTACAACGGCATGGTAAGCACATGACACACACACACACACACACACACACACACACACACACACACACACACACACACACACACACACACACACACACACACACACACACACACACACACACACTCACACACACACGCTCATCATCCATTCATACACACACATCTGTCTCCTTTATCCATCCATCTATCCATGTACACACCCACCCATCCATCCATCCACTCGCACATACATATCCATCCACCGATTCTTCCATGCATCCATCCATTCATCCATCCATCCATCCATCAATCCATCAATGCATTGACCCATCAATTCACACATACATTATCTATCTATCTATCTATCTATCTATCTATCTATCTATCTATCTATCTAACCTTCAATGGTTCATTATATTCTTCTTACATTCTCATTATGTTCTTTTTTTTCTCACATTGATTTTTTACATGATTTTATAGTTTACTTCATGAAATAATAATGATAATCTCCCCCTCTCTCCATCTTGTCTCTCTGTCCTGCAGTACTACATCTCCTGCAGTGCTGCTAACAACCTTCCCACTCTCAGTGTCACCATCAGCGGAGTGTCCTTCCCCATCGCTCCCTCTGCTTACATCCAACAGGTGAGTTTCAGTTTCACACACACACACGCACACACACACACACACACACACACACACACACAGACACACACACACACACACACACACACACACACACACAAATGAAAGGCATGCACGTACACATTCATAAACCTACTCTCACAGAATAAGAAAGAGCATGTGAATATAGATGCAAATCTAAAGAAATGAGGAAGTGTGTGTATGGGTATTTTTTATGTGGTATTTTGTGTGGTCTATCTGCATGGCAAACCATAATGCGATTCTCTGTGTCTGTCAGGCTGGCAATGGCTACTGCACCTTTGGCATGATGCCCACCAGCCAACAAGACTTCAGTGGCAGGCCCATGTGGATTCTGGGAGATGTATTCCTCAGGGAGTACTACTCCATCTATGACCGCGGCAACAACCGGGTGGGCTTTGCCACCGCTGCTTAGACATGAGAGCGTCTGATGGCAGTTTGCTTCTAAACTACATTTCCCATTAGTCTCTAAAATTGTGGTGTTATATCATTTCCTGTGACTGGCATTAATGTTCTTACTCTAAACAGCATGACTTACATCAATGTCAATGCTTGGAGTGCCTTAACAGACAATTTTGTAAACTTCATATTTCAATGAATTTTTGGTCCATTAAATTTATTCAAAATATCTACCTGTCTTGGTATCATTTGTCATTTGTATCATTGGAGTTCTACGTCTATACACACATGCATACACAGATGCACACATGATCAATCTTCTCTTTCTCTCTCTCTTTCACAAACAAACACACACACTTGTTGGGGGCTTGCCAAGATGCCAGCCTACACATCGCAATTAGTTGTGTTTCAGTGTGTTGCTCAAGGCTACTTGGACAAGGACACTTCAGCTCCTTTACCTGCAGATCCACCGTCTCAGTGGCAGGTACACATCACTGAATAAAAGTCTTAACTACATGACAAACACATATTATTAACTTAACATGCAGTAGAGCCCTATAGCAAACCTAGATGCTTGCATTGTTACAAAGCATCCACTAAATCACTGCTCAAATATTACCCCCACATACACACAAACTTTACTGGAATCTGCATCCACCCACAATACCAACATTTAATTCCTCATGGTAGCAGGAAGAAGTGTTCACTAATAAAATAAAAATGGTTAATATCTATCTATCTATCTGTCTATCTATCTATCTATCTATCTATCTATCTATCTATCTATCTATCTATCTATCTATCTATCTATATATATATATATATATATATATATATATATATGTATTTATATTTAATAATATGAGACGGCACCAATGTACCACCACAATAACAATAATTACAGTAGTATTACAGTATTATAGTTAGTGAGTGCTGTAGAGGCCAGAGAATTGAAATAACAATCACTATGGGGTCTAATTAAGATGTCACCTTTTTCTACAAACATCTTCCATGAAAAAGAAAGGCCCCAATACCGGTCCTTGAGGCACACCAGCTAAGACAGCCCTCACACACCCCTTAGAGCTGAAAGTGGGATGCCACTGTTTATGTACACTGATATTGCACCAACAGTGTATACACATCTTGCACATTATGTATTACCCACATGTACAGTTAAAGATTTCAGATCTTCAAATTAGTAAGTTCAGTAGTAACACAACATCTTCTGTTAGCTAATATAGTTAATTAACAAGCTAATATTCGCATGCTTGTCACATAAAGAGTACAATTTCAGATCAAGAAAGCGGTAACTGCTAAATCATGAGCATGTACTGTATGTCAGCGTATGCAGAAGCAACTTTTTAAAATTTGTATTAATTAATTGTATTAATGTATTAATTAATGTGCTGCATGAACATAGGAGCAAATGTGCCAGCATTTTTTATTTTGTATTTATTAAAATAATTTTTAATTATTAAAAAAGCAATTTTACATCTCTGTCTCTGGATCAACATTAAAATGTTGGAACCCTAAAAATGTAATTGTTTACTTTTAGGTTTTAAACATACCTTTTTGGTATGTTATTTTACAGTTCCTTTTGTAGTAAAATCTACATGTAACACCAGGAAATATTATGTACTTACACTGTACATACATAACACTAACACTAATCCTAACCCTCAGGTACAGTGCAAGTACAAAATGTTACATATTGTTGCACTGTGCCTAATTAATGTAACAGAGGAAGTAAAAATAAATTGTAACCTCTTTTTTTTACAGACTTTCTTGTTTGCTAAAGTAGAATACCTCTAAACATATATGATGCTGAGAATAAACATAGACAGAGGGGCATTATATCAAAACCTGTTAAAACATAACTGACCGCTGAACTTTTACACTCGATTTCTAGCATACATGCATGGCGGACGTTTTGTTGTTTTGTTGCATAGTTCAAGGAGGCAATCAAAGACCTGTGTTCTCTGCATTCCCCCTCCATTCTAAGAACCACAACACACATATCATTAAGATGACCTTCCAGTGACCTTAGCAAACATTCATTGAGGAACACTGCATGCCAACTTTGGATTGTACAGTAATTCAGTAGTAAGACTCAGCTCTGATTAGGCTTACATTCACAGGACACAGCATTTTTCATTTGACTTTTTCATTTGTGTTGCTGGATTTGTGACCTTCACGGGTCCATTTTATCAGACTAAATCAGTAATTAAACTCTATAATCAGTTCTGATAAAACTGTTTTGATATGAATTTAATTGTGATTGCAGCAACCTATTACCATGACTCTATCTGCACACAACACACACAGACACACTAACAAACACACTAAACCTCCAACTCTTTTGAATGGAAAATATACACACACACACTTACACACATGCACGTGCACGCACACACACACACACACACGCACACACACACACACACACACACACACTAAACCACACTGCATCTAAATGGAAAATTGCACACACACAACACCCCAATCCTGATTGGATGGTTCTCTGTAAATGGTGAGGGAGGAGGGCAAGGGCATTTTGGGTTGGGTATATCAGAGCTTAGGCTTCAGCAGGGTTGCAGAGGGTTACACAAGCCAGCCAGGAGCCACCATGAAGAGCCTGATCATCGTCCTTACTCTGGCCATCATCTCTGAGGCCATCAAGTAAGTGTTCTGCTATTGATTCCTCAAAACGTACTGTCTTCTTTTACTGGTTCCTTAACATGAACTCTGTTCTGCTGTTGGTCCCTCTATGTATAATGTCTTCTGCTATTTCACCTGCCTGCTCACATGATAAGGCTGTAGGCTTTTTTAATACCCTGCTGCCCCGGCAACTTTTGAAAAAAAATTACACAAAAGTGTTCAGGAGTCCTCTCAATGGCCACCCTAGGTGCATCCTATAACAAGGCCTCTGTTGATGTGTAATAACAACATCTTTAACCCTTTAAGACGCACCCCTTATTATAACTTTGTTGTTACCAGAATGACAATGACCAAGTTGTAATGTGTTACTAAAGACTTTCTGCCAGTCACAGCGAGTTGTAGCGCCGGCGATATAGTGACCGCTAAGAGGCTAATGTTCAGCCCATTAGTTACCAATAGGGATAGGGATTTAAACATTACATAAAAGAATGTGCTCTACAACAATGTAAGATTCTAGAATTCCACATTATATTCTATGGAGCTCAACATTCTTTAGAACTTTGATCTTCCCAACTTTCCCATCAAACCGGTGTGATGGTACGTCCATCTTTAAAGGTTAATTACATTACATTACATTAAACTTGGCAGATGTTTTTATCCAAAGCGACTTACAGTAGTGGGCAAGAACAAGCCACAGATATACAAAGGAGAACAGAGTAAGCAAGAGCGAGCAAACTTAGTACAGACAGAGTACAGAACAGTGTTGGTAAGTGGAGGTCAGCTTTGTTAGAAAGGGAAGCACTCCTGCAAGATCGTCTTGAAGGTAGAGAGGGATGACCCTACTCTCGTAGCAACTGTAGTTAAAGGTCTTATTGCATCTTTTTTGCAATGGTTTCTAGTATTAATGAATGCTCTGTGAGGCGGTTATGGTGAAAAAATGATTCAGTGCTTCCGTTTCAGGTAGTTCTAGTTTGGTGGGGGACATGGAGCGAGGAGATTGACAGGTTCTCAGCTGTGCTAGTTACAATCAATCATAGCACAAATCGAAGATCTAAACGTTTTAAACAAACACACCTACTTACCTATATTTTGCTAGGTAAATGTGTGCTGCAACGAGACTCCTCCAGTAATCACAACTATGGCATGGCTTTTTCCGATTAACAAACTTAGGTGACTTTGTTTGCCCTTTTCTTATTTGCTTGTTTTTCCGCCTATTTTCTTTCATTGACTAATGAAGGCAGTTGGGGTAGAAACATTTTCTTACGTGCAGCATGCATATGCAACTCGGAGTGACCTACCGTATTTCAGATAAAGCAAGTACTAAACGGATTCTCGGGGAATGACACCTGTAATGTCTTAATTTGCTGGCCGTCAGGGTGCCCCTGATGAAGGGGAAGTCCATGAGGGTCGCCATGAGGGAGAAGGGGGTGGAGCTTCCCTATGTTGACCCCGGTCTCAAGTTCGCCCCTCCTGAGGTCCAGGCTGCCTCCGGGGCCACTGCTGAGTCCCTCCTCTTTCAGGTCTGTTTACAGGTTCATTTCCTTCCACAAACCACATCTTTACATGGTACTTTATGGCTAGCATAAACTACACAAAATTGGCCCTTTCAAACACCCAAATCTTTCATTTTCAACTTTTACCATTGACAACCTCCAGTTCATACAGTATTCAGTACTACACCTGCCACGAATGTTAGGTTTCATGAGTTAAACCCTTTCAAAGCTAGGTATCAGTCAAAAATGCTGTTATTGACACTGTTCAACTTCATTTTCATGCCTGGTGTTATTCCCTTCGATCTCCTAGTATGATCTCTGGTGACACCCCTAGTGTGACCTCTGGTTATATGACCCCTTGGTGACCTCTGCCCCCACCCCCTGTGTACTAGGGCTTCTACTATGGTGCGATCAGTGTGGGGACACCCCCTCAGTCCGTCCCTGTGCTCTTCGACACTGGTTCCTCCAACCTCTGGATTGACTCTGTCTACTGCAACTCTCGCGCCTGCAGTAAGTCATTTCTGACTCTGACTGTGTACTGTATGTGTATGTGCTATTAGCAATGTAGCCTTTGGATGTGTGTGTGAGTGTGTGTGTGTGTGTGTGTGTGTGTGTGTGTGTGTGTGTGTGTGTGTGTATGCGTGTGACACCCTCTACCAGCTCACTGCTCTCTTTTGTTATTGAAAAAGGTTAAGTATGGCATCTTTTCAACATGAAGAGCTGCACCGACTGCGTTATAAAGCCAGCTACAGGGTCAAAGGTCAAAAAAATAGTTCAATTACAGATCTCTAAAAAGGTCTAAATGCTGTGTGTGTGTGTGTGTGTGTGTGTATGTATGTATGTGTGTGTGTGTCTGCACGTGTGTGTGTCTATAAGATGTCCACCAGAAGTTTAACCCCCAGTCGTCCTCCAGCTTCCACTGGACCAGCCCCAGAAGGATGTTTAACCTCCAGTACGGCGCCGGGGGAATGACCGCATACCTAGGCTACGACACAGTCTCTGTAAGGCTTCAGTACAGCTACAAGACCAACAACACACTTAATGCACTCAATAACAACACAGCACTCACCAAAACCACATCATTGTTAAAGGAGCAGTCCACTCAGACGCATTTTCTAACTCTTAAACAGTTGAGCTTTGCTGTTTTTGAATCCATTCAGCCAATGTCCTTAAGTGCTTGCTTCGCATAAATCATTGAATCGGATTAGACCAGTAGGATGCAATGCAATGATTTATGCTAAGCTAATAGCAAACGTGCTACTCCCAGATCTGCATATCGGTTGAATGGAGTCAGAAACAGTATAAGTCAACTGTTTAACTCTAAGTTAACTCCACTTTTAACTCCAAAAAAGTGGAGTGTTCCTTTAACAATGCTGCACTCACCAACAACACATTTCCCTGCACAATGACATTGTTTCTTTGCTGTCCACTTATACCACATGCATTACCACTACACACGATGGTGTTTGTGGTGGTGATGGTGGACAGTGGTCATGACTGATGATGCAGTATTACAGTGTGTGCAAATGGGCAGACTTGGTGTGATCAGTCATGTGGTCGAATCGCTGTACAATGTATAAATGCACACATACACACACACACACACACCCACACCCCCCCCCCCCCCCCACACACACACACACACACACACACACACAGACACTCACACACAGTTCATTGCTGTAGTGTTTATTAAATATTTCAACCAAAACACATAAAATCAGCACATTCACTTTTCACGTGGTCACCAGAGTGTGAAAGTGCTGTTCAGCTCTGACATCAGACACCAGAACTATCACTCAGCTCTCTCTCTCTCTCTCTCTCTCTCTCTCTCTCTCTCACACACACACACACACACACACACAAACACACACGAACACCATGAGCCTCCAGAACTGTGTGTCCAGCTGTAGGATGATTTCTATTTTTATCTTTATTTGCCGCATCGCCTGTTCTATCACCTGCCTCAATATACTACCTCAGTCGCAGTCATCTTCAATGAGAGCAAATGCGTTTGCCACCAGGTGGGGGGCATCTCCGTTGGCAACCAGGTGATCGGTCTGAGTGCCACCCTGGGCACGGCGCCCACGCCCTTTGCGGGCATCGTGGGTCTGGGGTACCCCCAAAACTCCGCTGGAGGGCAGCCCACCTTCATGGACACCATGATGCAGCAGAACCTGCTCTCCTACGACTGCGTGGCCTTTTACCTGTCCAGGTAAACTCAGCTTACACACACACACACACACACACACACACACACACACACACACACACACACACACACACACACACACACACACCATGATGCAGCAGAACCTGCTCTCCTACGACTGCGCGGCCTTTTACCTGTCCAGGTAAACTCAGCTTACACACACACACACACACACACACACACACACACACACACACACACACCATGATGCAGCAGAACCTGCTCTCCTACGACTGCGCGGCCTTTTACCTGTCCAGGTAAACTCAGCTTACACACACACACACACACACACACACACACACACACAAACACACACACCATGATGCAGCAGATCCTGCTCTCTTATGATTGCATGGCCTTGTACCTGTCCAGGTAAACTCAGCTGACACACACACACACACACACACACACACACACACACACACACACACACACACACCATGATGCAGCAGACCCTGCTCTCCTACGATTGCATGGCCTTGTACCTGTCCAGGTAAACTCAGCTTACACAGACACACACACACACGCACGCACACACACACACACACGCACCATAATGCAGCAGAACCTGCTCTCATACAACCAGCATGGCCTTGTACCCATCCAGGTGAACTTGTTATCTCAGCTCAGCTTCTATTTCTGTCCACCACTGCTCCCACTCAGCCTCATGTGTGGTGACACACCTGCCCACTGCAGGCTCCAGCAACACCTGGCACACCTTCAATCCTCATGTGACCCTCAGTCTACCCATTCAGGGCCATATCTGAGCTAGGGCTTCCCTTCCACAGCTCCATCAAAGCACCCTCTGCCACCCTCACCCTCTGCCAAGCCAGCTGTGCTAACCACTACTGCTACCCTACCGCTACACACTCACATCTGGCAGGGCACACCACTGAGCCTATGTGTGTGTGTGTGTGTGTGTGTGTGTGTGTGTGTGTGTGTTGGACAGAGGGGTTTTGATATGTTGTTGTTTGTGGGAGGAGCCAGTAAGATTGTTTGTTTGTGACATGCTGTCTTTGGAGATTGTACTACAGCATCAATACTGATTGTGTGTGTGTGTCCATGTGTGTGTGTCCGTGTGTGTGTGTGTGTGTGCAGTGGTGAGAGTGGTAGTGAGATTGCCTTTGGAGAGGTGGACTACAATAAGATGCGCAGCCAGATCTACTGGAGCCAGGTCACCGTGGAGAACTGGTGGCAGATCAACACTCAAGGGTAAACAACACTCAAGGGTAAACAATGCTCAAGGGTAAACAACACTCAAGGGTAAACAACACTCAGGGTTAAACAACACTCAAGGGTGAACTACACTCATGGGTAAACAACAGTCAGGGGTAAACAACACTCAAGGGTAAACAACACTCAAGGGTGAACCACACTCAGTGGTAAACAACACTCAAGGGTAAACAACACTCAGGGGTAAACAACACTCAAGGGTGAACTACACTCAAGGGTAAACAACACTCAGTGGTAAACAACACTCAATGGTAAACAACACTCAGGGGTAAACAACACTCAAGGGTGAACTACACTCAAGAGTAAACAACACTCAGGGGTAAACAACACTCAAGGGTGAACCACACTCAAGGGTAAACAACAGGGGTACACAACACTCAGTGGTAAACAGCACTCAAGGGTCAACAACACTCAGGGGTAAACAACACTCAAGGATAAACAACACTCAGGTGTAAACAACACTCAGGGGTAAACAACACTCAAGGATAAACAACACTCAGGGGTAAACAACACTCAAGGGTGAGCCACACTCAGTGGTAAACAACATTGGTAAACAACCACAGCACTTTTTACTGACCTACTGCTAGCAGCTCTAAAGCCCAACCCCTCAGAGAGGCTAAACTACTGCAGTCCTTTTTGCTGGCCCTCTGCTAGCAGCTTTACAGTCTACCCCCACCCCCTTCAGATATGGTAAAGAACTGCAGCGCTACTACTGTTGCAGCATTCATTAGCATTCTACTGCAGCTTATATTACCGACCTATTGCAGTCCACATTACTGGCCTACTACAGTCTTCATTACTGGCCTACTATAGTGTTCATTGCTGGCCTACTATAGTCTTCATTACTGGCCTACTATAGTCTTCATTACTGGCCTACTACAGTCTTCATTACTGGCCTACTATAGTGTTCATTACTGGCCTACTACAGTCTTCATTACTGGCCTACTATAGTGTTCATTACTGGCCTACTATAGTGTTCATTACTGGCCTACTATAGTGTTCATTACTGGCCTACTACAGTCTTCATTACTGGCCTACTATAGTCCTCATTACTGGCCTACTATAGTCTTCATTACTGGCCTACTATAGTGTTCATTACTGGCCTACTATAGTCTTCATTACTGGCCTACTGCTAGCTACTTTAGAGCTTATGTCCAACCCATGCTGAGGTACTGCAGAGGTACTGTCCTACTACAGTCATTATTAATGTCCTACTGCAGTCCTCATAAGTGCACTACTGCAGTCATTATTGATGTACATTACTGTTTTTTTGCAGTCCCTATTGTTGTCCTAGTGTAGTCCTGTCCTGTCCTAGTGTAGTCCTGTCCTGTCCTAGTGTAGTCCCTATTCCTGTCCTAGTGTAGTCCCTATTCCTGTCCTAGTGTAGTCCTGTCCTGTCCTAGTGTAGTCCTGTCCTGTCCTAGTGTAGTCCCTATTCCTGTCCTAGTGTAGTCCTGTCCTGTCCTAGTGTAGTCCCTATTCCTGTTCTAGTGTAGTCTTGTCCTGTCCTAGTGTAGTCCTGTCCTGTCCTAGTGTAGTCCCTATTCCTGTCCTAGTGTAGTCATGTCCTGTCCTAGTGTAGTCCCTATTCCTGTCCTAGTGTAGTCCCTATTCCTGTCCTAGTGTAGTCCTGTCCTGTCCTAGTGTAGTC
>CM050208.1:12285000-12317500 GCA_027475355.1 Coilia nasus
ACTGCCACTTGTTTACCTAAATAACGGTTTGCAAAAGTGGTGCCCTCTCTGTCAGATTGAACAACAAAATGTGTGTGTGTGTGTCTGTATGTGTGTACACACGAAATCATAAGCTCTTTCTCCCTCTTACATTGTAGCATCTGAGGTTTTTCTCTTAATTCCTCTCTCTCTCTCTCTCTCTCTCTCTCTCTTTCTCTGGATGACATCATTATCCATCTGACTAAATGGCTCATTTGCTGAAAGATTTTATCATGAGCTTCACCACTCCCTCTGACAGAATTTAACCACTCCCCCTGACAGAATTTAACCAATCACTGGCCAGCACGTACCTATTCGCTCATTGCCCCACTCCTTCACAATGAGATAAATATCACACATCAGGCCACAACACACATACACAGCACAAATACACACATACACAAACCCACAAGTGCATATCTGCACACACACACACACACACACACACACACACACTGGAAATGTTCTTGCGGTTGTGTGCAAATGTAGACGAATGGAGGTAACACACATGCATGCCAAATCATTTACACATTCTCTAAGAGTTCCAGCTGTCCAAGATGAAATGTGCACAGGTAAAACAGACACACACACACACACACACAGACACACACACACACACACACATGCACACACACATACACACACACAGATACACACACAAACACACACACAGGCTGATTAGAATATAGCGTGTAGTCCATACACTGTGGTAGCAGATTAACCCGCTGTGCCTGTGACTCTGGCGTGATGTATGAGGGAACAGTGCAGAAAAGCCACAACTGTCACAGCAGGGGCATCAAACATGGGGCAACACACATGGGGCAGAATGTACAGAGGTAAAACACAAACACAGACACAAACACACACAAACACACACAAACACACACAAGTGCACAAACACACACACACACACAGACACACACAAGTGCACACACAAATGAGTCCTGCCTTCATTTCATTTCATCTCATTTAAGCCTCTTAGCCTTGCCTCCAGCCTCCATCCAGGGGGAAGAGAGGAGGGGAAAAGACAGAAGGATAGAAGGGAAAGAGAGAAAGAGAGAGAGAGGGAGAGAGAGAGAGAAGGGCATTGACTGAGGGAAGAGAGAGGAATGGGGGATGGAGTGGGTGGGGGAGAGAGAAAGAAGTACACAAGGACAGAAAGAAGGAAAGGAATAGAGTGATTTGGGCAAAGTAGAAAATGAAAGAAAAAAATAAATATATAATATGTATTATTTATCATATTAATATTTATCATAAATATATAAATATATAATTATGCCTGCAATAGCAATACTAAATGATTTCTTCTGTACTACATTCATATCAAAGGGACATTCTGTACCTGTGCTGTCTGAGTTTGAGCAACATAACTAGGCAATCGAGGATGACATCTCTCTTTCTCCACACACCTAGATACCACACACACACGTAAACAAACAAACTAACACACACACATACACACACGCCAAACCTAACCTCAACATGATCTCCACAAACACACGCAAGTACCAAACCCAACCTCAAAAGTACATAATTGAACACACACACACACATGCTAGTCCTAACTTTACCATGGTCTATCCAAAGCAACACACATACCAAACCGAATCTCAACATGATCTATCCAAACACGCATACACACACACACACACACACTGTGCATGTTCACAAATAAATGCAAAAAACAAAAGCAGGATAAGATATTTTTAATCTGAAGTAAGAATGCTGTTTGTGTGTGTGTGTGTGTGTGTGTGTGTGTGTGTGTGTGTGTGTGTGTGTGTGTGTGTGTGTGTGTGTGTGTGTGTGTGTTTGTCAGTGAGAAAGAGGACAGTGAATGCCCTAGTCAGCACATCAATACACTGAGGACATGAGCCTCATTGCAACACTAAACCTTTACAGTTAGGACACTAGTGTATGTGTGTGTGTGTGTGTGTGTGTGTGTGTGTGTGTGTGTGTGTGTGTGTGTTTCTGTCTCTCTGTGCCTTTTACTGAATAGTCAGTGGCACTGTCCTTGACACTACCACTTTCAGCAGTGTAGAAGCTTTGATACAACCCTTCGTGCTGTAAGTGGGTGCATCCTCTTGTGTCCTCATAACAGCACACTGACACAAACAAAACATATATATTCACATTGGCAGTATGGCATCTAAATACCTAAGTATCCAAGGATCTAAGTACATACTAAGGCCCTTACCCTATCAAGGGTCACTGCACACTGATAGCGGTTGGCCTGTTGTGATGTAACATACTGCTGACTATAGACATCCTATACAGTATAGGATGTCTATGCTGCTGACTGGGACAGCAGCATTTCCCAAAATGCACCTGGAAGGGGAGGAGTTCTGGCCATTGATGCATTGGGTGCTAACATGTTGGCTACAAAAAAAGCTACAGCCAAAGGCTGCATTCATAAAATCCTGAAACACAAAAACACTGCCACACACTGTACCTTATCTGCCCATTTATCTCTCTCACACACACAGACTTTCCCTAATGCTGATTGTTGAACACACAACGATACACACACACAGATATCTCCACACCTACACAGAGGAAACGCCATTGAACATACACATCTAACATGTTTTCATTTCAATTACACATCTGCCACACCAGTCACCGCTAACAACTACACATCTGCCACACCAGTAACCACTAACAACTACCCACGGCACCCACACACCTCAAGATCAGCTGGATGAGTGAATTGGCCGGAACAAATATGTGGCAGGAGTTTTACTTTCTGAACCCGGGATGGCCGCCTCTGGTTAGCATCACCAGTCCCTCCTACCGGTACCATAGAAGGTTAGCACCATTAGTTACCACTAGCGGTACCATAGAAGGTTAGCACCACCAGTCCCTACCAGTACCACCAGTCCCTCCTACCAATACCATAGAAGGTTAGCACCATTAGTTACCACTAGCAGTACCACAGAAAGTAAGCAAAACCAGTCACTTCTGGTGGTAGTATAGCAGGTTAGCGACACCAGTCCCCTTTTGTGGTAGTCTAGCATATTACCCATATAAAATGCTGAGTGGCTGAAGTTGCTAGCAGAGTACCTGACTCACAGCAGCTCTCTACTGTGTATATGTGCAGCTAGTCCTCCATTACACAAAACAGTAGGAGAGACAAGGGCAGAGAAAAAGAGAGAACAGAGGCTAGGAGACAGAGAGAGATTCACACTGCTAGAGCTAATGAATGGCTAGAGAGCAAGGGGGAGGGGGGGGGGATACTGCTGAGGGTTACATGGAAGCCTTTCAATAACAATATTCACACCTCCATCAGCGCCAGGTCATCATACCACTCACAGTTGCGTCAGCAGGCAGAGAGAGTAACAGGAAATTTTGAAGGCAAAGGACAGAAAAGGGATGAGCGGAGGGGTAGAAAGGAAAACGAGAATACGAGTGAAATGAAGAATAGACTTGAAACAGAGAATGTGTGAAGAGGAAAAGAAATGAAAGACAAAAGCAGGAGAGCAGGAGAGGGAAAAACAAGAGAAAAGAAAGTCAGGAAAAGAAAATCAGGAGGAAGACATAAACAGTAGAAGAGGACAAGCGTAAGAGGGCATAAGAGACATTGCAGCCTTCACTAAATATGCTACCCTGTTCCTCACAGAGACATTGTAACTGTCCCTAAATATCCAACACTGTTCTTTATAGAGAGACACCTTGTAGCCTTCACTACATGTGCTATTACAAAAGACCTTACCAGAAGACCTGTTTCAGTTGTGTATTTACAGCCATCTGTAAATACACAAATGTGTGGCTCATTAAATCAATCGGCTCAGTTCCTCATCAGCTCATGTGGGCTGCCTTGGTGCCTGTGACCAGCACCTCCACAGTATTGATGAGCGCAGGGTGTTTTTCACACTCCCAGCTTTGATTTCCTGTCACATGACCACAGATATGTGTCTTGTGAAGGGCTTACGGTCCCCAATCCAAGGTCGCAAAGGGGAAGAGAGAGAGCTCCTCAGATGGCGGAGGTGGTCCTCATTAGGGGGAGGAGGAGGAGGAGGTGAGGAGGAGCCAGTGTGGGAGTAATAATGTAATTGACTGAGTGAGTTTGAGGAGTGGACATGCCGAACAGGAGCTCAGAGGAGCAAAGTGCTGTACCCGTGACTAATGGTGACACTACAGGAGTCAGGGGCATAGTCATACAAATGCCACATATTCAAATGCACACACATACACTACAGACCACAGAGAGACAAAGTATGTGTGTAAGAGAGAGAGAGAGAGAGAGAGAGAGAGAGAGAGAGAGAGAGAGAGAGAGAGAGAGAGAAAGAGAGAGAAAGGGGGACTTCAACTGATGAACACACACACATACACACACTCACACACACCACACAGGGCGAATTCACGAAACTAGGTGCTTTCTGCCTCCCTTCAAAAATAGCCAAATTGCTCTATTCTGACATCCACAGGTCTCCAATTATTCGACATGAGAGTTACACACATACTATGATAAATGCCCTGAGGTGAAGCTATCGCGCATTCATTTCAGACTGCTGTACATTCTCACTCTCTTTTGATTGGTCTTACTGTAATGGTCGCTGATACGGATTTGATATCAAAACAATAACAGGAAAAGATGGCCGATCATTGTTGTCTCGGGAGCAGAGTGGGGAACAGTGATGACGCGACGGTCTAAACAGTCTAAACAGACACATTTCAAAGCATTTATTGTTTTAAGTCTATAATAGTTGTAACTTGATATAATGCGGCGTGTACGTATGTCTCTCTCCTTGAGAGAACGCACTGATTTCACACTGGGCGACGCAATCTCAAGCGAGTTTCCAGAAGAACGCCATCTAGTTCAAGCTCAGAGCCTCTCATGCGACTGGTCTGCTCTTTGCTGGCTAATGTACGGCATGATAGCAGTGATTCATCCGCCGTATCCGAGCATCCACAGGACATGTTTGCCCAACAGGGCGTGGGCCTAGTGAGGTAATTGAATCATAGAGAGCACCAGGCAAACCACACGATGGCTTCGGGAAAGCTGGTAACCAATTATAAAGCTATCCATTTTTTTGTTCTCTGGTGTTCACAACACCACCCAGAATAGGAAAATAAAACTACTTGGGATTATTACCTAGGGGTCTTATACAGTTTTAAAACAGGCACCACAACACAACCTGAACGCCACAACAGCATCATGTATCTCAGGCTACGGCTACATAGCGCAGTCACAGAGCGGCAATGCGCACAGATGTGGAGACGCTAAAAAATGTCCATATGAATGAGGACAGCCTCCCGCATCTGTCCTCTCTTCCCCCCCTCCACCAGTCCTCTCATACAGCGCCATAACGCTCCCCTGTGCTTACCTGCAACCTGGAGGGGAGAGCGAGTGGAAGGTGGAGAGAGAGAACATCTCAGCCCGGTCCGCCATCTTCTTCCAGAAAGGACTCTTCTAAAAAGCGACTGCAAATGCGGTCAGCTCGAGGCCCATTCACAGTCGGTGGTGAAGGTTGCAGACGAAAAAGATCTGTGTGCCTGGGCGCGCGCGTGTGTGTAAGTGCGTGTGTTTGCCCGTAAGGTCCGCCCGCTCGCTGCCGCCACAATGCAGATGCTCTCGGGCCGCGCGACCTCCTGGCTCAGTCAGATTCGCAAAGTCAGCACCATCAAATCAAATCACACAGTCCACGTCGTCAGGGAAATCACGAAAGGACATACACACACTGCGATTATAAGGACTAGTAAAGAACAAATACGATGCCAGTGTCAGCGGGAGCTTTCTTCTCTGAGAGAGGCGCGGTTAAACGCCCTGCTGTACACCTGCAGAACCCAGGCGACTCTAAATGTCAGCAGCTCGACGCGACTAGTGATGCTCGGAGGGAGGCGGCAGACGTAGTGTGAATGCCTTCTGTTGGAGGGGGACGGGGAAGGGAGGGGCGCTCGATCGTTTACACTCCGAGCTCAGTCGCTTTGGACGTTGCGTATAGGGGCTGCGGCAGCAACACGATGCCGAGGGTAAGCTGAAGCGACAGAGCGAAGCGGAGGTGAAAGCACTGCGGAGAGAATCCTCACAGCCGCTCTAACACTCATGCTTTCCTCAAGTATATCAGTGTACGTAATTTGCGATATTTATTGTCCAAAAATATATATCAGAATATGTATTATCTTTGTGTTTCTTTTTTCAACCAAGGCTGAAAAAATCTTTGCTCAGCTAGATCAGTAGGCTAGTTTGATTCGTGTAATTAATTCTATATTGTTCATTTCTGTTGACATCATCTGTTGATGATGACACCTCGTGATCTGTCAGTTCTGATGACATTGTTCTGATGAGGGCTTAGTCAAGGCCGCAGTGCTGTTACAGTAGAAATCACTGCAGCTGTGTCTATTCCCAAGGCCAGTCAAGACTTCAGCGGCCCGCCTCCTCTTCCTCTCCGCCGGGGCGACCTGTGGGATCCTGCGGAGCTGTTCAGTATCGGTGGTGCTGAAACCCACCCACAAGGCTCGGAGGAGCGCCACGCCACCTGCAGTTTAGACTGGGTAAAGACAGGCTCTGTCAAGGAACGCGGTGTGCCACATAGGCCACGGCATCAGGCTGAACCGGAACCCATCCACCGAACCGGTCATGTTTCCGATGCTAGGCTACTCTCAAAGCACATTTAGACTGACTTTGCATGCAGACCGATGTTGACAATGTTAATAAACATTTGCTAACTTCCAAGCCAAGACTATTCTTCAATAAGGATTTCAATATCTAAACTTTCCAGTTCATTAATTGCAGATATACAGTACACAGCAGTTGTACTGGAACAGCCTAGACTAACATGTGCGTCTGCAGAATCTGTTATTTTGCCTGATTCAGTTCAGTGATCATCAAGCACATGAAGTCTTGGGTAGCAGGCATATGCGAGGCATAAGGACCAGCTGCATCTTTATTTACACATCAGCCAGAACCATGGAACACTTCAGCCATGGACCACAAACAACAGCACTAGTCTAGAGGCTCCGCTTCCTGAGGACCACTGAAGAAAGCACAACTGCTGCAACATCTGCTGATGAACCTCTATACAGGGGTACCACAGAGTTAGTGATCATGCATTTCATCATTCTGTGGTTCTCTAGCAGCAGCCCAGGAGGCAAGAGGTGTCTGGAGCCCATCCTAACAAGCAACTCAGCAGATCGCTGGCACCACTGCAAGAAATCCACCTGGCCCAGTGTACCATCAGAGCAGAGGCGATTCTGGGGCCACACGCAAAAACCCACCACTCCCTGAAAACTACATTGCCGCCACTGTAGTTTGAACGTTGTAAGCTCCTTGATGCCCTTTAGTGGCCTGGGGGCCCCAAGTATTTGCCTGTGATGGCTGTTGCTACAATTCCGCCTCAGAGCTAAAACATAGTGAGGGACCCAGCTCAATCTGCAGTCTTTACCCCTCTGCCCTCTGGTGGGCACTACAGAGCCATGTGTGGCCATGGAGGTATTATAATAACTGGAGAAAGACAGGAAGTCCCACCCCCATTCATTTTAATGGGAAATGCTAGGCTAATTAATTTAGTCAGAATAGAACAAAATTTTCAAGTTTCAAAATTAGCTAGTTGAGGAGCAGTAATTATCCCATAGCCATCACTACTGCACTCACCCCACCCCATGCTGTACCCTTCCAAGCCAAACTACGGCACCCCACAACCCCAAACTACTGTACCCCTCCCCACCCCACACTACTGGATCCCTTCCCACCCCACACTACCACACCCGGCCCAAAATATTGCACCCCCACCTCAAATCTGTTTTGAATTTAAGGTTTCTTAAGTAACCAAGTCTGAATGAAGGTTGTTCTATCCAAAATAGGGTAGTAATTTGTTAGCATTGCTTTAAAAGGTTGAACAAATAGTTCTGAATAATTACAGAGCACAGAACTACATTGACTATAAGAACTTCAATACCCACAATCCAACGTACAACTACAACCAATCAACGTTTAGAATTATATTTAGGCGGGTCAGAGCCATCTCTTTCTGTGCCTCTGGACGGGGGGCGACTAGGTCAGATGGTCAGAACCTGAGCAGCAGAAAACACCGCATGGAAAACACACGATGCCAACTCCTGAAGACTATTGGACGAAATACTTGTCAGTCCTGCACAACGACTACACAACCAGGGCGTGCAGTCAAAAACCGGGAAGTAGTGAGGACCATCTAACATGCGAGACCTACGGATTATAGCAGTCGTTGCTAATGTATAGGATGTAGTAACGTAAGTGTAGCATTTTAAAAAAACAAGCAACTTAAGTAATTAGGCAAGCAGCTTCTTTGCTATTTAGATTTTGAATTAAAGTAGTGTTGTTGTCGCTGAACCTAGACAGATATTTGCGTGCTTATTACTATGCTGTCGGACACGTCAAATGATTGCTAGTGTTATCACATCCTTTTCAGCGCGATATTCCTCTCGCCCACTGTATCTATCGGTGCTTTGCTCGACTGTCGTCGTCCATCAGCACCGCTCGAGAAATATCCACAGACCGCAGATCACAATGCAGTCGTCCCGAAACACCGCTACCTACGAAGGCACCTCTCTTAAACCCGAAGTAGTCAGGGGTAGAACTGACGGAGTCAGTCCCGCTAGGCTCGTAATCACCGATAGAACACGGAGGACACCAAGCCCTCGCGGGGCAACCGGGGACGACGACTCGGAAGCGGAGTCCTATCGGGACGGCAGGACCGACGCTGTCGACCGGGACACACGCAGCAGAGCCTTTGCATGGTGCCGGGACTTCTTGTCAGGGTCGTGGAAGACCATCTCTGAGGAAGACTTTGAAATCAGCATCGTCAGGTGGGCTGTAATGAGTGTAATGGATTATGGGAAATGTTTTAATATCATTTTACTAATCTCACTATCCCCCATTCACTTATTAAAATTGTCTCGCCTCCCCCCGCTTTCTTTCTGTGTGTTTTGGGTTCGCAGTGGAGGGCTGAGCAACCTTCTCTACAAGTGCAGTTTACCCGACCATGTGCGTCTGGAGGGCGACGAGCCGCCTCGCGTGCTTTTGCGGGTGTATGGGGCCATCCTACAGGTAGGCTACCCAGCATTGGAAACACACACACACACACACACACACAGGTTTTGTTGAATGGAGACAACCTGAGGAGAGAGTGTCTGGCACAGAGCACACAGATATAGCTATATATACCTACAGTCTTGACAACTAAGTCAGTGCAGGACATTTAAGCCACCTGGCGTCACCTGTCAGGACCTGTGCAGTCAAAATGTAAAATGGTGCAGGAGATGGTGAGATGGAGGTGATAGCATCATTATTGGGCTATGGAGTAGAACAGACAGGTAGGACTGGCATGTGGAGGGGGGGGGTGCATGACTGAGCATGTGTGTGTGTGATGTCCAGGGTGTGGACTCCCTGGTCTTGGAGAGTGTGATGTTTGCTATCCTGGCGGAGCGATGTTTGGGCCCTCGTCTCTTCGGCATCTTCCCTGAGGGGAGACTGGAACAGTACATACCTGTAAGTAGTCTCACACACACACACACACACACACACACACACAGAGATATCCACAGACACAACTCAAGAGACTCATGTATGCAAGTTTCTCTCAGTCTTCTACACACACACACACACACACACACACACACACACACACACACACTGCGTGCACATGGACGAGTTGAATACAATTGGAAAGGGATTGGGGTCATATCGAATTCATGTGTACAGGCTAAAGATTGTATAGGAATTGGTTTCGCGAATCCAATTGAAACCCCTGGCTAAACTGATGTTAATCTGCTTGGTGCCGCCTTGTGCACGCGATCATATCGGATTCGTGTACTGCGCGTGCACTGGAATGCACTGCTTGTATTTCAAACGCCGACGGCACAGTTCGTGTGGTATCAAGGAAACCAAAAAAGCTGTTTGTTCGTTCATATGGACTCCCAAACAAAGGAGAATGCACAACATGTATGCAAATGCTGCTCTGTCAACCTCCTCGAATGCCATCTTTGTTTGTATGCCGCCAGATAGTTTGTTTATTTTCTTTTTAGCAGCCGTTAACCAGAAGTAGTTCTAACACCACTTCTTGAAAGGAATACATCGCCACCTAGCGTAGCGGAAACGGGCAGATCTCTGTCTATTATCCGATTACACAAACTTCATGTGCACTTGTGCACCCAACGGGACAGACCACCCGTTGGGTAGCAACACCCAATCCAATCCGATCCTATCATGTGCACGTAGTGACACACACACACACACACACACATCGACTGTCTGTGCTTTTCTTTCAGAGCAAACGCTTGCGCACAGAGCAGCTGGCCATTCCGGAGCTTTCTGCGGAGATCGCCACCAAGCTGGCGCGCTTCCACGGCATGGTCATGCCCTTCAACAAGGAGCCCAAGTGGCTCTTCGGGACCATCGACAGGTACAGACACACACACACACACACACATACACACACACACACACAAACACAAACAACACGAACCAGAGTCTTACTTTTATAAATACTAAACTAATTAGTAGAACACAGAACAGGGTCTAACTTTGTAGAGTAGAACACCGAATAGGCCAAACTGTACCACCTGCTAATCAAATTAGTTGAACACAGTGTAGGAACCAATTTTTCCAAACACTATTTAAATCAGTATAACACAAAAAGATCAGAGAGCACTCTTACAAATACTAAATCAGGTAGCAGAATGCTGTGAAATGTCTTGGTACACTAGTGATGACAACGAGAGGATAGTAGTAAGCTTCTAAGGAAGTATGGACTACACTGCCCTGATAAACAGCTCTGATAAACAGACATTTTGAACTCCAACCATGTACAAATTCCCCAACTCCCACACACACACACACACACACACACACACACACACACACACACACACACACACACACACCTGTGCATGTTTATTATGAGGACAGATCATGTTGCATAATTCCAGTTCTGTTGCAACACATCTTATCTTGTCTCACCAGATAAGATAGTGGGAGTGCATGCAACACAGTTGTACAGAAAACGAATGCTTCTGTAGTTTAGAAAGTAGAGCACACAGTACACAACACACACACACATGTTTACTCAAAAGACACACACAGGTTTTCTCAACAGACACTTCACTAGGATGTTTATCCACAGAAGTTAACACATTTGTGTTTGTTTTGTGTGATTGCTTTATCTGTACGTTTGGTGTGTGTGTGTGTGTGTATGTGTGTGTGTGTGTGTGTGTGTGTGTATGTATGTGTGTGTGTGTGTGTGTGTTGTGACAGGTACATGGAGCAGATCAAGACTCTGAAGTTTGTCCGTGAGGCCCATGTGAAGAAGTTCAACAAGCTGATGAAGCACGACCTGCCCAGTGAACTGGAGAACCTGAGGTCAGCATGCAGGGAAGGAGGGTCGGGTAAGGGAAACCAGAGAGTGGGGGGGGGGGGGGTAGAAAGACGAAGTGAGAGAGGGAGAGAGTGGGGATAAGAGGCAGAGAAAGAAAGAGAGAGAGAGAGGAAAAATGTGACCTGCCCAATGAAGTGAAGAACCTGAGGTTAACATAGAGGGAGGGTTGGGAAAGGCAAACAGGGGGGGAGGGGGAAGGATAGAAAGAGGAAGAGAGAGTGAGGATAAGAGGCAGAGAGAAAATGAAGTGAAGGACCGGAGGTTAACATGAAGGGAGGGAGGGAATGAGGAAATCGAGCAAGTGGGGATATAGAAAAAAAAGAGAGAAATTGAAAAAGGACATTTGAGAGTGAGGATGTGGTGTTTATACCTGTATAAGAAATGTGGATGAAGGGTTTAAAAGTGTTTGCTGGTGTGTATGTATGTTTGTTGGCATTGGTGTGTGTGTGTGTGTGTGTGTGTGTGTGTAGAGGTAAAAAGCTGAGTCAGATGATTATAGTAATGATGAACAAAGGTCTCTGTGTGATCGCAGGCAGTCAGGCTGGAGCCTCTGCTCACTGGGTTCAGCTGTGTTTGTTACACTGCGCTCTGCTGTGCTGCTCAGTCATGTAGTGGTTGTTACATGGTGCTGTGCAGATCACACTGTGCTAGTTATATAGCTCTGGAAAAAAATGAAGAGACCACTGCATATATTCCTAAAATCAGCATCTCTACACGTATGACAACCATTCCTTTCCAGTGTCAGTTAAATTTGGAATTTGGGAGAAATGTTGTCAAAAGTTTACAGAATAAAACAAAAATGTTCACTTTACTCACACATATACCTATAAATAGTTAAATCAGAGAAACTGGTCATTTTACAGTGGTCTCTTAATTTTTTTCCAGAGCTGTGCTATGTCATATCTGTGCCAAGGAGGATACACTGTGTTGAGGCTGTGTGGTGATTTTATGTATTCATTCGTGCACAGGCCTTATGCTGTATTCTGTCTAACCGGTTCAATGGGGTGTGTTAGATTATTCAACGTGACCTCGAGTGACTTCAAGCGTATTGCCTATGTGTTGTACATTGCAGTGCAGATCCAGTGAAATGCAGATGCAGGCTCTATCCAGTGCAAATGCAGCCCCAAGAGCAGTGTGTGTGTTTGTGTGTGTGTGTGTGTGTGTGTGTGTGTGTGTGTGTGTGTGTGTGTGTGTGTGTGTGTGTGTTTCTTAAAGCTTAGCATATAAGTAGATGAGCTAAGGGGACCTCACATTCCACACATGCTCTGTCCACTAAATCTGTCTCAGATGGTGATAGTGCATACACACACTCTTTCATCTCAAGCAGGTCATACACACACACACACACACACACACACACACACACACACACACACACACACTCACACACACATGTTCTGTCCACTAAATTTGTCTCACATGGTGATAGTGCATACACACACTCTTTCATCTCAAGCAGGTCATACACACCCACACTCACACACACACACACACACACACACAGACTCACACACACATAAACACACATGTTCTGTCCACTAAATCTGTCTCAGATGGTGATAGTGCATACACACACTCTTTCATCTCAAGCAGGTCATACATACACACACACACACACACACACACACACTAACTCACACACACATAAATACATCTCATACACATTTTCACCAGCTCTGTCTCAGATGGTGATAGCGCTTACACACACTCTTTCATCCTTCACAGGTCCTATACTCACTCACTCACACACACACACACACCACACACACCACACACACACATACATATACTCACATGCACATGACTACTCATACTCTTTCTCACCTGCTCAGTCTATCTCACACTCATACACACACTTTCACTTAGTGGGTGAGGGGTTAGGGTGTGTGTGTGTGTGTGTGTGTGTGTCTTGGCCACTGATAATGGAACACCCCCACCGCCACACTTCCTGGAATTTTGACAGATGAGGCGCAGGAAGTGTTGCTCACCCAGAGTGCCAGCTGCACACACATACACACACACTCACTTACACACACACACACACACACACACACACACACCTACTCAGTTTCTGTCTTATACACTCACGTCCATACACACATACACACAGACTTTCCCTGTGTTGTGAACCATGGACCTGGTTCTCACATAGATTTATCAGTGTATGTGTTTGGGTTGTGTGTGTGTGTGTGTGTGTGTGTGTGTGTGTGTGGCTGGTAATGAGGTCGCTCAGTCCTGACTGACCTATGTCCTCTCTCTGTCTTTCTCTCTCTCTCTCTCTCTCTCTCTCTCTCTCTCTCTCTCTCTCTCTCTCTCTCTCTCTCTCTCTCTCTCTCTCTCTCTCTCTCTCTCTCTCTCTCTCTCTCTCTCCCTCTTGCTCTCTTTCTGTCTCTCTCTCTCTTTCTCTGTGTCTCTCACACACACAAACACTTTCTCTCTCTTTCCCTCTTGCTCTCCTTGTCTGTCTGTCTCTCTCTCTCTCTCTCTCTCTCTCTCTCTCTCCCTCTTGCTCTCTTTGTCTGTCTCTCTCTCTCTTTCTCTGTGTCTCTCTTACTCTCTCTCTTTCAGGTCACTGCTGGCAGAGACTCATTCTCCTGTGGTGTTTTGCCACAATGACGTACAAGAAGGTTAGATCAACACACACACACACACACACACACACACACACACACACACACACACATACATACCCTTTCCACACACAACCATGTAGAGAGAAACAGTAGGCATACAGGCTATTTTAAAAACAGATAGGTCTTTTTAGGGTATATTCAGCAATGTGCATTCATGTAGCACTATAAAGTATATCATTATTATGTAATAATTGTTTAATAATTGTATAATTACAAATTACTCACCAATAGCTAACATAATTACTGAATGAGAACAACTTGCTCTGCAGGGAACATACTAATGCTAGATGGACGTGATGCAAACGCCACTGAGAAGCTGATGCTCATCGACTTTGAGTATAGCAGCTACAACTACAGGTAACCCACAGTCTCACACCTACAAAACACCACACAACACCACACACCACACCACACCACACACATCAACTGTGAGTATAGCAGCTACAACTACAGGTAACCCACAGTCTCACACCTACAAAACACCACACACACACCACACCACACACATCAACTGTGAGTGTAGCAGCTATAACTACAGGTAACCCACAGTCTCACACCTACAAAACACCACACACACACCACACCACACCACACACATCAACTGTGAGTATAGCAGCTACAACTACAGGTAACCCACAGTCTCACACCAACAAAACACCACACACACACCACACCACATCACACATCAACTGTGAGTATAGCAGCTACAACTACAGGTAACCTACAATCTCACACCTACAAAACACCACACACACACCACACACATCAACTGTGAGTATAGCAGCTACAACTACAGGTAACCTACAATCTCACACCTACAAAACAACACACAACACCACACACACACCACACCACATCACACATCAACTATGAGTATAGCAGCTACAACTACAGGTAACCCACAGTCTCACACCTACAAAACACCATACAGCACACATCACCAAAACACACACACACGCACATCCACTTTGAGTACAGCAGCTGTAACTACAAGTAAGCACCCATCTCACACACCAACAAAGCAGCACACAGCACCAAACACACACACACACACACAAACATCACAAATATCCACCTTGAGTACATCAGCTACAACTACAGGAAACCAACAGTTTACACACATCAACACACACACATACACACACACACACACCATCAACACGCACATTACCAGCATCACAGCACATACCACACATCACCTTTGAGTACAGCGGTTATAACTGCAGGTACAGTAAGCACCCATCTACCTGCATCACTGTGAATACACAATAACAAAACGCCACACCTTGCTCAATTGTGAAGGATGTGGAATTACACAAGTGTGTTTAAATGATCTTTAAATGATCTTTCCTCCCCAGCTTGACTGTGAAAACTATTTGTTTTGGTTGCCTTAAGTGTTAAGTGTTGCCTTAAGGCCACATAATGATGCCTATTGTTGCTAGCGTAGGGATTATGTCCTCCCAGACTATGTAAGTGTTAAGTGTTGCCTTAAGGCCACATAATGATGTCTATTGTTGCTAGCGTAGGGATTATGTCCTCCCAGACTATGTAATGTTGTAACCAGAGGGGTGTGTGTGTGTGTGTGTGTGTGTGTGTGTGTGTGTGTGTGTGTGTGTGTGTGTGTGTGTGTGTGTGTGTGTGTGTGTGTGTGTGTGTTTTAACTGCAGCAGCTGCAGCTCATGCCTGACTGCATGCCTCTGTTGGACTGGTGTGACTGGTAGTGGTCAAAAGGTGTTTACTGGTTATGAGGTAACTGAGCTAACTGGTATCACAGGCTGTGACTACTGTTATTATTGTAGAGTCTTTTGAAGATGGGTGCAGGAGAGCACTAGTTACTTACTCCCCCCCCCTAACATTCATCTTACTGGTACAGGATTTGAACCTGCAACCCTCTGAACTCAAGACCAACTCACTAACCATTAGGCCACCATTAGGCCTTCACTTGTTTTTGTAAGGACTAACCATAGGGTGACCAAACGTCTGGTTTTCCCTGGACATGTCTGTTTTTCAAACCAGATAAAATTATTCAGGGAAAGCTAACTTTTGTTTACGTTTGTGAGTCACTTGTTTTGTATGCTATGCAGCAAAGCCGCACCCCATGTACCCCAAAAACTCTGTGCAGCAATACCCTCCCGCCAACCCCACCCCACCCGTTTCCTATCGACTGTCCTGGTTTTTGGTTTTTAAAATATGGTCACCCTACCTAACCATCATCTCTGTGCGGTCGCTGCAGGGGCTTTGACTTTGGGAACCACTTCTGTGAGTGGATGTACGACTACACCTACGACCAGTGGCCCTTCTACAAGGCCAGCCTGGACCAATACCCCACCAGAGAACAGCAGGTGAGGCCCAGCACACTGCTAGCACAGCTTCAGCTTCCTGTTGCAGATGGAAGCTAAATGTAATGCAATGTTTCAGTTGCAGATGACCACTACGTTGCTAACAGAACTGTAGCTCCATCCCTATGGAAACCACTGCATTGCTATTAGAACTTCAGCTTTATGTTCATAGGGACCACTCCACCACTACAGCATTTAGCTTTATTCCCATAGGGACCACTCCACCACTAAGGCCTGATTCACACCAACTTGCCCGTATACAGCGCGTATCCGTGTACAATATGTTTGTATAGGGACAGAATACGCGCAGATCACACTTGCGGTGTGAAGAGTCTAATTTGTTAACATGCATTCTAAACGAATACGGACAGAAAACGGCCACGCGCTGAATATGCAGAGTGTTTGGTGTAAACTAGATGTACCGCATAGCGGTACATGGTATGACCGCCGTAGTGTATTGAAATGAGGGAACTGTTGGTATGATAAGTGTGTCGTAGAGCAGTGTTGTGAGGTGAGAATTTGTGTGGAAATGATTTCCTGGAAGTGGGCGTGGATGTAGGTTTTAAATGAATGACATTGTGTGTGTTTGTATAGTGTGTAGGAGTGATTTGTGAAAGGAATACACAAAATTACAATTACAGCGGCCCCTATGGGCCCAATTTTATGGCATGTGCTGTGCTTTTAGAGGTCTTTGTGTTGATTGTGCATGACATATTTTATGCAGTTCCTACTTTCTTGGTCCAAGATATTGGCAATTCAAAATCCCAATTTTTGCATTTACCCATATCACTAGGTGGCCCTATGCTTAAAGTGAGTGTTTATGGGCTGGGTCGATACGCCTCTGTAACACCGACATACTAACGCAAAACCGTTGTCTTGGGCAAAATTGTTGACGAATTATTTAACAAAAACTGTTTTTTGACACCTAGCTTCGGCGATAAACATCGTCCCCTATGACGAAATGTCACAAAATTTAGTACACATGAGCAGAAATCTGTGTAGAGATGGCATGCCAACTTTGACCAAATTTGAGCTATTAAAAGCCAAGATATAGACTTTTGAAGAATTTTAAGCTACGTGTTAAATGTTCATTGACGTGTAACTTCGAAACGGTTTATCTCAAGATAAATCCTTTGATAACTTTTTGTCAGCATTGTCTGTAGATGACATATACCAAATTTGGTGAGATTCACATGATTCAATTCATTTTCGTAATGTTAAAATTTCACGGAAATTGTTTTCGTTGGAAGTGGGCGTCGACCAGTGCTTTCAATGTGTGAGGGTCAATAGATTTCACGATAAAAAAAAAGTTGTTGTAAACATTAGCATTCTCTAGATAATAGGCAAAATGACATTTTCTACAATTACAGCGCCCCCTATGGACCAAATTTTATGGCATGTGCTGTGATGTTAGAGGTCTTTGTGGTGATCATGCATGACGTATTTTGCGCACATTTCCCACTTCTCGGTCCAAGATATTGGCAACTCAAAATACCAATTTTTGCATTTACCCATATCACTAGGTGGCGCTATGCTTCAAGTGAGTGTTTATGGGCTGTGTCGATACGTCTCTGTAACACCGACATACTAACACAAAATTGTTGTCTTGGGCAAAATTGTTGACAAATTATTTAACAAAAACTGTTTTTTGACACCTAGCTTCGCCAATAAACATCGCCCCCTATGACGAAATGTCACAAAATTTAGTACACACGAAAAGAAATCTGTTTAGAGATGGCATGTCAACTTTGATCAAATTTGAGCAATTAAAAGCCAAGATATGGACTTTTGAAGAATTTTAAGCTACGTGTTAAATGTTCATTGACGTGTAACTTCGAAACGGTTTATTTCAAGATAAATCCTTTGATAACTTTTTGTCAGCATTGTCTGTAGATGACATATACCAAATTTGGTGAGATTCACATGAACGGCCAATGACGAGTTCGTTCAAATTCATTTTCGCAATGTTAAAATTTCACGGAAATTGTTTTCGTTGGAAGTGAGCGTCGACCAGTGCTTTCAATGCGTGAGGGTCAATAGATTTCACTATAAAAAAAAAGTTGTTGTAAACATTAGCATTCTCTAGATCAGGGGTGCTCACTACGTCGATCGCGAAGGCAGTGCTGGTAGATCGCCTGTTGTCTAAATTTTTTTGTTAGGTTGGTTATCACAACAACTAGAACGGCTACTGGAAAACTGCAGCAAAGAAGGCGTCCTAGCTAGTTCGCTAACTTGTATCTAGCCCATGCTGTTCATAAAAACTATGACAGTGACTTCCCCGTGAAAAGCGAACTGAGAAATGTGAAGGAAAATAAAAATGCTGTTTACAGGGCAGCAGTCACTTCATTATGCGGAAAATGCATGAAAGAGATTGTTGATGTCGCAACCAAAATAGCCTGCTGTATTCGAGTGAGGTCTCAGACGTCTGTTCCGTGCACAGCTGGAAGAGGCTTACTAACTATTCTGACCTCTTGCTACACACCGACGTGAGATGGCTTAGTAGGGGAAAATTCTTGCAGAGATTTCGACAGCTCTGTCCGTTGATTAAGGAGTTTCTTCCTGTCACTAAACATGCGGAACACAAGCAACTTAATGACAATCGGTGCCTGCTAGATTTGGCGTTTGTAACTGATCTTACTAACATGTTGAACGAACATGTTCGTTCAACAACGAACGGAGCTGCAAGGAAAACACAAAAGCGTGGTCGACATGAGACATGATCAGCTCAGCTAACGCATTCAAACGAAAAATAAAATTGCTCTCCTCAAAGTTGCAGCGCTATGATTTGGGAAACTTCCGAAACCTTGCATACACACAGCAGCTCTATGCAACCCTGTCTGACTCCCTCCAGTACAGGTCATCATGAGATTAATTAAGTCCTGGCAATAGATAATTACAAGTGTATTAGAGTTGTGCTCTAAAGGTTCATTCGAAAGTAATACAAATGTATTGTTATAATTGTGCTGTAAACGTTCATTATATTATAATACAATTGCATTAAAGTTGTGCTGTGAAGGTTTATGCATGGATGCATATATTTTAACTATGTTGCATGTGTAATGCAACATGTATATCAATAAACAAACATATCAATAGACTGCATAAAGGTACATATGAAACGCATACTGAGTGATTTATCACCATCTTCATCATCACCATCGTCGTCTTCGTCATCATCATCCTCAGTAGATCGCGGCGACATGGCCGTTTTAAAAGGAGCTCGCCAGCCAAAAATTAGTGAGCACCCCTGCTCTAGATAATAGTCAAAATGACATTTTTTACAATTACAGCGCCCCCTATGGACCAAATTTTATGGCATGTGCTGTGATGTTAGAGGTCTTTGTGGTGATCATGCATGACGTATTTTGTGCAGTTCCCACCTTCTCGGTCCAAGATATTGGCAACTCAATATACCAATTTTTGCATTTACCCATATCACCAGGTGGCGCTATGCTTCAAATGAGTGTTTATGGGCTGAGTCGATACGTCTCTGTAACACCGACATATCACAAAAATGTCATGTCATTGGGTGAAACGTTCATTAAGTTATTCAGCAAAAACTTTTGCCGGTCTGACGGACACTGGCACAGCAGGGGGGTGGCCCTTGGGGACCAAAAGCTTCTAGTCGCTCAAAAAGTTCTAGGGCTACATGCCTACAAAGATTCATGGCCCCCCGTACTTCCAGTGTCCCGGAAATCGTCGGGGAAAAAAAAAGAGAGAAAAAAAGAGGAAAAAGTCGCGGCAACACTATAATGACCGCTTCCGCTAGTTTCGATAGCGGCGGTCATAATGACCCCTAAGGCATTTAGCTTTATTCCCATAGGGACCACTCCACCACTAAGGCATTTAGCTTTATTCCCATAGGGACCACTGCATCGCTAAGGCCTTTAGCTTCATGTTTGTAGGCAGCACTGCTAGGGGCTTTAGCTGGATGAGCATGTGCATGATGGCTAACAGCAATTTAGCCTGGAGTCTGTGCTTACATGATATGCAGATTGTACAGACTGTAACTGTCTGTAAATAAAATATCTCTAAGTTGCTCTGGATAAGAGCGTCAGCTAAGTGTAATGTAGTAATAATGTAATAATATGCATAATAATGTTTGCATCACAGCAACATCAACAGACAGAAATAGTGTAACATAAATTGGTTATGGTTGGGAAGCCTTTCAGAAAGTCCCTTAAAGCAACACTTAGTAGTTTTTTCAACCTTAAAATAATTTTTCCAAAATCGTTATAATCATTGGTTTATCAACTTGTTCTGAATTTTCTTTGTCGCCCTCCATGGGCTATAACCATAGCTGGCAACACTCCTGTTTTTCCTGCGTTTCTCCCCTCTTTCAGACCCATCTCTAGCCCCCCTCCCGTTTTGTCATTTCTCCCGGTAATCTCCCGTAATTTACAAGGTCCAAACGTCAAATAATAAGTTGACTTGAATGATGAAAGACATGAATGAAATCATTGGCTGATGTTCTCTGGTTGCCAGAGATCATGTATGAAAGGTAATTTTTTGTCTTGCACAATAAATACCCTGTATTTCTAACCAAGATGTTAAATTTCTGGCAGCCCTGTACTGTTATGGTTAGCGGTCTTGCCCCCTCTCAACATTCTATTTTGGAATGTTGTTAAAAACACAAGTGTTAAAAACACAAGAGGAAAGGAGAACGCGGAGAATAGAATGAGAAAGAAAAATCTCCCAGATTTTGCTACTCAAATGGTAGCAGGTATGGCTAATACTGCACTAAGTATGTTTGGAGGAGCGGGCCATCTCTCTGTAGTTCAAATGAGAGACAATTCGGCTTCCAACCTGTAGGGCGACCGAAGATGCAAACTACTGCTATTGCTTTAACATATCTGCATAGGCAACGCCTTGAGGAGAAGAAGGCCTTTCTGGAGAACTTCGGTGTAAAATTAAAATTGGCATGTTAAAACATCATTCTCAGTGGTTCGTTTTGAATGCCAGAGCCTTTGTTGTACTACCAATGGAATGTGGAGTTTCTTCGAGCTGTTTTAATGGTTTAAAAATAGCGTAGTCGCCATGCTTCGTCTAAGGGCACCTACCACTTCCATTGTTAGCTTTCTGGGTCAAACTATAAAAAATGGTTAAACTCTGAAGGCAACAGGCTAAATCAATTTTGCTCCTCAGTACACATACCAACTCGGTATGATGTTTTAACATGCCAATTTTCATTTTACACCAAAGTTCTCCTTTAAAGTCTGTTGTGTGGCTCAGCACATTGTAGCACCTGCGAGGTGGCAAAACATGCCATCTGGTGGATGAAATGGGAATAACCGCATGACTCATTACACTTTAGACATAAAATATGTATTTGATTTATTGGTTTAATGATTTTTCCCTACTTGGTGTAATAATTTAATCCCATTTAATGAAAGTGTGTGTGTGTGCTTGCAGCTACACTTCATCCGTCACTACCTGACAGAGACGGGGGGTTATGCAGACAGAGACGACCACCTGCAGGTGGAGGAGGAGCTTATGATGGAGGCCAATCGGTGAGCTCCCTCCTAACGCTTCCATGGCAACATCAGCTTCATTTGTCTTTGTAAAGTAAATCTGAGCAGAAGAGCTTGTCTCTGTGTGTGTGCAGGGTGCGATTTGTAGGGGGGATAGGAGCGATTTCCACCCTTCTGGTTTTCATATCCCTATGTCTGCTAAATTATTTTTATCTCTGGTAGGAACAAGGACTATCCCTCCATCATAGCGATCCCTCCATTGCAGCTCAACTGATGTTACTTAAAATCTAACGATCAGCTTAGATTAGGCTACTGTGCCACGCATCTACACTTAATGTTTCTGAACATCACCAAACATAGTATTAAATGTTGTAACATTTTCGTGTGGGAACTTGGCTGAGCCAGAGCGGTAGACAAAACAGAACCAAACTAACCTGTAGTCAGTATGGTTCTCTTAGATTTTTTATGCATTTATTTATTTATTTATTTATTTATTGCTTTTGCCTGTATAGCATCGCAATCAGCACTGCCTATGTTGAAAATATTGTATTGATGGATTGCAGAAGCTAAAAGTAAAACGTGGCTGGAAAAACACTAGCCTAAGCAACATGGTCTTGATGGTTTCCATGAAGAAAACAAAAATCCTCCCTTCTGTTTTTTGACAAATCGCACCCTGTGGTGGGAGGCATGTAAATTGCAACAATGTTAATGTCATATGAATGTGTCATAAATATGCACTGGTTGTGCGTATGGTCAGTGTCATATGAATGTGTTGTAAGTATGGTAAATGTTAATGTTATATGAATGTGTTGTAAGTATGGTAAATGTTAATGTCATATGAATGTGTCGTAAGTATGCACTGGTAGTGCGTATGGTCAGTGTCATATGAATGTGTGGTAGGTATGCACTGGTAATGCGTATGGTCAGTGTTATATGAATGTGTTGTGAGTATGGTAAATGTTAATGTCATATGAATGTGTGGTAGGTATGCACTGGTAGTGCGTATGTGTAGCGAAGGGGAGGAGAAGTCACCCCACCCGGCTTCGAACCCGGGTCTCTGGGGTACCAAATGTGTGCTTTGACCGCAACGCCAAAGAGCCAGGCTCGTTGGTATGGCAGTCAGAGCACACCCACAACCCTAGTGATGGTCACGCCATCACAGTATGGTCAGTGTCATAAATGTGTCGTATGTATGGTAAATGTTAATGTCCTATGAATGTGTCTTAGGTATGCACTGGCCTCACACTTCTTCTGGGGCCTTTGGTCCATCATTCAGGCTCGGATATCCACTATAGAGTTCGGCTACATGGTGAGTGGTTTTGCACATGTCGTATAAAGTCGGAAATTTGTGTATGTGTGCACGTGAGAAAATACTTTCTCACCTCATCTCACCTCGTGTGGTTCCAAAACGCAAAAATCCTCAAAAAGGCTCACTCACACACACAAACACACACACAAACACACACACACACACACACACACACACACACACACACACACACACACACACACACACACACACACAGTTACAAGTGGGTGGTCAATATAATTTACAATATTATTGTTAATGTTGTTTTGACTGTGTAATTGTATATTATCGAGTATTTATAGTGTCTTCAACAAAATAAACAACGAAAGGTGCATGGATGGTTGAGAAATGATCTGACAGTAGGTATAAAATAGCCCGGTAAACCCGCCCCTCGTACTTCATTTCATTTTGTAAAGATGGTCTGGACCAGAATTTCTTGAGGGTCATTTAGCAAGTCGAAGCAAGACCGATCCAATCAGCGAACAGAGGGTGTGTTCGTTAGCCGTGACGTTGACCTTATGTGCTACATTTGAATTGTAATGCGTAGGTAGGCTAATTGCATACGTGACAGCCAGGCGTTAGCGATTGGGTTCTGATCGTTTCTGATGGTCTCTGTTCCAGACCCTCTGTACAAAATGAAATGAAGTACGAGGGGCTGGTTTACCAGGCTAGGTATAAAAGTCCTCATTCTCTAAATTAGTGACTCAGGCCAATCAGCATGCAGAGTTCAGTCATCTGGTGATGACGTAATCTCCCACAAGCAGTCGAGGCAACAACATAACAGACACACCGTGACTCATTCTCACACAGAGGAATCTCCGGTTGTAGCATGCAGTATGTTTAGTGCCTCGATGCTCACACTGATTCAAATGTTCAGGAATTCCAGGCCTCTACACTGAACACTGAGTAGTTTTTTTGTGCCATCCAGCCAACATCCTGCCAATGATGGTGCACTGACAGAAGACAAGGCAAATGGGTTGGGGATGCCTCATGTCTAGGGTGACCAGACGTCCCGGTTTGACCGGGACAGTCCCGATTTTTAGTCGCGTGTCCCGAGTCCCGACAAAAGCCAGTCGGGACGCAAAAATGTCCCGGTTTTCACTCAACACCACATCAAGCTGCCCAAATTACAGTGATAGCATATACAAAACTGTTAAATTAAAGCCTAATGAAGTTTCCAGTAATTCAGAGTCAATGTGTGTGTGTGTGTGTGTGTGACAATGGTAGGTACGCTCTGCGAAATCTTCGCAGTCAATGTTACAATGTATCTTGCGGTATACAGCGGCCGTGTTTTAACGGTTTTCTTCGATAGCAGACTAGACTACTACACGACAATGCCTAACCCCCCTTTCACACTGTAGCGTCAACGCCACGCTTCCCAACGTTCTACCATTCATTTCCAACGAGAGGCGTGCAACGCCTCTCAAAGCATCTTGGGATCGCGTGAGCGTCGCGTTCATCAGTGGCGTCGCGTCAAGAAGTTGAGCTGAGCTGAACTTCTTGACGCGACGCTAAGGCGGTCAACCAATCAAATGCGGGCATGGGGGCGCAGCGGGAGAAACCTCCGTTGGCTCTCTGTTTACATCGATAATTGAATACGCCCACCGGAAGCGTCCTATTCCACACAGGCAGAACGTTTTGCAGCGCGTCTTTGACACTGCGGTGTGAAAGGGGGGTAAGAGAATGTGCACGCGCATGACGTCACACATAGTGTCCCGGTTTTAGACTCTGGAAATCTGGTCACCCTACTCATGTCACACCTTCCAAGCAGCATGCAAACGCACACACACACATACTACAACTCTGCAGCGATCTAATACTGCATTGCAGCCTACCTTTTAAAAAACCTGGTCAAAATCTATGGCAAACAGACATCCATTGACAAGACATTGTGTGTGTGTGTGTGTGTGTGTGTGTGTGTTTAGGACTATGCCCTATGCAGGTTTGATGCCTACTTCAAGCAGAAGAAGCTTTTTGCCTGAAGTCAGAGATGAAACTGCCATAAATGGACTGCCTCGTCTGGAGGGGTGATCCAACACCCCACCACACCACACACACACACACACACACACACACACACACACACACACACACACACACACACACACTTACCCTTAAGCCCTCTGCTCATTTACACCCCACCCTTTAAAACACGATTACTGTTTTGTATCATTTTTTTTGCTTTGTTAGGAGCTACTGAACCGTCCAAAGGGTGGCAGTTCCATCATGTAACCATTTTCCCCGACACTGGCACATAAATGATAGGACCTGACACTCATACTCAGATTTGAGGGGTTGAAACTGTAGCAGCTGTAGCAGTAGCCATGATGAAGCCTTCAGTAACATATGCTTTCCTAAGACCCTGTTTATGTGGTTATTGCCATCTCTTACCCCCTGTGTGGTTATGTTAGTTTATTTAGGCCCTAACATGACAGTTCCACCACATTAGATAGTTGTTTTCAGTGCTCACTTTGGCAGTAGCAAGTAGAGCTTTGGTTTAGCACCCTCTTGTGGATTCTGCTGGTAGTGTAGCACAACACAATAGCCTGTTGTGACTCCTCGTGCACCCTGAGACTTGTGGTTGCTACCAAGAGGGTAGGAACATACACGGAAGTTTAAACACACAAGGGGAAATCTCAACCCAGAAAGGGCCCAGTAGCCTTTAGCATTCTGTTGACTTCCATTCATTTTAGCGCCACTTTAAAATCAAATAACTTTACATGAGAAGCCATCTGTACCTTGATATTGGCATTGTTCTAAACCAGAGAGGACACAGCACAACATATGTGCTTCGATCGGATATCTGTCATGTTATTGCCTTGTAAGAAACGTTTATCTGAAATTGTGCTAAAAATTACGCCACAAATCATGCGACGACTGGTGAGTTTATGTCGCACAGGACAAAATTTACCGTACTGTTTGGATAACAAGCTGTAGCCATAGTCATGCCCGTTTACTTTTCTATTCATGTTGGGGAAACATTTACAACAGTATTTCTCGAAAAATAGGCTTAGGAATTGGTATTTGTAAGCGGAATCGCTTTCTTTATGGATTTTATTATTCGATGCAAGTGAATTGAAAAAGAAGGCTAAGCTAAGCTACACGCTACAGATTGGTATGTATATGCTAACTAGCTAGCTCCCTTGACATGCTGGCTTGCAAGACTACCTGGAACCAAAGTTAGTTGACAAAGAATCAAGTCCCCCTAGTACAATATTAGCCTGGTGACCAATTAAAAATCTCAAAATCTAGTTTCAACAGCTCCCATTGAAAACGATGCCATCCCACGGTCTATTCTCTTCTACTGTCTATGGTTGCTAAGCAATTCTGGAGCCCAGAGCTACTGTCCCTTTAGTCAGCTGAGACTGAGGCACTTAATAACCTAACATAAGCGCCTTTCCTTACTTTTCTGTGTTGGGGTCAGTATTTCTAAATGTCATATTTCCAGCTATTCCTAACTATTATTCATGTATAATTTTACCATTCATTTTGTACAGTTTTTTTTAACTCTGTATTTAATTTTTTTTTTTTCCAAAGTCATGTTATTAATTTGTCTGTTTCTAATTCTCATATTTAACTAGCCCTATGTGGGTCCAAAAAGCTTTGAAATACTGTATGCAACAGCCTACAGACCTAATGAAGTTTGTTTTATGTTTATGTAGATTTGTTTGACTAATATCAGTTAAATGCCATTGTTAATGTAAAAAAGTTTGAATTCTCTGTGTTCAAAATAATCATCTTATTATGTTCTTTTGTGTAGCCTACCATAAGGCATTCTCTATTGTCAGTCAGGGGTCCTTGGCATGAAGGAGTATGGGGTGTGGAGTGTTTGATAATGCAGTTTAATAACTATGAATGTATGCAAGAGCACCTTGTATGTGCTCAATCTCTCTCTCTCTCTCTCTCTCTCTCTCTCCCTCCCTCCCTCCCCCTCCGCTCTCTCTGCCTGTTAGTGTCCTGTTCCTTTGCAATGTCTGTTAAAAAAATAAAATACATAATTTTTGTTATGTTAACTGGTAGCTAATATGATATAATATGATTATAATATAATCATATGATTATAATATGATTTTATAAACTATGGTCTGCATGAGCGTACAGGCACTCTCTAAAGCTAAGGAGAGCTACAGGTATAGCTAAGGGGGTCAGATGGTGTTCGCTAATGTTCCTAACCTGACACTGAGGCTCCACAGCAGTTAAAATGGCCTCCAGAGAAGATGTGACCATAAGAAGCCCCAGACAGATTTACACTCACATGCCTCTAGGGAGGAAGAAACTTGGGGCTGGATCCCTGAAGGGGTGCAGACGTTGGAGGTGATATAAGCTGGAGAAGGTCCTGTTGGGGCAGGCCCAGCTTACTGAAGGTTGGGGATCACCACTGGAACCACAGTGGTGTTTCTTTGTTTGCCCTGCCATTTGAGTTTCTATCCAGTAATATTAAAGATATTTAAATGAATTTACTTGCTTTGAAAGACCCAGCCAAAAGATTGTGTCCCTTTTTAACAGATTTTTAACATGCATTGTAGAAACACACTGCATGGCTATGGGAACAGGACTGCAAGCTTTTACGGTATGTAAGTAGCATGTAAATGAACTACAAGTGTGGGGGAAATGATTGTTTGTGGTTCATTTCTGACATGACAGAATTATTGGGAGCACCTAAACTTGACTTTCAGCTGTGCAGGTCCCGGTTGTGAGTGAATCATTCTGTTTGCACTGCTGTGAAAACACAAACATATGCTAATGGTGTGTTAGCATGTAACGCTAAGCGTCAGTCGCTCAAAAGAGGAAAAATGTTTATAAAAGGCTGTACCTCAAGGTGATGTGTGTTTAGATAACGGCATGTGCCCACACACACACACCTGAGATTGCCTTCTGCCCAAGTGTGTGAGAGGCATCTCAACCTTTTGAGATGGTATAATTTAGCATCTCAAGCCTGTAGAACCTGAAGCTTCAGCTAATCTGTAGTTCTAGTTTCCCACTGGTAATGAGGTAGCATTCGCCATCAGTAATGATGCCATGCTAATGTGTTTGTTTAAAGGTGTACTTCCATCATGTTTTCATTAAATTTGCGGTGTTCTCTAGTGTTGATAATTGCCCTGTGCGCTGGTTTTGATGAAAATTTTTTTCTAGTGCTTCTGTTTCAGGCTGCTTTAGTTTGGTGGAGGGGGTGGGGCCGGGAGAACGACACGATTTCACCCGAGGCGTGACACGCTCTCTGCAGCTTCCTTTGCCCCACAGTCAACTTGATAGCAGAGTGGGGGAAAGTCAACTTGACAGCGCTAAAACTGCACACAGAATGTCTTCGGAGATACAGCCTTATGTGTTTGATCCTAAATCCGAAGAGAAAAGAGAGATGGCACAAGCACAGTCGCTTCCTGACCGTTTGTTAATGAACGTTTCAGAATGGTAATATTTGCATGACAAAACAGTGCAAGTGCCCGGCTAAATGTAGTTCAGTCATTTAACTAGCTTGCTAATCTTATGCGAGTCACAGGCTAACATCATTTAAAGCCCATTCGGTCAGTTTCTCTTATGTATTTTCACGTCTGCGTCACGCCGAAGGCCCTTTTCGCATTGGGCCGTTTTTCCAGCCTATTGTCTTCTTTTGACTGATATAGAAAACGGGTGTAGAAAAACATTTTGATATGCAGCATGGATATGCAACTCGGGGTGACCTATCATATTTCAAAAGAGCAAGTACTAAACGGTTTCTCGTGGAAGTACACCTTTAAACCTTTGCCGCTGCCATTTACAGTCGTTTCTGTTTCATTTTGGATTTATTTTGTCCGGTCCCTGCTGTAACACATGCATCTGACATGCATATTTACTCATAATAAACAATTATAATCACAGACTGTGTGTTTGGTGTGTAATGTATGTAAAGCATGACATTAAAATGAAACATACACACAGACACACAAACAGGCCAGGGATATATGCTCACTGTCATGGTCCAACTGGGTGATGTCATCACCATGGTCACCCATATCACCCATAGAGACAGTTTCCTTGGAGACCCCATCACCCATAGACACGGTCCCCACCACGCCAAACAAGACAGTGTAACACACACACGCACACACACACAATAGTTAGGCTAGTTATGTATCTACCAGTATAGATAACAGTCATACTTTTATAATTTAGGGCTACTCATTTACATACTTACATTATGGACATGTGTATTGTAAGTTATACGTCTGTACTGTATATGTGCTTGATGTGTTGAAAGACTAATTTTTATTCCCTGCACTAAACTCCACTGATGAGTAGTAACACTGAAGGCTTCTAGCATCATATATCAGCTCAGTCCTCAAAGCCTAGACTGCCAAAAATAGTGCAGAGAGGCCCTGGTGTGTGGGGGTGGGTGGGTGTGTGTGTCAGTGAAAGAGTGGAGAGACTCCATGCTCGTCTAGCTCCAGTGAACAACACTCACTGCAGGAATGTGTGTGTGTGTGTTTGTGGACGATAAAAGGAGAAAGAAGATTGTCTTCACACTTGTCTAGCTCCAGGTAAAAAGCCGGTTCAAGAGGTGTGTGTTTTGGCAGCTTTGTCTCTGGACTTTGCTGAGGCCTGCTAAACACTGAAGCCTGGTACTGGATTTTCTCTCACAGCAGACTGGAGGGCAGCTCTTCTGGGCAGCTGAAGCAGGCCCCCCTGCCCCCCTCCCAGCATGTGCCTTTGGCATGGGAAAAGTCTATTTAAGGAAGTCTGATCTGTGCTATCTGAGACTCTGGGCTCTGCTGAGTGGGCTGGGAAGGATCCCCATTGCCCCCCTTCACCAGGAGGAGGAGGAGGAGGAAGACGGCTGGCTCTGCCTGTGGGGTTTGGAGTTTATGAGAGCCACAGATAAACAGTCACTGCACACGGGTTAAAGCCTGGACGCACTCGGTGATGATGTGTGTGTGTGTGTGTGTGATTGTAGTATAAACACATAACTCTGTGTGTGTATGGTATGAGAGAGAGAACGGAAGTTACAGTGGGAAAGACAGAGAGAGAGAGAGAGGTAGCAGCATGTTTGCTATCCCAGTACACAAATGTGTATTTGAGTGTGTGTGACATTGTAGTGTAACCACATCACTTAGATAATATTAGTGTGTGTGTGTGTGTTGCCAGCATGCTGTCTGGTCTGGGGCAGTGGCTGGCTCTACTGGGTCTGTGGTTCTGGTGGTGGGTGAGGTGTGGGCTGGATTGGGTCCTCACCAGGCTAACCTCACAGAGGCCAATCACACTAGACCTGGACACCAATCACTTGGACACGGAGCTCAATTACAGCCAATCAGAGGAGTGGAAGACTGACCAGTCGGCCAGGACCTATGGTTACCATGACAACGCAACTATGGTGGCTGTGCAGACAAGCACACACACTTTCTACGTATGTCAGAGTCCACACACACACATACAAACACACACAGAGTTTACTTCCTAATGTAACATGTCCATGTAACGTGTCATAAATGCATTTTCTTTGTATGTGCATGTGCGTGAGTTTGGGTATCAATGCGGGTGTGCATTCTGGCACATCCATGTGTGTGTGTGTGTGTGTGTATGTGTGTTTGCTTGCACATCCATGCACATTTAGGTGGACCTGGAGCGTCTGGCTGGGTGTGGCGAGTATTTCTGTGCGCTGTCCCAGTCCAGCATGATCGAGACGAGCAAGCGGCGGATCCTTCTGGAACACGTGCCCTCTGACATCCTCCACAGCCTGCTGCAGTTCTACTTCCTGGGTCACTTCCGCGTGCCGCCCCACCACCTGCCCTCCCACCTCCAGGTGAGCAGCTACCTGCTGTCCTCGGCCTACACCTCCCGCCTGCTCAGTCACCTGGCCACCCTGCTCACCCCGCTCACATGCCCCGCGTACCTGGAGCTGTCCGAGACACTGGGATGCCCGGAGCTGCGGCGCTCACTGCTGCTCTACCTGAGCACCCACCTGCTGGAGCTGCCCCACCTGAGCCAGCGGCTGGAGCCCCAGGAGAGAGAGCTTCTCCCGGGCCTGCGATCCTCCGGCGGAGCGCCGCGCCTCTGCTTCCTGCGCAAGGAGAACCTGAGCTCGCGGAACGTGCTGGAAACCCTCACGGCGCAGCGCGTCTTCTACCTGGAGGAGGAGGGTGGGGCCGTGAGGAGGGAGGGCTGGCGGGAGCTGGTCGAGATGCCGTTCGAGGCGGACAAGTGGTGCTTCACCACGGCCGTGCTCTTCAACTACCTCTTCCTCGTCGGGGGCTACCGCCACCGCGTCACCCGCGGATACGAGTTCAAGATGGCCTCCTTCCGCTACAACCCCCTCACCCAGCAGTGGGCATCTGTGGCGCCCATGATCAAGGTGCCCTGCAGCCTGCTAATACCCTTTAGCACAGTCAGCAACACTGCTGAATACTGAATATGACAAAGTTACTGTGGTTAAGACTGTCTTTACAGTAAACACTGTAAATAACATTGTCAATAACATTTCCAGTACTGTCTGTCAGTAGCCTTGCAAACTTCTCAATATGTAAACTAACTACTCATTAAAATTACTATAGTGTAGCTAAGATTGCCATTATACCACTATTGTTAGCACTGCTAACTACTTAATATGCTAAAGTCACTGTGGTCAAGACAGTCTTTACAACACTGTCAATAGCATTGTCAATAGCATTTCCAGTACTGTCTGTCAATAGCATTGCAAACTTCTCAATATGCAAAGGTTACTATGTAATAACCACTTTTATTAGTACTGCTTACTACTCAATAAGTAACTGTTAATATAGCTTTACTGTGCTGCCACTACACGAGCACTATCTTTTGCACCATTAACAACTTAGTACTCTAAAGTTGCTGTAACTAAAACCGAACCAATTACAGTGTAACTGCTGTCATGGCAGTGAACATGGTTATTATGCCAGTAGCTTTATTGCTGCTATCTACTGAAAATGTTCATGTATCAGTACATGAATAACAATATCTCTTATATATAATTTATAATAACTACTCATTATGCTCAAGGTACTATAATTTATGGTCAGCTGCTACAAATTACACTATTTCTAACAATTCACACCAACATACGTAAGAAACTAGGTACAATAAGGCAAGGGACACAACTTAAACATCTAAAATATATTAAAATATCAATACTGTGTGTACGTGTTCCCACAGCACCGTCATCGTTTCAGTGTGCTGTCATGTGAAGGGTGTGTGCACGTGGTGTGTGTGTGTGTGACTCGTGTATCCCTGTCCCCACAGCACAGACGCCATTTTAGCACAGTGGCATGTAAGGGGTGTGTGTATGCAGTGTGTGTGTGTGTGTGTGTGTGACCCTGTGTGTGTATCCCTGTCCCAACAGCACAGACGCCACTTCAGCGCGGTGGTGTGTGTGTGTTAGTGTGTGACCCTGTGTGTG
>CM050208.1:12330000-12345000 GCA_027475355.1 Coilia nasus
ACTGTAAAACCCAACACATACATACCTGTGGGTGTGTCCAATCATCTGCTGCTCTGTTCCTGTGTCCTTGCTGTCCCAGGGTGCCTTGGGCTCGTGCGCGGCTGAAGTATTTCAGTGAGGGTGTAAACAGGGCGTCTCTGGAGGCCATAGAGACGGCCGCCTTCTTCCTCACCCTCGACGACGAGGCGCACGGATACGACCCCGACAAGCTCAAGTCCCTCGACCTGTATGCCAAGTCCCTCCTGCATGGAAAGTGCTATGACAGGTACACATACACAAACACACACACACACACACACACACTGCACAGCCAGGGCTTTGACCGGTAACCACACACTCTGTGGCAAGTGCTACGTACGACACATACACACTGCTGCTGTGTGAATGGGTGTGGTCAGGGGACTTACCCTAACCCTAAGGGGACTTACCGTAACCTAAGCCTATGCCTAGGGTATGAAAATGAGTAATCTGGATAAACCCACTTCTCATTTTTTAAGTATATTTTTGGCCCTTCATGGCTTTATTTCACAGGACAGTAAAGACAGACAGGAAGTTAGTGGCAGAGAGAGAGGGTTGGGAAATGATCCAGGACAGACTTGATCCTGGTTTCTCACTGGCACCTGCCCATTCATGGTCAGGTGCTCTAACCACTGAACCACAGCATGCCCAATAAACCCACCTCTCTTAAAGGTCGCTTACACCAGGAATGATAACCACAACTATAGCTATAACTATAATGAAAACAATCATTATAACTATGTAATTTTATAGCAACAGTAAGTTGTTTTTTTTTCAACGTTAAAATAATGTTTCCAAAATCGTTTCAGTTGTTCCAAAAACGTCTGGCACTTCTCGCTTTGCCACCCTCCATGGGCTATAATCACACTAAGCATGTTTGGAGGAGCGGAGCATCTCTCTGTGGTTCTCCATGAGAGACGATTCCGCTTCCAAACCTGTAGAACGACCGAAGAACGAGACGAAAGCTACTTAGTATTGTTAGTAGTAGTTAGTATTTTTGCCGTTATTCTGATAGGACAGTGAGGAGTGAGACAGGAAGTGAAGTAAATGGGAGAGAGAGATGGAGTACATTTGGAAAATAACTACAGGTGGGATTCAAACCAGGGTCACCATGGACACATGTCAGTTTGGGGTACAGGCACTGCACCACTGCGCCCCCCAACTATGTACTTCTAGAAATCTCTTGAGAGTAGGGTCACCCCAGCCTGGTAAACCAGCCCCTCGTACTTTACTTCATTTTGTACAGAGGGTCTGGAGCGGAGGGCGTGAGAAAAGATTTCTTCATGGAAGTGTGGACTCTGCTAAAGTTTAGAACAAGTGGCTCTGCCTTAACCCAATCGCTAACGTCTGGTGGTCACGTATGCAATTAGCCTACCTATGCACAACAATTCAAATGTAGCACACAAAGTCAGTGTCATGGATCACAAACACACCCTCTGTTCGTTGATTGGCTAGGAGTTGCTCGGTCCTCTTACATGAATTTCAATGGCCTCCGGTCCAGACTAAGGTCACCCTGCACTGTCTTGTACTTTGCACATTCCTGCTTACTCTGTTCTCCTCTGCATATCTGTGGCTTGATGTGCGTCCTCTGTTGTAAGTGTCTTTGTATAAAAGTGTCTGCTACGTGTGATATAATGTAATGTTTAGACTTGAGTAAATGGTGGAGTTGACAAGTCCAGGGCTGTACGATATTATCAGGGTATTTTGATAAATAATACTGCAGCCAATTTTAATCGAATTTACAGGATGTCACGTTCTATTAGTTGTGGACGCTGATACAGTTCTGGCTACTGTTATAATTCTTAGTGTGGATGGGTCCTTATGGTCTCTGTCATTCAATTCATATGGACAATTTATATGTCCCATCTCCTTCTCTCCCCCTCTCTCTTTCTCTCTTTGTTTCTCTCTTCCCATCTCTTTCCCTGCCCCTCTCTTTCTCTCTCTCCCCCTATCTCTCTTTTTCTTTTTGTTTCTCTCTCCCTATCTCTTTCCCTCTCTCTCTCCTCCTCTCTCTTCCTCTGTATCTCTCTATCTCTCTTTCAGGTGGTTTGATAAGTCTTTCTCTCTGATTGCCTATAAGAATGGTAAAATGGGGGTGAATGTTGAACACGCATGGGCCGACTCCCCTATAGTCGGACACATGTGGGAGGTAAGAAGGGGTGTGTATGCGTGTGTGTGTGTACTAACAATACTGTGTGTGTGTGTCTGTGTCTGTGTTTGAGACTGTGTGTGTGTGTGTGTGTGTGTGTGTGAGTGTGTGTGTATGTGCTCTAATAGTACTGTTTGTGTGTGCGCGCGTGTGTGTGTGTGTGTGTGTGTGTGTGTGTGTGTCTGTGTGTGTGTGACTGTGTGTATGTGTGTGTGTATGTGTGTGTGTGTGTATGAGACTGTGTGTATGTGTGTGTGTAGATGTTTGTGTGTATGTGCTCATGTGTGCTCTAATGGTACTCTGTGTGTGTGTGTGTGTGTGTGCGTGTGTGTGTGTGTGTGTGTGCTCTAATAATACTGTGTGTGTGTATCTGTGTATGTGTGCGTGTATGTGTGTGTGTGTGTATGAGACTGTGTGTATGTGTGTGTGTAAATGTTTGTGTGTATGTGCTCATGTGTGCTCTAATGGTACTCTGTATGTGTGTGTGTGTGTGCGTGTGTGTGTGTGCTCTAATAAAACTGTGTGTGTGTATCTGTGTATGTGTGCAGTATGTGTTGGCCACAGACTGTTTCCAGCTGGGCTACACTGAAGAGGGACACTGTAAGGGGGACGTCACCCAGGGTCTGGCACCGCCCACTAAACTCCAGTGGGAGATTCCAGTGGCAGTAAGCTCTGCTCTATTCATACACACCTGCTCTACTCATACACACCTGCTCTACTCACACACACCTGCTCTACTCACACACACCTGCTCTACTCACACACACCTGCTCTATTCATACACACACCTGCTCTATTCATACACACCTGCTCTACTCATACACACCTGCTCTACTCATACTCACCTGCTCTACTCATACTCACCTGCTCTATTCACACACACCTGCTCTACTCACACACACCTGCTCTACTCACACACACCTGCTCTATTCACACACACCTGCTCTACTCACACACACCTGCTCTACACACACACACCTGCTCTACACACACACACCTGCTCTACTCATACACACCTGCTCTATTCATACACACCTGCTCTACTCATACACACCTGCTCTATTCATACACACCTGCTCTACTCACACACACACCTGCTCTACTCATACACACCTGCTCTACTCACACACACACACCTGCTCTACTCATACACACCTGCTCTACTCATACACACCTCCTCTACTCACACACACACACCTGCTCTACTCATACACACCTGCTCTACTCACACACACACACCTGCTCTACTCATACACACCTGCTCTACTCACACACACCTGCTCTACTCATACACACACACCTGCTCTATTCACACACACCTTCTCTACTCATACACACCTGCTCTACTCACACACACCTGCTCTACTCACACACACCTGCTCTATTCACACACACCTGCTCTACTCACACACACCTGCTCTATTCATACACACCTGCTCTACTCACACACACCTGCTCTACTCATACACACCTGCTCTACTCATACACACCTGCTCTACTCACACCTGCTCTACTCATACACACCTGCTCTACTCATACACACCTGCTCTACTCATACACACCTGCTCTATTCACACACACCTGCTCTATTCACACACACCTGCTCTACTCACACACACCTTCTCTACTCATACACACCTGCTCTACTCACACACACCTGCTCTACTCATACACACACAATCCTGCTCTACTCACACACACCTGCTCTACTCACACACACCTGATCTACTCATACACACACACACCTGCTCTACTCATACACACCTGCTCTACTCACACACACCTGATCTACTCATACACACACACACCTGCTCTACTCATACACACCTGCTCTACTCACACACACCTGCTCTACTCATACACACACACACCTGCTCTACTCACACACACCTGATCTACTCATACACACACACACCTGCTCTACTCATACACACCTGCTCTACTCACACACACCTGATCTACTCATACTCACACACACCTGCTCTACTCACACACACCTGCTCTACTTACACACATCTGCTCTATTCACACACACCTGCTCTACTCACACACACCTGCTCTACTCATACACACCTGCTCTACTCATACACACCTGCTCTACTCATACACACCTGCTCTACTCACACACACCTGCTCTACTCACACACACCTGCTCTACTCACACACACCTGCTCTACTCATACACACACACACCTGCTCTACTCACACACACCTGATCTACTCATACACACACACACCTGCTCTACTCATACACACCTGCTCTACTCACACACACCTGATCTACTCATACTCACACACACCTGCTCTACTCACACACACCTGCTCTACTTACACACACCTGCTCTATTCACACACACCTGCTCTACTCACACACACCTGCTCTACTCATACACACCTGCTCTACTCATACACACCTGCTCTACTCACACACACCTGCTCTACTCATACACACCTGCTCTACTCACACACACCTGCTCTACTCACACACACCTGCTCTACTCACACACACCTGCTCTATTCATACACACACACACCTGCTCTACTCACACACACCTGCTCTACTTACACCAGACACACAAACTAATATAACTCAACATGAAACAGAGATCATACTTTACATGAAGTCATCCACGCGTGAGACTCACAGCCTATCGCTAATGTAACTTAACGTTATGCTGACATCATACACTACATTAAGTCATTCACATAAGAAAGTCAAAGGATCATCTCACCTGTACTCATTTAAACAGGAAGCTAAAACACCATGTACTACAACGCAACACAGTGCTCAGAACATAATTTATATTAAGTCTTTCACACATGAAACTGAAATATAACACAGCTTGACTCAAAAATGTGTTGAAATGTATTGTCCAAGGAATCTAACTCTGGTAAAACTTTGGTGTAAAATGAAAATTGGCATGTTAAAACATCTTCTCAACCAAAACGTTAAAAATAGTGAAGTTCGAAATGCAACAGGCTTTGATCCTCAGCAAACATACCAACTCGGTATGATGTTTTAACATGCCAGTTTTCCTTCAACCCAACAAAACTCAGTCAAGGTTGGAGGCAGAAAATGCCACACATTAAACATTTGAGGAGATGTATCCTACTGAATTGTAGCAGTAGAGTTTTACACCGCTCTCTACTCACTTCCCCACCCCAGTGTCAGGAGCTCATTGAGGGCTCATACCAGCTGGCGAAGGAGATAGCGGACGATGTGGACTTCCACGGCTACGTGTTTGAGGAGTTTGGAAAAGGCCTGATCAAGAAGTGCCGCACCAGCCCCGACGCCTTCATCCAGCTCGCTCTGCAGCTAGCGCACTTCAGGGTAACAACCAATCAAACTAGCACACTTCAGGGTAACAACCAATCAAACTAGCGCACTTCAGGGTAACAACCAATCAAACTAGCGCACTTCAGGGTAACAACCCATCAAACTAGCACACGTCAGGGTAACAACCCATAGCATACTTCAGACTAACAACCCATCAAACTAGCACACTTCAGGGTAACAACCCATCAAACTAGCACATTTCAGGGTAACAACCCATCAAACTAGCACACTTCAGGGTAACAACACACTAAACACAGTAGTGTAATGAGATTGCTAATGTACAGGGTACAACACAGTAGTGTAGAATCACATTAGTGATCTACAGGGTTGAAGAAAAACTCAACCTTTTTGGGAAATAGGTTTATTTTCCAACTCCATTACAGTTAAACAGTTGAGTCTACTGTTTTTAAATCCATTAAGTTGATCTCCAGATCTACTGGGTAAAGACACATTAGTATACAATCAAAGTGGTAATCTACGGGTGTGTGTTTGTGTGTGTGTGTGTGTGTGTGATGCTAGGACAAGGGAGAGTTCTGCCTGACATACGAGTCGTCCATGACGCGGATGTTCCGTGATGGTCGCACAGAGACGGTGCGCTCGTGTACCTCTGAGTCCACTGCGTTTGTCAGAGCCATGGAGAACCCAACACAAAAGGTACATACACATACAGACACAGACACACACACACACACACATAGACACACACACAGAGGGAATCATGAGGGAAACTAGGCAAAAGGTTGACACTTGACAAGATGGCCGCCCACTCCTCATGAAAATCAAAACAGACAAACAAACCTGCATGACGCACGCAGGTGAGGAACAGACAACAAGCCAACAAGAGAGGACATGCAGGGTGAACCCTTTTAGTACTGACTGATGGGAAGATAACATTCAGAGAATATTTTGTGTTTTCAGGAAATGCACTGTGTGTGCCAAGACACACACACACACACACACACAGTCTAGTGATCAAGGCAGTTTTATTTGCTCAGGGTAAGCTTTACTCAGAGGTCCTGGTGGTGATCACGACAACAGGTCATGCTGCCACTGTGTGTGTGTGTATGTGTGTGAGAGAGAGATTTAGTGTTTGTGTGTGTGTGTGTGTGTGTGTTTGTGTGTGTTAATGAGTACCTTTATTTGTTGAGATTAGCATGTGATAGTGTGATGTTGCCTGTATGTGTGTGTGTGTGGCAGGAGTGTGTGTGGGCAAGAGTGAGTGTCACTAAGCTGCTGCTGTGATGTGTGTGTAGAGAGAGGAGCGCTTGGCTCTGTTCCAGAATGCGGCGGAAAAGCACCAGCACATGTACCGCTTGGCCATGACGGGGGGCGGCATTGACCGCCATCTCTTCTGCCTCTACATCGTGTCTAAGCTCCTGGGCATCGACTCCCCCTTCCTCAAGCAGGTACACACACACACACACACACACACACACATACACACACACACACACACACACACACACACACACACACACCAGCGGCATCGACCACCATCTCTTCTGCCTCTACATCGTGTCTAAGCTACTGGGCATCGACTCCCCCTTCCTCAAGCAGGTACACACACATACAAGCACACACACACACCCTCACCCATGCACACACACAGTGGCATCAACTGCCACCTGTTCTGCCTCTACATCGTCTCCAAGCCACTGGCCATTCAAGCTCCCTTCCTCAAGCAGGTACACACACACATTCACATACACCAGGACGCAGGGGGTGTTAATGTGACATATGACAGTGAGTTACATCCATAAAAAGCTTTTCATGGAAGCACAAGTTCCTCTTTTGACTATGGAACAGTAGAACAGCACCCACATAATACACTCACTGTCACATACCTCTCTGTCACATCTCTGTCATATCTCAGACTTAGAGGCCTGCACTTCCTCATAGCTCCACAGGTTTAATGCCCCCTTCCTTCATCTCATGTCTCTGCAAGTGCCCTGACACACAGGCACACACCCACACACACACCCACACGCACACTTTGTCTTCTAAAACAACCTTTTCTGAAACCTAATCTAAAACAACTTTTTTTGGCATTAACCTCCTGGCACCTCTTCCTTGATATTAAACTTGCTTCTTTCTCTAAATCTGCTCTTATTCACCCCCATTTTTCCCTGTCTCACCGTATCTCTCCTTTAACCCCCCACCCCCAGGTTCTCTCTGAGCCCTGGCGTCTGTCCACCAGCCAGACCCCCCAGCAGCAGATCAACATGGTGGACCTGCACAAGCACCCCAAATACGTGGGCCTGGGAGGGGGCTTTGGCCCAGTAAGTCTCATGGCATATCAATCCTCAACACACACACACACACACATTATATCTCAGTGTTATACACCATACAATATATTCTTAATAAGTCAGTCTACACCTTAAATCTTGATGAAAGTGATGACATTACATTACATTACACTTAGCTGACGCTCTTATCCGGAGCGACTTACAGATATTTACAGGGTTTCAGTTACAGTCCCTGGAGCAGTGTGGGGTTAGATGCCTTGCTCAAGGGTAAGGCATCCCAACCATGGGTAGGGCGGGATTCAAACCGGCAACCTTCCGATTGCAAGACCAGCTCCCTAACCACTAGGCCACAGCTGCACTGCTGATTTGGTACTGTATGTGCACGTGTAGCGATTCTGCAGTGACTAAGCTGGGCAAACACGTAGTAGGTCGACCTTTTATTTGTGGTATTATGTGGTTTACTTTCGAACCGCACTACCAACAACACACACATACAGTATAACACAAGCACCCAGAACAACACGCACGTACCCAGAACAACACACACACACACCCACATATGCATGAAAACACATTCATGTGTTTCATGTGTGTGTGTGTGTGTGTGCAGGTGGCGGATGACGGATATGGAGTATCCTACATCATTGTTGGGGAGGATCTCATCACATTCCACATCTCTAGCAAGTTTTCCAGCCCTGAGACGGTGAGGAAACACACACACACATTTTACACAAATACACACACACACACACACACATTTTACACAAATACACATTGACACATACACACACATTTCACACAAATACACACTGACACTCAGAGAGACAGACAGACACACACACACACACTGACACTGACAGACAAACACACCCACATGCACACAGACACACACATGCACTATACACAAACACACATACACTCGGACAGACAGACACATACTGACACTCCAACAGCCAGATGAAAACACACACCAGACACACACATACATACGCACATACACTCAGACAGATACACACAATGACAGACATGTTCTTAGATACACACACTCACTCACACACAGACTATGAGCTTCCTCTGCTCTTGTAGGACTCCTACTTTTTCACAATCTCTCTCTCTCTCTCACACACACACACACACACACACACACAGCTTGCTGAAACTTCTGGTGACCTCTGCTTTTGTAGGACTCCTACTGTTTCACACCCTCTCTCTCTCTCACACACACACACACACACACACACACACACACACACACACACACACACACACACACACTGCCTACTGAAACTCCTGCCGTCCTCTGCTCTTGTAGGACTCCTACCGTTTCACTCTCTCTCTCTCTCTCTCACACACACACACACACACACACACACACTCACACACACACACACACACACACACACACACACACACACTGCCTACTGAAACTCCTGGCGTCCTCTGCTGTTGTAGGACTCCTACCGTTTCACACCCTCTCTCTCTCTCACACACACACACACACACACACACACACACACACACACACACACACACTGCCTACTGAAACTCCTGCCGTCCTCTGCTCTTGTAGGACTCCTACCGTTTCACTCTCTCTCTCTCTCTCTCTCTCTCTCACACACACACACACACACACACACACACACACACACACACACACACACACTGCCTACTGAAACTCCTGGCGTCCTCTGCTGTTGTAGGACTCCTACCGTTTCACTCTCTCTCTCACACACACACACACACACACACACACACACACACACACACACACACACACACACACACTGCCTACTGAAACTCCTGGCATCCTCTGCTCTTGTAGGACTCCTACCGTTTCACTCTCTCTCCCTCTCACACACACACACACACACACACACACACACACACACACACACACACACACACACTGCCTACTGAAACTCCTGGCGTCCTCTGCTCTTGCAGGACTCCTACCGTTTCACTCTCTCTCTCTCTCACACACACACACACACACACACACACACACACACTGCCTACTGAAACTCCTGGCGTCCTCTGCTCTTGCAGGACTCCTACCGTTTCACTCTCTCTCTCTCACACACACACACACACACACACACACACACACACTGCCTACTGAAACTCCTGGCGTCCTCTGCTGTTGCAGGACTCCTACCGTTTCGGCCAGAACATCCGGCAGGCCATGCTGGACATCCGCGCCCTGTTTGACCAGAAGGACGGCAAGAAGAAGCAGAAGGAGGAGAAGAAAGAGGAGGAGGAGAGGAAGAGTGTGTGACCTGGACTCCAGCCTCTCACCACACATGCTCACGCTGCTCAAACAATCCCTCTTAAAGGAGAACTTCGGTGTAAAATGAAAAATGGCATGTTAAAGGAGAACTTCGGTGTAAAATGAAAATTGGCATGTTAAAACATCATACCGAGTTGGTATGTGTACTGAGGAGCAAAATTGATTTAGCCTGTTGCATTCAGAGTTTAACTATTTTTTATTGTTTGTCCCAGAAGGCTAACAATGGAAGTTGTAGGTGCCCTTAGATGAAGCATGATGACTACGCTATTTTAAAACCATTAAAACAGCTCAAAGAAACTCCACACTCCATCGGTAGTACAGCAAAAGCCCTGACATTAAAAACAAGGCACTGAGAACTTTGTAAGTATACACAACATTTATTAATAAAACAGTTTTGAAAGGCAGTACTTGCTGTAGTTTCTCGTCGCCACCGTCGTAGTCGTCTCGTAGTTGTCATGCTTCGACTAAGGGCACCTACCACTTACATCGTTAGCCTTCTGGAACAAACGATAAAAAAATAGTTAAACTCTGAATGCAACAGGCTGTAGGCTGTATGATGTTTTAACATGCCAATTTTCATTTTACACCGAAGTTCTCCTTTAAAACACAATATCACAGTCAGAGGACATCTCCAGCCTTGAGCTTAGCTTTATGCAGAGTTCCTCAGAAACACAAATCCAGTAGGCCTAAAGAAGATAGATAGAGTTAGCCTGGTAAACCAGCCCCTCGCACTTCATTTAATTTTGTACAGGGGTCTGGTGGTGCTGTATTGAGAAACGATTTCTTCCTGAAGGGGTGGACTCTGCTGAAGTTTAAAACAAGTGACTCTGCTTTTACCTAGTCGCTAATGTCTGGTCATCACGTATGCAATTCAAATGTAGCACACAAATTCAACGTCATCGCTCAGGAACACTCCCTCTGTTCACTGATTGGCTAGGGCAAAACTCTACCTAATACAGCAGTGTCATTGAAAGCACTGCCAGACCCTCTGTACAAAATGAAATAAAGTACAAGGGGCTGGTTTACCAGGCTAAGATAGAGTACCTAAAAGTAATTCTAATAGAAAAAGCAAGTGTGCCTAGGAAACTCAAATCTAGCGGGTCTGATAGGGTTAAATATTTACATGGCGTAAGACCATACAGGTGTACCTATAAGTAGAAAACACTAAACAAAAAGAATGGAAATGTAGTTATTAGTTTAAACAATAGCCCACAGGTCTCTGCAGTTTTGTGTGCATGAAGCCCTAAAAACAAAACATACTCATCCCTGAGCGTCCTTAAAATAGCCTCATCACCACACACACAGCTGGACTGGGGCCGTGGTCAACAGATAGAGATGTAGCCAATGCTGCTGACAGTATCGTAAGATGTCCCTAGTGGCGTGGTCAGCAGTTTAACATGGTAACGAGGCCAAAGCCTGTCATATGAGAACTCTCCTGAGGTCGAGACAGACAGACACATTCACAAAGTTACCTTCTAATCTACTGTCCATGAGCCACAAAGATGCACACTTCATAGCAACTGTGTAGTACACTACTGTTGTGCAGACTCTGTAGCAAACCAGTGAGTGTGGGCCACAGAAGTGCACACTTTGTAGTTCAGTTATTAGAGGGGCAACTTTGTAGCACACTTGTCCATGCCTACTGTTTCTTGAGAAGCGCACAAGTGCAGACTCTAGCAAACCAGTGTCTGTGCACACTTTGTAGTTCAGTTATTAGAGGGGCATAGAAATCCAGACTTAGCATGCTGTGCACTCTTCAACCAAGCAATAAAAATAATATAAAATGTGAAGGAGTACAAGGAAATAATGTTAAAAGCAGTGTTCTATTCTTAAGGCTGAGGACTACTATGTTACTGTATGCTTGAAAGCGAGTAGTGCATTATTGATGACCGAGATGACATGTACTAGATGTTTCAGTATTTAAAGCTGAGATGTAGTGCAGTATCAAGGGCTGAAAGGTAGTGCGGTATCAAGGGCTGTGAATTAGCATACTATTTAAAGCTGTGAAGTAGTGTACTACTTAAGGCTTAGCGGTAGTGCAGTATTGAATGCTGAAAGGCAGTGCATTAAGACTATTGCACTATGCTAAAGGCTGGTAATTATGCTCAGAATTAAAGCACTATTCAAAAGATGGACAAGCATAGCATTATACCTACAGCTGAGAAGTAGTGTACTATTTAAGGTTGCAGACATAGTGTACTATTTAAGGTTGCAGAACTACAGTAGTGTAGTATATAAGATTGGGGAAGTGGTGCAGTATATAAGGTTAGAGAAGTAGTGCACAATTAGAGGTTGGAGAATGTCCCTTGTCCATGCCTAACGTTGGAGGCTGAACTTCTTAAGCCTGTAAATGTGTGATTGGCCATTATGTAAGGAAATGTGGCCCCTGCCCTGTGTGTTTTTGTGTGTGCAAATGTACAGTTGTAAATACTTTAAGCTCTGGGCTTTGTACAGCGGATATTATAATAACTCAAAGCAATCTGTGTGTGTCTGTGTATTTATTTATTAGATAAAGTTTGTGAACTGTGTAAATGTGTGTGTGTGTGTGCGTGTTTCTTTCTGTAATACCTTTACATGTCGTGTTTGCTTGAGTTCTGTATTATTTTTTCATTTTGGAGAGGCCGACTCTACAAAGAGCCTTAAACCAAACCCGATTTACTGAGTCTAGGTGGTTTTGGTTTTGACCGGGACATACAAATGCACACATACACAAGGTCTCTGGTGACATTAGAACACACACACACAAAACACAAGCACTGTAATGATATTACCACACACATACACACACACACACACACACACATGATAAGCAAGGTATCTGGTCACATCAAAGTAGACACAAACAAGGTATCTGGTGATGCAGGAAGACACGACACGCAACACAGGGTATTGGTGATATACAAGACACACACACAACACAATCTCTCAGATTCCGTGTTTATTCCACATAATTACAACTTTCCACGTGTGACCTGAGAGCCTATTAGAGGCAACGGTACGAAAATATAACATGTCCAGTCGCTTTCACTGTGTTTAAGAGAATATAACGCATTCAAGGTGTGCTCGGCATGTAGAACACTAGAAACAGACCTCCCAAATTCTTAACCCCGATTCTGATATGACAGAACGTCTGAGCCAATCATAGGTAATCTGAGGTAATCAACAACAGTAGTTATACTAAGTCAACACATAGCTCATCATGTTTGTTAAGGAGACAGATTTTAATCTTACACAATGCCTTCCATTTTTGATTGACTCGGTACAAGTCTGTTTTATGCTGTCATGACTGTGCTAGTCTGTTCTATATTTCACCCTCGTCTTTATGTTTGTGCGTACAACAGACTCTGTCTGTAGGTTTGGTGTGCTCGGTTGCGTTCTTATAACAGACTGCACAAATCAGGAGGTCTGCTCCCAGCTTTCAAAAATAAAATGTCCACAGTTGTAGCCACTGCGTAAATAAGAATATAAGATGTCCAGACACACTCACTGTACATAAGAGTATAAAGTCCAGTTGTACCAGTTGTGTGGGCGTAAATATAGAGTATAAATGATTATAAACATCCATGTAGGTCAGACTGTCCACTGACACACCGCATCATCCCTCTTTTCACCCACAGGATCATTCCTCTCTAAAGTAGCACCATAGCAGGCATAGATTGGTCAGTGTATGGTGTGACATCATGACCATAGCAGGCATTCATTGGTTAGTTCATGGAGTATGACATCATGACCATAGCAGCCATTCATTGGTTAGTAGGGGTGCAACGGATCAGTGTGTCCACGGTTCGGTTCGGTCCACGATTTGTGGGCCACGGTTTCGGATACGGTTCGGATGCAGCAAGGTTTTCCAAACTGTGGTGTGTGCACCACTGGGGGTGTGCAAAGTGAAAAGAGTAAGGGCAGATACATGTGTTTTTACTACAGTGTTAATAAACATTAAATACACCCCGAGACACTTCATAAAGTTCAGGAACTACTTTGTTGCTGAAATGTGCACGGGAGGGCATGTTGTAACGGGGCTCGACTATCTTCATCATTTAACGGAATCCCGTGTCAGAAACAACAGAGTATGGCTGCATATCTTTGGCAATGAACACGCCAATTCCATGTGTAATGCGTTTATGTCTGTCTGAATTGACCGAGTACTGCTGTTGGAAAGCTGTTGCAATAGTTGTCTGTATTTTGGTTGAAGAGGAAGTATCTTTACGTTTACGTTTACGTTTTGCTCCGCTTATATTTATAGTCGGGTGGTTGCGGCGTAAGTGTGCTGCCATGTTTGACGTGGAGCCTGATGAATACAAGAACGATGCGGAGCAGTGTTTGCAGACCGTGCGTTGCTTGTTTACCATCTTGTTTCCTTGGTCATCATATTCTACGCTGAAACCAAAATGTTCCCACACCGCGGATTTCAGAGACGATGGTGCCTCTTCAAACTTGGGTCTCGTGTCTTCTCCTACACTTGCCATGTTTTCTGCGCTCAAAAGTTTGTCTCGCATACACGTGTCTCTTCCCCAGCGTCTGTGTCGGAGCGCTGATAGGTTGAAGGCAAGCTCGGGAAAATTCTCATTGGCTCTTGCGTCTTTGAAGGCGGTACTGAAGAGAAACCATTCCCCCGGGTCCTAAACACCCTTGCGCGTCATACGCTACATAGAATGCATAAGCAATGACTTTCTATTAAACAAGCAAGTTTAATATCTCGCGCATCCGAAATCCGATCCAATCTACAGAATGAACCGAACCGTGCTAAACGAACCGAACGGATTCGAATACAATCCGAAACCGTAGCACCCCTATTGGTTAGTTTGTGGAGTGTGACATCATGACCATAACAGGCACTAACTTGGTTAGTGTATGGAGTGTGGCATGGCTTGAATGGGTTTTGGCGAAGGATTTTTACTGTATTACTATGCTCCTGTGTGTGAGAGAGTAGTTGGGTAAAAGGGCAGTGATTTTGTGTGTG
>CM050208.1:12350000-12357500 GCA_027475355.1 Coilia nasus
CCGTACGCGGTACTCCAGCACGGTGCGAGCCAGAGAGGGGTAGAAGAGGGCGATGCTGGGGTACATCCATGTGTCCTATGGGTCAGACACACACACACACACACCCTTCTCTAGTCACATCAGGCCAGGGCGAACACACTCACACACATCCTTCAGGCCAACACACTCACACACAGCCTTCTCTTGTCACATCAGGCCAGGGCTAACACACTCACACACATCTTTCAGGCCAACACACTCACACACAGCCTTCTCTTGTCACATCAGGCCAGGGCTAACACACTCACACACATCTTTCAGGCCAACACACTCACACACAGCCTTCTCTAGTCACATCAGGCGAAATACACACACACACCCTTCTCTAGGCCAGGGCAAACACACTCACACACATCCTTCTCTCTTGCCATTATCCAGTCCATCAGTTATCAGACAGAATGTAAGAATACTTTTAAAATGTGTTTGTGTGTGAGTGTTTTTGTGTGTGTATGTATTTGTGTGTATGCACATGTCTATGTATGTCTATGTAAATGTATCTGTGTGTATGTGCCCACGTGTGTGAGAGAGAGTGTGTGTGCTCGTGACTGTACGTGTGTGTGTATGTGTGAGTGTGTGTGTGTGCGTGCACGTCAGTGGGTGTGTGTGAGCATGTGTGTCACCTGGTATATGTGATAGAGTGTATATGGTGTGAGTATGTGTATGTGTGTGTGTGTGTGTGTGTGTGTGAGTTTGTGTGTGTGCTTGTGTGTCACCTGGTCCCAGAAGACGTGTCCCCAGTAGTCCTGGCCCTGTCCCCCGTTGGAAAGCCCCCCTGGACTGACCCCCCCGAAGGCGGCCCCTGTCTGGTCCAAAGAGGGGAAGGCGCTGAGCAGGTAGAAGAGACAGCCAATCAGCGCGCGGCTCATAGGCTCCTCCCCCGCAATCTCCACCCTGCTGCCCAACCACAGCTCGGCCCAGGCGCGGTTGTGGGAGGGGCGTAGGTTGCCGCTGGTCATCAGCTGCAGCCCCGTGTCGTACCAGGACTGGGCGCGCTCCTCGGTCCCGCCCACCGCCACCAGGAAGCCCCACCGTGATTGGCTCTGCTCGGGCAGCAGGGTGACTGACGGCACCACGGGCGTCCAGATGAGGTGCACGTTGGGACGGGAGCCGCCGGGGACCTCAGAGGTCTGGGTCTGCCCGAAGATGTGCCTGAGAGGAAACACACTGCGTGAGGCACACACATGCACACACGCGGATACAAACACACACACACACACACACACCTGGAGCACACACACCTAGCAGGCGAGTGGAGCAGAACAGGAGCGAGCTGGGTGCTGAAGCTGCTTACAGCATCCAAGCTTGCCCAACCTTGACGTAATCGGCACATATTTTTACGAAACTTCCATATTCAGTCATATGAGACACCCACACAACTGAATTTGCAGGTTTCTAGCAACAATATTAAGGGAGATTCAGACTAAGAAAATATGAAACAACTGGGGGGGGGGGGCATTATACATTTGACTTACTGTATCTTCTCCAATGTAGGTCACACAGAAATGCTTCTTATACCGTTTGAAAGCTCTTTTGGATGTTGGAATGTTGGATCCCTATTTAAAGATTATTTGACATGATTTAGTGTGTACTATCAGATATACCTATAATGAACTATACCAATAAAAAGCTATACTTATAATAAACTCAGGAGGAACCCGAACACTATTGTGCACACTGACATCAGGGTTTTTGACCAATCCTAGTAGAACATTCAGCTTGAGGATTCACATGAGGATTTTCTCCTATTTGAGGTGAGCAAGAAGCCAATCACACTGATGCCATATTACTTTGCACACGTTTCCATACACACTGACATTGCTGGGCACACACAGACACACACACTCACACACACACTGAGGATAATTGTGAATGTGAGTGTGAAAGAGAGAACTTGTCTGTGTGGAAAAAAAGAAGAGACAGAGACAGACAGAGAGATCATGTGTCATGAAGAGTGTGTCAGTCTGTTGTGTGTGTGTGTGTGTGTGTGTGTGTGTGTGTGTGTGTGTGTGTGTGCGTGTGTGTGACTCACTTCCCTCCCTTGTAGTCTGGGGCCTCCTGGAAGCTGATGTCTTTGCTGTGGGGGCTGAAGGAGCTGTCCAGCTGCACTGTGATTGGCTCCTGAGAGGTCACCTGACGCACCACCAGCACCTCCATCACCAGCAGGTTGGGGTAGTGGCGGTGCGCGTAGAACGTCTGCGACACACACACACTCGCTGTGCTCATGGAGTGTGTGAACAGACCTGGGGGTTGGGGGTGGGGGTGGGGGGGGGTGGTAAGAGATTTTATCAGCTACTGCAAGTCAACAATCTTTTCCAAGATCAAGAGAAATAAACACGGTTAGAGAGAGAGAGAGAGAGAGACAGAGACAGAGATTGACAGAGAGACAGAAAGAGAGAATGTGTGTGTTTGTGTGTGTGTGTGTGCGTGTGTGTGTGTGTGTGTGTGTGCGCGTGCGTGCGTGTGTGCGTGCATGTGTGTGTGTGTGTGTGTATGTGTGTGTGTGTGTGTGTGTGTTTAATAGGGGACACTGGTGGAGAGGTCTGGCTTGAGTTATTGCTTACAGATGTTTGATTACAGAATTACATTACAACAACACAAAGGACAGGGGGAGGGGAAGTAAAGAGAAAGAGAGAAAAAACAGAGGGATGAAGACAGAAAAAGAAGTTAGAAGAGAGTGAGAGAAAGAAAGAGAGAGGGAAAGAGAGGACAGAGGAGTGGGGCAAAAAGAAATGTATGTGTGTCACTACACTGGTGTGTGTGTGTGTGTGTGTATGTGTACCTATGAGGTATTCACTTTGTAGTCATAGTCTTTCTCAGATGTGGTGAGGTGTGTGTGTGTGTGTGTGTGTGTGTGTGTGTGTGTGTGTGTACGTACCTGTACGAGTATCCAGGCTGTAGGTGTGTTTGCCCTCTTCCTCCATCCTCATCCTCACGGCGAGTGGACAGGGCACGTCGGCACGGTGACAGTCCCCACCCATTCCGTTGTAGACTCCACCCATGTGCATGATGTCATCGTAGACCCTCCATCCTAGCAGCCCATTGGCCAGAGGGGGCAGGAAGCGGGGGTCCGGGGGCAACGTGTCAGTCACAAAGATGTAGGGGTCACCTGTGTCCTCGGAGGCCATCCCTGTCCCCTGCTGGCGTCTGACGGTGACAGGTTGACAACAAGACAGCGTGAAACTTACATTAGTGGGGAAACACCACTCTCAAACCCAGCAATCACAAACAATGACCAGAGGGGTCAAAACCAGCTTCAAAAAGTAAAACTCCTGCTACATAATTGATCCAACCATTTTATGAACCACGCTATTCCTACTGAGCACTCAAAACATCAGATAGGTAGTCTGCCTAATTGGTGAAATCACACGTTTCAAGTGCAGAAGGAATATGGCAGAGTTTTTTTTTTTACTTTTTGATGACTAAAGGGTTTCAAAGTTTCAAAGTCCAGCCAACAGACAGTTTGTACCTGGAAAACAAATATCCAGCCCAACAGACACAACAGACAACAGCCACAGTGTGCACCTGAAAAACAAGTGTTTAAAAACACATATATTTACTTTCCTCTTTAAGTCGTATCTGTATGAGTTGTGAAGTTTGTAGATCAGGTAAACCAGTGCAATGGCCACTAGTAAAGCCGCGGAGATGCCCTGGCGTTTCATGGCCTATCGCAGAAGATCCAGAGCTGAGCCTGACAAATGTGTTATCGGGCGTAGCGGAGCTGCAGGTCGCTGCAGTGCAAGGGTGGAGATGTGGGGATGCCAGCATCTGCACCGTGCTATGTTGAGTCAGGCAGGCACAAGGAGGCTCTATCATGCTTACGTGAAAAGGAGGCGGCGGCGTCTTGACTCCAGAAGAAGAAGAAGAAGAAGGAAAAAAAAGCCCGGTGGATGAAATGTGTCCTTGCACAGAGGTAAAAAACGTGATGTTTTCCAAGCAAATGCTACAGAAAGTCTAGGTGAATATAACCAAAGCCACACACCCAAGAGCGACGTTGCATTACATTTCAAAGTGAACGTCAAACTCAATTAAGGTGTATAATATCACATGTTGTGTCATGACATGGAAGTAATTTCGCTCTGTAAAAATGCAGTGCAGTATTCGAAGAGGGCGGGATTAGAAATTTGGTCAGTGGCATATGACTGGGGTGTGTTCATGCCAACCTCAGCTCAGAGTTGTATAAAGCCAAGCTAAGTTTGCGAAAGTTTCAAGATAACTGTTAAGGTTAGTCTATATTCATTTACCACTTAAAACAACATATTGTTTTACACATGAAAAGTTTCAGAAAAGAAAAGAAAATACTGCTAAATCACTGGTAACTTTTAAAGCAGCTACTATATGTGTCGCTGGCCAGTGGTGAAAAAACATAGATAAATAAAATTACTCAACAGTCAGCCTACCAATCGGTGTAGGTAGGTATGATCGGTGACAGATAGGCCTACACATAAAAAGTTCAGTCTGAACATTTTGTGTGAGAAAACTTCCCAGATCAAGTTTTGTCGAACATGCCTTTCCTCAGGAGGCGGTTCGTTCGTGAGGGGGGCTGGTCTCCTGGGAACGTTCGTTCTGCCCTGCATTGCCTCTCTCTCTCTCTCTCTCTCTCTCTCTCTCTCAACTGTACCGCAGCTGTTGCACAAATCATCTACCTCCAATTTGATCATTTCTCTCTCTCTCTCTCTCTCTCTCTCTCTCTCTCTCTCTCTCTCTCTCTCTCTCTCCGTGGACGTGTCGTTCTCTGCCGTTCTCTGCTGTATCGCAGCTGTTGCACAGATCTACCGACATCTTGATATATTAATATATATAGATATAATATATATTAGATATTAAACATGTCATCTATTATATTAATGACACATCTGGTCAAATCCTCGACGGCAGCTAAGCCGTTTCTACCAATGACTTCTAAATGCTTTCTTCGTCCCGCTCGGATGTCTACTTCCTGTCGACTGTCTTACAGATAAACTCAGTCACAAGTGTCAGATGTCAGCTTCTGCTGAAACGGCAAGGATTGTTGGCTCTGACCCACTGATTTCAGTTATCGGTAGGCCTATAATTTAGACAGAAGATAGCCAAGAGAACTTTGACCGAAAACAATTCAATGAGTTCGAATTTCTCAGGGGGTGTGGGTGGAGGCGGTGACTGTTTTGAACCAAAGCTATAGTGGCACAATCGAGCTTCACTTGATTAATTGATTCTTCTCGTAAGCCTACACTAACACCTAAGGAATGAAAAGAAACTACTAACCATCTTGCCTTAAAAAGGCGACCAATAATGGTGTCTGGTGGTCTCTAATTCTTTGTCTGAGTTCATTGGATTTGTGCAGTGCTGTGTCCTAACCACCAGGTGGCAGCGTGGCGCCTTCGAGACTGGTCTGGCTGTGTGCCGCGGGTCAGCGCTCCAAACCCTGGGAAACATTGGGCTTTGTCCTTATAAGGCTGCAATCCATCCGCTCTCCTCTCTCTCCTCTCTCTCTCTCTCTCTCTCTCTCTCTCTCTCTCTCTCTCTCTCTCTCTCTCTCTCTCTTGCTCTTTCTTTCTCTCTCTCTCTCTGTTTCTCTCTTTCTCTCTCTCTCAGACCTAAGGGATATTTACAGGGAGCCCCAGCCCTCAGCCAGTGCGGCCTACCTTATTAGGACAGGGCCTGTTGTCAGCAGCTCCATCCTAGCAGGACATGGGACACTCTCCCCCCCCCATGTGTGTGTGTGTGTGTCTGTAGGTTTAATGTGAGAGAAAATGTGCGTGTGTGGGTCTGTGAACGAGAGAAAGACAGTGTGTGTGTGTGTGTGTGTGTGTGCCTACATAGATGGGACAAACAGATGAGTGTTTGGGTGGGAGTGTGTGTCGTGTTGTGGGTGGGCTGGCGTCTAAAGGTCAGTCCGTTTTCCAGACATCTGCAGCAGCAGCAGGGCTGAGAATAAGCTGCGCACAAACAGGGCATGAGGAGGTAAACACAGCAGCAGCAGCAGCAGCATCAAAAACGACAACAACAACAATAACAGGATGTGTGACCACAACACAGCACTCTAGCATGGCACTCAGCTATCCTGCAAAGCCAAAAGGCAGTAACTCCATATTTTGTCAAAACTGAGTTTAGACTGGAAATGGACTTTATACCACCTAATTTGTCTTGTGACTAAATCTCTTGCTTCTTCCTAGTAAGAAAGTACACAAAGCATCCCCACTGTTATGCCTACAGCATGTTTAATTGAGCAGTATGATAACTTTGAAGGCATTTGTCTCAGTTTCACTGTTCGTGCTAGTTACTGCATTTTGCCTTTGTAGGGCAGTCAGCCCGTCAGTGGAGAGCAGTGATTTCACTAACTAGCTCATCTACCTGGCTGAAGAGCTGTGCTAATTAGGATCAGCTGGTGCAGTGAATCGGCCGGAAGAGATATGTAGCAGGACCTTTACGTTACCCCCCCTCCCCACAGGAGCGCCCTGGCTACATGAACTAGCACTGCACATCACATGTCTGTTCAGATCTCTCCTCCTCTCTGTGTGGCCTTTCTGTTCCTCCCTCTGTTGTCCCTCCGTCTTTCTGAAAATCCGTGTTATTGTCAGACATTATTGAGTAGACCATCTTATCCAGGGTAACTTAGAGTGAACTAACTACAGGGGTAGTTGCCCTTACAGTGAACTAAGTACAGAGATAGTTCCCTTTACAGTGAACTGAGTACAGGGATAATTCCCCTTACAGTGAACAAAGGCAGCCCATTTTACAGTGAACTAACTACAGGGATAGTTTCCCTTACAGTGAACTAAGTACAGGGATAGATCGCTTTACAGTGAACTAACTACAGGGATAGTTTCCCTTACAGTGAACTAAGTACAGGGATAGTTCCTTTTACAGTGAACTGAGGACAGGGATAGTTCCACTTACAGTGAACTAGCTGCAAAGACAGCCCCTTGTACAGTCAACTAACTACACGGACAGTACCGCTTACAGTGAACTAACCAGAGACAGCCCCTTGTACAGTCAACTAACTACACGGACAGTACCGCTTACAGTGAACTAACCAGAGACAGCCCCTTGTACAGTCAACTAACTACACGGACAGTACCGCTTACAGTGAACTAACCAGAGACAGCCCCTTGCACAGTGAACTAACTACACGGACAGTACCGCTTACAGTGAACTAACCAGAGACAGCCCCTTGCACAGTGAACTAACTACACGGACAGTACCGCTTACAGTAAACTAACCAGAGACTACTACAGAGATACCCCCTCTTATAGTGAACTACTACAGGGATAACTTATGCTGAATCAAGGTCCCCTCCTCCCTCCTCTACCTTCTGCCTATCTCTCTTTCCTCCCCCTCTTTTCTCTCTTTTCCTCTCCCTCTTTCTCAGTGGGGATGTCTGTCCCAGACCTTCTCCCCCAACTTCTCTCCTCTCCTCTCCTCTTCCCAACATCTCCTCTCCCCTCCCCTCCTCCTCCTCCTCCTCCCCACATCTCCTATCCT
>CM050208.1:12360000-12362500 GCA_027475355.1 Coilia nasus
ACCAATAACACCACTGCTTAAATGGCACCATTTGAGCTTTACTACACTAAACACTGTGTTTTTACTTTTGTATTATATACAAGCCTACTGTACTTTTGTTGTGTTTATATTATTATGTCTTATGTCATCATGTCTTGTTTATAAGATGTTTAATGTTCACTGTGGGTCCAGGGAGCATTGCAATTTCAAATTCTGTGTGTGCAACCTGTACATATGGTTTTTTTACAATAAAGCTGACTTTGACTTTGGCATGGTCCTTTTCTTTTCCTTCTGTTTTGGATGGGATGGGCTGTCTGCCTGGTCCTGGTGACACCCAGGTTGTGTTCCTGTAGGCCTCTGTGACAACGCCTCCATAATCCATCTCACACAAGGGTGGAACAAGCTACCAGTTGCTACGAGAGGGTCATCCCTCTGTCCCTAGTGCCTACCTTCAAGAAGCACCTGAAGACTGTTCTTTTCCGAAGTCACTTCCTGTACTAACAACGCCAGCCTCCACCTACCAGCACTGTCCTGTACGTCATTATGTTCCTGCTTACTCTGTTCTCCTCTGCATATCTCCATCTTGTTTTGTGACCTCAGATTTAAATGGCTCTGGATAAAAGCGCCTGCTAAGTGTAATGTTATGTGAATGCAGTGTTAGTGCTGTGCAGAGGCGTAGCTTGTGAAAAGGCAACACAGGCAACTGCAGGGGCCCCCAGGCCACTACAGGGCCCCTAATGGCTTACAAGATACAAGATAGATGTATTTGTCACATACAAAGCTATAACATGTACAACTTACAGCAAAATGTAGACTGGTTAAGTCGATAACTGGGCAAAAATAATGAAAAGAAGAAGATTAAAAGAATAGTAATGTTAGGGGCAGTGGTGGCCTAGTGGTTAAGGTATCGGACCTGTAACCGCAGAATTGTATGTTTGAGTCACCAGTAGTGCCACTGAGGTACACACACTGCTCCCTGGGTGATGTTGTCATGGCTGCCCCCTGCTCTCATGTGTGATGGGTTAAATGCAGAAGCGGAATTTTGTTCTGTGCACTGTGTTGTGCCATGTGATCACAATGACAAATGGGACTGATTTTCACTTAATAATTAAATTGATAAATATTGAAAAACATTAAACTACAGTAGTGGCAGTTTTTTGTGGATTTTTTCCCCCCTAAGGCCCTAACAGACACTAGAATTGCCTCTGGTCCTGCGACTGTGGCAGTCAAACTCCTGTCCTGCAGATATCCATCCGTCTATCAGAATAGTCAGATGGAGCAAAAATAAATTTAGCAGCCTGACTGAGACGTTTTGGCAAAGCACAGTAGGTACAGTTTTTGTGAGGGTGGGTGCTGGTTCAGCCTCCTGTTCATATGACATATCTGACATATCACATCGTTAATAAGCATGGTGTTCTTTCTGCACGAGTCCTACATGTCACATCTTTAAACAGCATGACATGGTATTATTTCTAGTATGTTTGAATCCTACATACCCCTTCACCTCTGACCTCTGAACATGGCAGTAAAAGTAGCTGCTTTTTTAAATTACCCTTTACAATACTAACCATGAGTAACAACTGTGGCCATGTACACATTAACAAACCATGATCACATATCCATACACACACACACACACACACACACACAAAGACGGTCCACTCCACGTCATACACACATGGCTTTTATTAAGTGCAGACATCCATATCATATATTAGAAAAACCGTGTAAGAGGGGGAAGACTCAGATCTCAACTTCATATAGGAATCATATTTGTACATGAAATAATAATAATTATCATTATTATTATAACAACAAGAACATGGTCTTCCCTGGAAAAAAAAAATAACTGTAAGGAACTGACAACCAACACGAAACCTGACATGACAAAGACACACATATGAAAATAGCATTCTTTACCTTGATATCCATAGTAATAATAATAATTTTAAAAAGGAGTCAAAAACGATGCATAGCATATTATTAATAGGCAATTCCACCTCACACGCTGTGATGTGACCTCTGACCTCGAGGTTTGTGACTGGTAAACAGACCACGCTTGGCCATGCCCCTCTGTGGACGGTGCGGTGACTTTTAGTGTGTGTGTGTGTGTGTGTGTGTGTGTGTGTGCCCGCGCGTCTGTGTGTCAGTGAGAGTGAGAGGAGCTATCGGTTTCTCCCCTATGTGCAAATCCAATAACTTCAGTCAGCTTTGAACCAAGTGCTTCATCTGTGTGTGCGTGTGTGTGCGTGTGTGTGTGTGTGTGTGTGTTTGACAGGAGCAAGTGCTTGAGTGAGTGTGTGAGAGAGTGGGACGAGTGAGTGCTTCGCCTGTGTGTGTTGTGCAGCTGCTAAAGACGTAGGTCACTACCCAGCCTAGGCAGCATGGCCTCCACCTAAGTGTGTGTGTGTGTGTGTGTGTGTAGTATGGCACTAGCTGTTTGAAGAAGGGCTCATGGTTTCATGGTTAGGGCATCAGTTAGTGTGAGGATGCTACAATGCTACAAGTTAATACTGATGCC
>CM050208.1:12367500-12375000 GCA_027475355.1 Coilia nasus
GAAGTTCCATCGTGAAGCTGTGCATTTGGAACGATTAGCATGGACCTGTCGTGAGACCATCGTGTTTGTTCACGTGACGTCTTGCTCGTCACCTTTGGCCTTTTTGTGGCGGATTAGGCGGCTGTCTGTGCGTTACTGCCACCAGCTGCATAAATGATGTTACTCCCAATTCACTTAATTATCGGTATTGCATTGCCAGATCATGTAAAAAGAAGGTAGAAAACACACCCGATAACACACAAAAAGCTGTTGCAAAATGTGGTTGGATAAAAGTTAATGTGCGTCAGTGATGTTAATGAGCACTTTTGTAAAATTGTGATGTATGTGCACTGATTACTGACCCACAAGCACGGTTATTCCATTGCCCCATAGATCATTTACACCTGTTACAAATTGATTACTCTTCAGCAGGATTCGAACCCATATCTCACCAAAAAAGACAACACTTCCTTTGACAGGCCAACGAGTTAACCACTCATCCACCTCACCACTTACCTACATGGAGGGAGTGGTTATATTTATAGCTGTTGCTCCATGCAGTATAAATTAAATATACAGACATGTGATACAAACAGTCAGTTGGTTGTTACTTTTAATGGGTAGGGCACATGGTTGTGTTTACGGAGATATCCCAGAGTTTCTACAGTTGTCATACCGGCTTAAATGAAATGAGACTACGTTTATGTCCTTATGTAGATCAATCGTTTCTGTCGTTATCCGCAACGAATGCATCCGAATACTCTCCGAGCACTTCCGAAACATCTGGGTACTTTGCAGTTTGAACCACCTAAGTCCAAACTGACAACAGTTCAGACTTCCATCGTACTTTGGTGGTTGGAGATTTTCGGGAAACAGTCGGTTGTGGGGTGCTGAGTAGTTTGAACCTACGTTGTACAACGGTGGTTTAATGCTAACCTCCGTCGTTGTTTGGGAAACGCACCCCTGGCTGGTGGCTGCTAAAAAGAAAATAAACAAACTATCTGGAAGCATACATGTTGTGCATTCTCCTTTGTTTGGAAGTCCGTATGAATGAAAAACAGTGTTTTTGGTTTCCTTGATACAGTTCTTCTCAAATAGTGGGGCGGGCCCCCCTGGGGGGGCGCAGTGCCATGCCAGGGGGGGCGTGTGTGACCCTGGGGAACATTTTTTGCCGTACTAGAATAAAGTGTAATTGCAACATCGACCACAGAAACAAAACAATGTTAATAAAGTTATTCTTTGTTATAAGGTGATCTATATTTCTTTATTTTTTGTTTTCTTTATTGTTAATAAGGATAAAATGTTATGCAGGGGTGTAGTTATAACAATTTTTTAGACAAATTATACTATTATCTAGTTGTGTCAGAGAGTGGGGGGTGGCGAAATGTTTTATTCCTCCTAGGCGGGGCGTAACAGAAAATAATTGAGAAACACTGCCTTGATACGACATGAACTGTGCCGTCGGCGTTTGATATTACAAGCAATCGAGGACAACGAAAATTACTTGAGAGCAGGCGCTCTGCTACAACAAAGAAGGCCTGGACGTTCAGTATGGATAAAAATCAGGGGCAGAAGCTTCTAGGATCAAGTGGTCTTGCATGCGCAGTACCCGAATCCAAACCAATCCCGTGCACAAGGTGGCACCAAGCGGATTAACATCGGCTTAAGCCAGGGGTTGCAATCAGATTCGCGAAACCAATCCCTACACGATCTTTAGCCTGTGCACATGAATTCGATACGATCCCAAACCATTTCCTATCGGATTCAACTCGTCCATGTGCACGCTGTGACTGACGAGTGTGGTTTAAGCTAACTTTAACCTAGTAGCTACCAGCCTAACATTGCTGCACATAGGCTAATATTGCTGGATCGGATTGGTATTGGATTGGTCATTGCTACCCAACGGGTGGTCTGTCCCAAATCCCTGTGCACATGAGAGTTCGTGTAAGTGGATAATGGTCAGAGATCTGGCCATTTCCGCTACGCTAGATGGCGCTGTATTCCTTTCAACAAGTGGTGTTAGAACTACTTCAGGCTGGTGGCTGCTAAAAAGAAAATAAACAAACTATCTGGCGGCATACAAACAAAGATGACGTTTGAGGAGGTTGACAGAGCAGCATTTGCATACATGTTGTGCATTCTCCTTTGTTTGGAAGTCCGTATGAACGAAAAAGTGTTTTTGGTTTCCTTGATACGACATGAACTGTGCCGTCGGCGTTTGATATTACAAGCAATCGAGGACAACGAAAATTACTGGAGAGCAGGCGCTCTGCTACAACAAAGAAGGCCTGGACGTTCAGTATGGATAAAAATCAGGGACAGAAGCTTCTAGGATCGAGTGGTCTTGCATGCGCAGTACCCGAATCCAAACCAATCCCGTGCACAAGGCGGCACCAAGCGGATTAACATTGGCTTAAGCCAGGGGTTGCAATCAGATTCGCGAAACCAATCCCTACACGATCTTTAGCCTGTGCACATGAATTCGATACGATCCCAAACCATTTCTAATCGGATTCAACTCGTCCATGTGCACGCTGTGACTGACGAATGTGGTTGAAGCTAACTTTAACCTAGTAGCTACCAGCCTAACATTGCTGCACATAGGCTAATATTGCTGGAAACCCACAAGAAATACAAACACCGACCAAAAACCTTTAGGAATTATTCACAAACCAACATAGGTGCTAGCCTGCAATTCGTTTATTAACTTATTTTGCCTGATCCTACTGTCCCATCATCACTCATAACGTCTTTCCTAATGAAAAACGTTCCACATAAATAGGCTTATACTGCTGGAAACACAGTAAATACACACACACCCAAAACCTTTTGGATTTATCCAGTTTAATTCCCAAATCGAGATGTAAACCTGCAATTTAGTCAGGTTTCACTCCTCTGAAATGCCCGTTTTTCCGAACTGTTTAACTACTGTGGTATTTGACACTTCTGACGATGAGAAGATTGGCGCATATAAGGTATGGGTGTATCGGCGATGTCACATTTTCACGCGACAGGACAGACGTGGTGAGTATGCTGGAGCCTTTACCTCTTCTGTCTGGACGCAAGGCTCCCGCTGGACTGGTCAGGCCCAGGAGGTCGGACTTCTGCAGGTTAGCGATACGAGACCGCCAGGTCACCTCCTGCACACACACACACACACACACACACACAGAAATACACTTTGGTGAGAAAGCTCTGCTCCCGACCGACGAGTTGTATTCATCCACTGTGTGTGAGTGTGAGCCTGTACCTGTGTCTGTCTTCCTCAAGTAAGTGAACACCCGAAATATGTGTACGTGTGTGTGTGTGTGTGTGTGTGTGTCTTCCTCAAGTAAGTGAACACTGAAAATGTGTGTATGTGAGTGTGTGTTCCTCATGTGAGAGTTTTACCCATCTTTTTTAAATGTGTTTGAGTGTGTGTGTGTATGTGCGTGTGTGTGTGCGTGTGTGTGTGTGTGTGTGTGTGCGTGTGTGTGTGTGTATGTGCGGGTATGTGTGTGTTCTTGTACTTGTTCTCACCCCTTCTTCTACCTTCTTCTGCTTCCCTTCTTTCTCTTCCTCCTCTCTCTTCTTGTCCTCCTTCTCTTCCTCCTCTCTCTTCCTCTCCTTCCCTCGGCTCTCTGACGTCTTTATGCTCTTCTCCGCCTCCTGCAGGTCTGTGAGAGTCACACCCTGATGCCACACACACACACACACACACACACACACACACGCAGGCAGGCACACACATGTACATACACATACACACACAAAGGACATTTCAGAACATACAAATAAGTGGGTAATAATACAAAGCGTGTGTTTGTGTATGAAGTGTGTGTGTGGGTGTGTGTATGAAGTGTGTGTGTGCGTGTGTGTTTGTGTCAGGGGCAATTGCTCTGAGACAACAAGGGGGGGCAAACTTCCTCTAAAATTTCACACAATAAATGATTAAATATGCACTGTTGAATTTACGTTAAATTGGGATTGACATTATGTTAAAACTAAAAGCATTTTATAATGTGTTGAACTTCATGAATACGTTTTTATGACCTGCTAGTTAGCGTGCTAGCCCAACCCAGGATAGTGGCTACTGCTAATATTGTTGACACAATTCTAGCAAAGCCATTTGATAGTCTTTCGTATGAGAAGGGAAGAATTAAACAGCAGAGCAGACCAATGACTAAGATAGACTGGGTCCAGAAAACAGGTAATTAGTCACAAGTCTTTTCAGCTTTCCTGGTATGACATGGTGATTTATATACAAATAACGTGTGTTTATGATGGTTAATGGGATATGTGCGTAGGTTCAAGTTTTAAGAAAATGTTTCTGCAGGAAAATCAATTCTGATGGTGTTGTAGACAGACACAGTTTAAGTGTGTGTTACACCTGAAAATCATTTTCATGTGTGTGTTGCTGTTGTGGTTGACCACAGCCTCAGTTAAGCTTTCCTTTCATTACTAATGGTCAGGCTGCAATAGGATACTTGTGTGTACCCCGAGCTGCCCCTGTTTAAAATACAGGCAGCCGTGTGTATGTGTGTGTGTGTGTGGTGTGTGTGTGGTGTGTGTGGTGTGTGTGTGTGTGTGTGTGTTTACCTGAGTTGACCTGCGAGACTGGCGGGCATGCCGAGAGCGAGCTTTTCTCTGGGCCTCAGCCTCTTCATCACGAACCGGAGTCAAATATGACCTACACACACACACACACACACACACACACACACACACATACACACACACACACACACAGGTATGGATGCCATTACACAGCCACACACAGGAGCACAGATCATAAAAGTATACCAAACACTGTGGAAGGTCTTTAGGCAAGAACTTGTGTGTGTGTATTGGTGTTACATATAAACACATGGGGATGTGTATATGTATATGTACGTGTATATGTGTGTGTGTGTGTTAACGCACATGTATGTGTGTTGGAGCACAGACCCAACTTGCACCTCTACTTGCTCCCTTGTTTCTCTAGTTTTGTGTGTGTGTGTGTGTGTGTGCATACATATGTGTATTTGTGTGTGCATGTGTGTACCCATGTATGCATATGTATGTGTGTGTATGCGTGTGTGTTGTGCATTAACTTGCGCCTCTGCTTGCTCTCTGGTTTTCGAGTTGTGTGTGTGTGTGTATGTGTGTGTGTGTGTGTGTGTGTGTGTATGCGTGTGTGTAACTTGCGCCTCTGCTTGCTGTCTGGCTCTCTAGTTGTGTGTGTGTGCACATGTATGTGTGTGTGTGTGTGTGTGTTGTCCACTAACTTGCGCCTCTGCTTGCTCTCGGGCTCCCCAGTGGTCGTTGTGGTCGTCGTGGTAACAGAGTTTGAGGTTGTCACGGAAACAGAGTCCTTCTTTTCCGCCTGTTCCTGAGCTTGTCTGAGTCATAGCAACAGATGACTGATGTTAGCAACACTAAAGAATTACATAACTAGTCATGTAACACACTCACACACACACAGACAGACACTCACACTGATACACACACACGTACAAGTATACACACACACACACTAGGGCTGTCAACGAATATTCGAAATTCGAATATATATTCGAATAGTTTTTTAAAAAAGGAATTCGAAGGTGAAAGTTAATATTCGAATGTGAAAAAAACGTGCACTTGCGCTTTGGAATGTCGAAGGCAAAAGAAATACTCGTCTTTTCCTCCGCTGGGAATATAGTAAATAAAAAGAGATCGGTGCTGGCTCCTTTAAATGTGGACTATCTTGTGTTTTTGGCAAATAACCTGTAGGTCTTCAGGCCAATAAGACCCGACGGTGACAGTTTTTCTTTTTTATACAAGTACCAAGAAAGTAGCCTTTTTTAGTTTTTAATAGCGCTTATGAACCTCAGTGTAAAAGTTCTTTGTTGTCACATTTGTCGGAATTGTGTGCCTCGTTTTATTTAACGTTACAGTTTCATGCACGTCGGGCTTGCACCGGTTTGTTTATTTAAAGCTTCATGTCAGGGAAAAGTGTCATGTTTAGGCCTACCTCACTACAGCTCGCTCGGAGCATTCCAGGTTTTAAAAAAACGTGCGCAGAGAGCGTGAGGGTGCGGGCGAGAGAGAAAGAGAGAGTGAGAGTGAGCGTGCGGTCTTGGGAAATATTTTTTTGATTTACTTATTTTGTGTAGGTAATGCATTCTTAAATATGTTTAAATAAACTACCTATACAAGTAGTTATGTCTCTTTGTATTATTTGTCCTGTTATTGACGTAATGCGCGTCATTGACAAAATGTGCAACCTGTTCGAATAGTTCGAATATTTGTGTTTTATTTGGAGCGAATATTCGAAAATCATTTTTGAGCAATGTTGACAGCCCTAACACACACACAGACACAGACACACACACACACACACAGACACCTCTGAGCCACTAGACTGTTGAGACGACTGAGTCCTGTCAGGGTGGTTCCTGGGGTAACCGCTGCCTCATCTAGTCTCCGCCCATAGGAAGAACTAGAGACAGGGACAGAGGGAGAGAAAGACAGAGAGAGAGAGACAGAGAGAGAGAGAGAGACAGACAGACAGAGAGACAGAGAGAGAGACAGAGAGACAGATTAATGGAGACAGATTGAAAGAGAGAGAGTGCGACAGAGAAAGAGAGAGAGACAGAAAGAAGAGAGAGAGAGGAAAAAACACCAGCAGTCACACCGGTTCTCAACATATGCTTACACACACACACACACACACACACACACACACACACACACACACATTTCGCCCTATCTTTTTATCTGTATCCAAAACAAAGCCATGCAAATTCCTTGCAAGTGCCCATGACCAAAGCGTTAACTGGCTTCAGCTCCAGTTGCAGCACAAATGAAGCAGCAGCATGGCTGCATCTGACCCCGTAATCACATTAAGCTCCCTCGGAGAAGAAAGCCTTACACCGCCTTAAGAATTATTATGCAAATTATATTTTTCTCTGATTTTCCTAAATAGTCCATATAAATGACAGTCATCATAATTTTCAAGTCATCAACCGTTAGAGTACAGTTCCAATGTTATTGAACAAATGTGACAATAACAACAGTATTTTGTTCAAAAATAAAAACCTTAAAATCCAAATTGTTACACAAAACAGAGTTTTGTGTAATAAAACATTTTATTGTTGTAAAGAACTGAAAATGGTTATTTGTTAAATTAGAAGCCTTAGCAGGTCATATTCACTGAAATCTGAAAAAAGCTATTTCAATCAAAACATTTTAACAGGTCAAATTACATTTTAACGTAGGACCCCTTATTTGATAGGAGCTTCACAATTCTTGCATCCATTGAACTTTTCTAGGGTCGCACGGCGCTCATCAGTGAACAAGACTGTTTGAAAATTAGTCTTCGTGTATTTCTGGGCCCACTGGAGCCATTTCTGCTTGTGAGCATTGGTTAAGGGCGGCCGAATAGAAGGTTTAAGCATAACTGCAAGCCTCTGGACTGGAGGATCCTACACCTTGATGTTCGCGTTCCTTCCTCAGTGTGGCTTTATCTGCACAAACCTGTGTGTGCTCTGAATCGGCTACAAATTTCTTAATAATACG
>CM050208.1:12380000-12385000 GCA_027475355.1 Coilia nasus
TACGACACAAAAAAATTACTATGTCACTATAATCAGCTTAAAAAAAATAGATGACCACTAGACCCAAATTCCTTTTACAAAAGCAGAAAACTTTATCCCACTAACTGATGGGCAAATGTGGACTAAACATTTCCAAAGCCTACTCAAGAAAAATGACTTAACTCATGAACAAACAACCTTATACTCCCAATTAAAAAAACACTTTCACATACTGAAAAAGGTCAATTAAACAATTTAGACTTAATTATAACATTACACAAACTGAACACCAAAAATCCTTAAAACATAAAAATCCTGTGGGATGGATGGCATTTACAATGGAAATCCCAAACCAAATCCAAACAATCACAGAGGCATCTCACAAGGCAGCTATCTTGGGAAATTATTTTGCGGTATGTTGAATAACAGAATAACAAATTTTATACAAGACAATACAATCTTAAATTCAGCCCAAATTGGCTTCTCAAAATATGTTATGATGTACAAAAAGTAAAAAAAAATAGGAAAAATATTTGCCTGCTTCATAGGTTTTAGCAAAGTCTTTGCTTTGGTTCGGCATGAGGGACTTTTACTAAAAGCTTTAGATAACAAAATTGGTGGTAAAACCTATGACTAAATTAAGGACATGTATGAAGACACCAGATGCTGTGTAAAAATGAACAACAAACAAACCGATTATTTCAATCAGACAAAACAGCAGCAAAGTTAGACGAGGCTGTTGCCTGAGCCTGAGATTGATTAACATTTATATAAATTATTTAGCTTCTAAACTAAAAAAATCCCCATCTCCAGGGCTTAAACTTTTGGATAGAGAAATGAAATGTCTGCTCTTTGCAGACAATCTGCTTTTACTCTCACCAAGTGTAGAAGGGCCGCAAGAAAGCCTCAACTTGCTTAGATAATACAGCCAAACATGGACCCTTCCAGTTAACATGGACAAATCTAAAATCGTAATATTCCAAAGAAAACACTAAAAGGTAAATAACAAATACAATTTAACTATTGGCAAGCTAAAGCTACCATTCATCCTGAGGAAAAAGTATACCTCCACATGACTCATCAACTAGTGATCCAGAGAGAGAGAGAGAGAGAGAGAGAGAGAGAGAGAGAGAGAGAGAGTGAGAGCGAGAGAGACATCAGTAAAAAGAAAGGGAGAATTAAGATAAGGCAAAGATGGAGAGAGAGAGAAAATAAGAGAATGAGAGAGAGAAAGACAGAAAGAGAAATGAAAGAGAAAGAGGAAGTGTGACCTCATATCTACTGTTTTTTTATGGTGGCCTGGGGCTTAATACCTTCATAAAACATTCAAATCTAACAGTTATGGAGATGCACACTCAGACACACACACCTCGTCATACACACACAAACCTCGTCACACACACACAGATATCCTGAGCATTTACAGATCTGTCACAGACAATTGGCAAACTTTTTACAAACACACTTACACACCCACACATCGTGGACATCTAAGAAACTATGTCACAGTTACAAATACAGACACACACACACACACTCACACACACATGCACACACACACACACACACACAGACAATCCACGTCACATGGGTGTACAGAGAAGCACTGTTGTCGATCTCTGAAACAGAAACATGCTGCTGCACATGCTGGAGTTTCCTCATGCGAGCTCAACACCTGTTCATCCAGTTTATCCCACACACACACACACACACACACACTTATCAGTCCACTCATCTGCCCACAGACTCATGGCTCCACCTCTCTCTGGCCCTCAGCCAATCGTACCTTCTTCCCCTGGTTGCCCGTAGTGACGGTAGCTGTGGAGGTAGCTATGGAGACGGAGCTGTTGCGCTTGTTGTTCAAGTTGTTGATGATCTCTCGCGTTTTAGTTTTCTCTGTGACAGGTATACACACACACACACACACACACACACACACGCGCACACACACACACACACACACACACACGCACACACACACACACACACACACACACGGAAATTCAAAATCAAATACTTATGCACAGTTTATCCATCTTTAAACGTTGCCTTTACTGCTAGGCCCTAGGCAGCAACCAGCACCGAGGGCAGTAGAGCTTCATCTGACTGCTCAAATATTTTGATCTGTGAGTTGTGAAGCACAGCTTATAGATGTGATGTAGATGTACAATTTATTGCAGCAAAGCCATGTGCGGTGTATACTGCGATATTGTACATTTGCAATATTGCTGTATTTTTATAAATATATAATATATATCTCTCTCTCACACACACAGTCACAAACCTTTCCTGTTTCGCCATGTTTCAACTCTAATCTACATCAACCTTCACAAATTACACACACACACACACTCTTTACTGCAGACTTTTTGACCTTTCACTGCTGGCCACGCCCCCAACCCGGTCACACGATCTAGTCACCTGACTCGGCGTCGCTCTCTGATTCGCTCTCCTCCTCAGAGCTGGAGCTGCTGGAGGCTTTGCTGGAGGCTGGCTGTGGTGGGCGTGTCTCTGCACCAGGCTCCTCCTCATCTTCCTCAGTGGGAGGGGTCTGCAAGGCTGGGGGGGCGTGGCGCTCACGCTCGTGAAGGCTGATCTTCTCCTTGCTGCTCATACGGGAGATGGACGTCCTGACGGACCAATGGATGGGCACACGCACAGACGGACGAGGGCCCGCCCACAGCACAGCAGGCAGGACAGGATAGGCCAGGACCGCAGGTGCCATGCAGACCAGGCGGCCAGTGGGTGACAGCCACACACCAGATACAGCCAATCAGTGAGCAGTACGTGAGGCACATGAATAAATGAGCCAATCAGCTAATGCCATCCTGATTCTGCTGCAGAGCTCTCCCAATTAAGTCAATCAAACCCAATCAAACGTATCGATCACTAATAGAATGGAGAGTGCTGTAACAGAGCTAGGACTGATTGTCACTGTGTCTTAAATTAAGGGCCTACACACTCTGAAAGCTTCAGCTACATAAGTCACAATGGCGCGGCAGGCACTGTCAGATTTTGAAGGTGCCTATGAATCCACCCACGGAGCCTGTACTTTATTTCCCGAGCAGCAGAGTCTGCTGCTGGTTGATCCTTCAGGGCCTCGATCCTGCCAGAATTAATTTCTTGCAACATAACGCAAACGTTAATGACAAGGAAGTATAGTTTCAATGAATTGGGTTAATGTAAAAACAACAAATTGATAATTCCAGGGTCCATTTCTGTGACAATGTAGCTGTACCTGTTAGTTTTTTATTGTGACTTCGTGATTTTATGTTATGATCGGAGCAGACTATCAAAATACCAGGTTAACTGCCAACCTATGTTCTGGAGTTGCTAGGCAACCAGAGGGGCACTATGGAAAAGCTAAGCTAGGCTAGGCTGTTCCATTTCATGAACAGTTAGTGGCCACGATAGGCTACAGCTATGTAGGCAACTCCATAGGCAGGGCACTCCGAAGCGTGTAGACCCTTATTTGAGACACAGCTTGTGTTTCAGACAAGCAACACACACCCATGTTGTCATGACACGGTAAGGTAAGAGCATACAGTTCATGACGACACAGACCTCTACAGAGCCATATATATCTGTGGGTGGGCAAACACTACCCATAGACACACTGATAACAACCAGCACACCTAACCAGCCTCCCTCCCTACTAATCTATCATCTACAGTGATCTGTGTGTGTATGTGTGTGTGTGTGTGTGTGTGTGTGTGTGTGTGTGTGTGTGTGTGTGTGTGTGTGTGTGTGTGTGTGTGTGTGTCTATGTGTGTGTAAACTGATGCAGGAAAGCTGTGCACTGTACTGCCCTACAAAGCCAAAAGGCAGTGCAGGCAACTACATATTTAGTCAAAACTGATTTAGACTGGAAATTGACAACACCTCTATTGTCTTGTGACTAAATCTCATGCTTCTTCCTATTAAGGGAGTACATAGAATCATTACCACTATTATACCAACAGTATGTTGTGGTACGTGGGCATTGTGACAACTTTAAAGGCATGTTTGTCAGTTCCAATGTTCACGTAGTTACTGCACTTTGTGTTTGTAGGGCAGTGTAGATCAACTGACAATTTAATTGTGTGTGTGTGAATCACGTGTGTGACAGAGCCAGTGTACATATCTGTGATGGCCTGTGGTGTTTTGTGTTTGTACAATCACATATGCCAAAGTGTGCAATGTCTCCTTCCTCTTGGACATGCATGTGTGTGACTGCTTCAGTGTGCATGTCTGTGATAGCCTGCAGTTTAATCTGTGTGTGTCTGTGTGTGTGTTTGTGTGTGTGTGTCATACAGGCCCTTACCTGCGCAGGCGTACGGGTGCCATTGTGATGGGAGGACTGGTCTCTATGACAGGAGGCTGAGACATCTTCTGTTCAGAGCGCAGCTAGACACACACACACACACACACACACACACACACACACACACACACACACACACACACACACACACACACACAATGAACACAATTGTCAAAATTGTCTTTTACTCCCTGTGTAAGGTCCCCAGATATTCTCACTCCCCATGACATTGCTTGGTTGAACTCAGTTGAACCCTCCTAGGACCAGCACTCCAACCAATCAGAGATCAGGACCAGCACTCCAACCAATCAAAGCTCAGGGCCAGCACTCCAACCAATCAGAGCACAGGAGCGGTACTCCAACCAATCAGAATCCTTTGCCAGCATGGGAACAAATCAGACGCTTGGACCACCACTAAACTAATCAGGCCTCAGGACAAGCACTCCAACCAATCAAAGCTAACAGGACAAGCACTCACTCCAACCAATTAGAGCTAACAGGCCAAAACTCAATCCCCACCACAGCCTGAAGGCCTCAGCTCTTCATTAAGAGGACACATACTGCAGCAGAAGTACACTAGATCAGCTCTATATTGACTGAACACCGCTTAGGACACACTTTGGTGGAAGTACACTAGATCAACTCTAGATTACATAAGGATGCCTTCATGTAGAGTTGGTTAGAGGGTGGAGAAAAAGGTTGGGGAATATTTTAAACA
>CM050208.1:12397500-12407500 GCA_027475355.1 Coilia nasus
ACACAATTCTACAACTCAGTCACTAAGCCACATTAGTCATATTTTATAACAATGCTGTATTATTCAAATGGCAACATTTTCCAGTGCTCTTTCCGTGTCTGTGTGCAAGACTGCTTGTGTCTGCTCGTATGTGTGTGTGTGTGTGTGTGCGTGTGTGCGTGCACATTTATATGTTTGTGTTAGTGTATGTGTATGTGTTGTATGTACTTGCAAGTTCATGAGCATGAATATGGATGAAAAATATTCAGATCCATGTGCAAATATGCATAAAAACTAGCTCTCTTTAGACTATGACATGTAAGACAAATTTTACATCCAAATAAGCCCAAGTTATTGTTGAAAGTGAATCAGTGTTGAAAATGAATCAGTTAAAACAACACATGTGCACACACACCAACACACACACAACACAGTCTGTTTCAGAGAGGGGACTGGTGAAGACCTGATACACATGCACACACAAACACCACACACACACACACACATGTGCATCTGTGAATGCTTTCATCACTAGTACATAACTGACTTTGTCACTAGCCTTCCCACCACACACACCTGCAAATCTATCAGCATACACAGACAGCTGTGTTTGTGTCTGTGTGTGTCTGTGTTTGTGTCAGTGTGTGTGTGTGTGTGTGGTATGCGTAAAACACCTGACTGGAACACTTTGCACGTACCACCATGACAACTCTTTGATGCTCTCCATGCCCATGGGCCAGAAAGAGCATCAGCGGGACGCCGCGCGGCTCGCCTCATCTCATCTCGCGTTAATGTCAGCGGCCCACAGGTCACGCAGCCTGCACGCTCTGAAGTGAGGTTATCTGGCCAAACTGAGCGGACACACTCGCTATCTACAGGTTTTACTGCGAAAGCAACTTGTGTGAAGAGCTGGGAGCTGATACCGAGGCGAGAAAGAGGGAGTGTGTGTAAGAGAGAGAGAGGGAAAGAGTAAGAGAGAAAACGAGAGAACGTGAGAGAAAAGAAGATAAAGAAAGAGAAAGAGAGAGAGAGAGAGAGAGAGAGAGAGAGAGAGAGAGAGAGAGGGAGGCGGCAGTCAGCGAACACCCGCAGCTCGCAGCCACAGAGACCTCTGCATAGTGTTGACCTAAATTCAGACTTATAAACAGCTATCTCTCTACAACACTTCAAAAAAATAGCATTTTCACAAAGACATTCTTCACAGCAAGCCCTAACCACAAAACACATGGCTCCACGGGAACGTGTTAATTACTTCACTTTTTACAGACTTCAAACAGGGTTTCCACTGTTAATAGGATGGATGGATATGTTGGTAATAGCACACCCAGCCGCTGGGGATGAAAGTGAGATGTACGTACAGTAATTTCAAAGAAGGGGATTATAAGATGCTAGTAACTGGCTATTAAGACAGCACCATTTATTTGAAATCACAAAAACGTGGCATACAAGACTGAGCTGTCCCATCAAAACCTGGACTCACTCGACATGCCCAACCTACTCTGTAGTAGCGGAACAACCCTTACTGCGCTAAACCTACAATGCAAGCCATCTCCGCGGGGCTACGGGAAATGTTTACTTGATGCTAAACATTGAAAAAATACCGACTTCGCCTGTGTACGTCATAACTTAGTCAAGCGACAGACGTTTTGAAACTTAGCTTCAAGTTTCTAGTATTCATTCACCCGAGATGGGATTACTTAACTAAACTGGAGAAGTTCAACAAAGTTTTATAAGAGGCAGTACCTCAAGTTCATGAGCGCCCAAGTTATGGTTATGTTGAAACAACAGGCTGGTTACTTTGTAAACTTTCCCCCGCTCAATGCCAAAACCTCCCAGCACAACAATTTCTCCACAAAAGTACAATATGTTACCTGGTGGAGGGCCGTCAGTCCGTCTATGTTTGCGTGGTTGATATCGGCTCCTTGTCTGAGCAGAGCCGCTACCTCCTCCCGGTCCCCGGCCGAGCAGGCAGCCATAAACACGGCCCCTTGGTTGAACCGCACCTTGGCGCCCGGCCGAGACCGGCTGCCCGCGGAGGACCCCCTCGTCTCCGGTTCCGTGAGGTCCGTCTCGGAGCCCTGCCATCTTTGCAGCTGCTCCTGCCGCCGCTGCTTTGCTGCTTCGGACCGGGAACGGTCAGTGGCCGCCATCTTCCTCGGTCTCTCCCGGGCAGATTCAGCTCCTGATGCGGGGGGAGAGACAGAGATTTGCGCTGGGGCCTGCGGGAGAGACCACGCCGCCTGGCGGACAGGCACGTCACAGCTCCGACACGCACCCGGGGCAGCACAGAGGGCAGCACGCCCATCTCACGGGAGGCACGGGACTCCCGCCGTCCAATCAAAGTCAGGTTCGATGACGCGATCGAAGTCCTGTACTCCCACGCATCGCACGCGAGGTCCAGTGGACCCGCGCTAACTAACAGGGCAAACATACACACATGTTCCAGCGCTACCAGAGGAAGCAAACAGCGCGAACATTTGATCTTAGTCGAGCTTTGAGTGTGGGACAAGTGTCCAGGAGGAGATCATTAATAACGACAGTTTCATTTGGGTGTAGGTATAGTTTTATTAGCAGACGAGGAGACACAAGAGAGACACAATCACATTTGTGAGAAACGTAATCAGCGGAAGTTAGGCCAATTTACTACTTCAATTACAGCTCTTTATTGAGAAATCAAGTCGTTATTTCCTTATGGCATACAGCAAGGATCACAGGCATTAGTCACATTTGGTAGATGTGTGTGTGTTGACTATATTTGATGCTATATAGCAATCACAACAGCCCACACATCAATAGAAGCAGCATTATATACAATTAAATATCAAAAGCTTCAGCAATCAAATTAACAAAAAAGTTGGCCCACCCAAATAATTATGTGAATGGATCAATAGATAATCCATTGATTACAACTTAACATCATTTCCATAAAAGTCCCTTTACTCTGCTCTGTCCACTCTAATTATAATGCATTTAGGATCTCAAACTTATGGCCACACTTTAAACAGTTAAATGGGCCTTCAAATGTTTAATATCACAGCTTAAAATTCATTTTTGGGGTTTCCTTAAACAGATGAACATGCTTCCATAGTCTAAAACATGTAATCTTTGTCACAGTGGACAATTCTACACAGCCTCAGTGTTAAATGTGTTGTGATTGGTCAGCTCATTCACTCCCCTTTGATTGGTCATTAAAACAGTAGCATCCTCCTGATAGAAGCTTAAAGTTGACAGAACATTTTAATCAGACTGAAAACCACGAAGATTGATCAGACTGAAAATGGCCTTTAGTGTTGTTGCCTTGACATTAAAAAGGTCCATGCTGTTTAAAGGACTGGAGTCCAAAGTGATGTCATCTTGCGGCAGAAGAAAGGTGGCAAGGTACAACAAAGGGTTCCTCAGAGAGTGAGGGAAAGTTTGTGTAAAGTAGTTACTCCCTCTGGTGTGTCTGTTGGGATTGCAACTTTAAATTCTGTTTACAGGCACAAACACTACATGAGCCACTAAATACAGGGCCTCTTTAACGGTCTCTGAAATACACTCATTTCAGACAGATTTGTTTGAAAGCTAACAATCAACATAGCATTGCTATTTTTACACGTTCTTCTTTCCTTCTCCTCACTTACGGTCAGCAGTCTAAGCATGGTAACACACATCATCTCGTCTACACAGGCCTGTTAGTAGTCCAGCACGTTGGCTAGATGGGATATGAACAGACCCAGAGCAGACCGCTTTATCGGTGGATATTTCCATCAACACAAAAAGAAAATCATGGTGGTTATCTTGCCAAAAATCCTGCTATTGTGCGACACTTTTACTCTCCTTACAGTTGTCTAACCAGGACAGACATCCTGGCTTTAGAAAATATAATTCCTGCCACAGATTTGTTCCAGCTAATTCACTGAATCAGAGGATTGTAATTAGGTCAACTCTCATCCAGGTAGATGGGCTAGATAGTGAGATCACCTGTGTTAAGACCACAAGCTTAATAAATACATGGCAGAACTTTTACATTTTCAAGCAAGTTTTTCCATCTCTGTGGACACACCTGCAGTGAAATGTCATGTGATTACACACACACAGCTCCTCAGATAACACAGCAGCAAAAAGCATGATACAGCAGCATCACATATGTGTACATGTGCATTTTCAAAATAAAAATACACACATGATCAAACACACACACACACACACGACACACGAGATATGTTCACAGTTGTAAATTGCATTGTTTAGTTGCGTGTTTTTCATGTTGCTTGTGTTTGATGGGTCCTGGGTAGGATAGCACATACAGATTTAGTTCAGCACAAAGGGTGTGTGTGTGTGGGTTTAGTTCAGCACAAAGACAGGGTGTGTGTGTGTGTGTGTGTGTGTGTGTGTGTGTGTTTAGTTCAGCACAAAGGGTGTGTGTGTGTGTGGGTTTAGTTCAGCACAAAGACAGGGTGTGTGTGTGTGTGTGTGTGTGTTTAGTTCAGCACAAAGACAGTGTGTGTGTGTGTGTGTATACACTTCATGGAGGTATTAACTGGAGAGACTGAGGAAGTCATGTCCCCATTCATTTCAATGGGAAATGCTAGACTGATGAATTCAGCCAAAATTCGACAAATTGTTTAAGTTTTAAAATGGAGTTTCATGGGGCTCATTTCCGCCCCCTTTTACAGTACTTAGCCAATTAAGTGCAGTATTACTGATTGACGTGAGGTAGAGCGGAAAGCTGTATCGAGGAAGGACATTGGATGCTCAAAAATGGACGGTGACGTAGCTCAGGGACGCCCTCCTGCATGAGCTGAGAGTGGAGCACCCACCAATCAGCATGGGGGAAATGGGGGCAGATATGATGACATTACTGGAAAATGGTGACGAGAAAGTACCTTGCTGATTGGCTGAAGCTAACCAGCCAAATTCTGACCCCCTGGTACACTTGACCCAGTAGGACGTCTAACTCAGTCTCATGGCAGCCACACACACACATACACACACACACGCCGATTAACACACAGAGGCAGCCTGAAAAGTCATGGAAGTCACACATTTGGCTATCTGGACCAAAATACACTGGTCTTGACCCTTTGCATGTATGTGTGTGTGTGTGTGTGTGTGTGTGTGGGTGTGTGTGTACCACTGCCTTTTGGCAGACAGTCTCTTCCTGGCAGAGGTGGCTGATGGGATATCACAGTCCTCTAGGAGCAGACCCAAGTTCGAGGGTCTGAGGTGCAGAATCGGAGTCATCTGACACACACGTGCCGTCCCCCTCACCGGAGTGTGTGTGCATGTGGCCCTGCAGGCGGGCATGGGCGTGTGTGTGTGCATGAGGGTGTGTGTGTGCATTTAAGGAGGTGCTGACAGAGCCCCACAGGTCCATGTTGACACAGAAGAGGCTGGGCAGGAACTGGCGGGGGTACTGGTCCAGACGCAGGAGGGCGTCCAGCATGGAGGACCCCCCCTCACACACCCACCCGGGCAGCAGCCGCGCCGGACTCGCAGACGACAAACTCCACGTCTGCCTCAGCTCCAACTGGTACGAGAAACTAGAAGGGAGAGAGATGGAGAGGAAATGAGAAAAACGAGAGAGGAAGAAATGGAAGAAGAGATAGAAAAAGATGAGAGAAAGGGTAGGAGGTGGTGACAAGGAAGAGAAATAACAGGAATAAGTCCAAATAATTAAGTAATTACAGCATATTCAGGTTGATGTAACAATTCATAGACATGTGTGTTGACTACGGAATATTTCATGCTGTATATTGATAGGCAGACCACAAGCAGCATTAGACAAGTATTACCTGCCTTTTGACTTGTTTTACATATTGTTGTGCAGCTGTACGCTATAGCCAGCTAAATTCATTCCTTCACATTAGGGTGTATTCGTAAACTGACAGTCCGATACTTGGAGTACACTTTGGCACTTTTACACCGTTCGTAAAGTCAGAGTGCTTATGGTAAAAATGACGTTTATTCAAAGCTCAAAAGTGAGAGCCCACATTTACCTTCAGGACTATTTGAGTTAGGTCCACTTATGCAAACAAAACAAAAACCACCCTAATTCAAAGAGAGATGGAATGCTCAGGCTTTTCAAACTGCAGAGCGTACCTCCATTGTCAGAGTGCCAGGTTGAATTTACGAATGCACCGTCAGGGCGCCCGTCCGCTTTTGCGTAATGCGAACTACTTAATCGTACTGGCCCATTCGTTCCTATAGAGTCCAGCAATCCGTACACGTCGCACCAGCAAAGCATTCTGGGCATGCAATCGAACGGTTCACGGAGCTACCTTGCGTGAACTCATTTACATAAAATTCTAAATGTTCAACTTTATATAAATGAATCCATCTGTTCGCATGCCGACTACCCAATGGCAGAAGCAGCACAAACACTGCAGGGAAAGTCTGTGAGACAGCTGAATGCAAACATTAAACTGCTCTTGGAGAGGATCAGAGAGTTGTTGGTGAATATTTGGGGTAAAGCGAGGATAGGAACAGGCTTCACTCAACGTATAATATTAGAAATTTATTAGAGTGCTGGCCTCAATGAACCCGGGGCCATCAATGAACCCGGAGATGCTGCCATTGCTGTATGGCAGGGACCGGAGTTGCCCCAGGTGGATAGACAGGGACCAAGCTGGTGGTGGTGTTGGGGAGGGAGGAGGAGACATCGACATTTACATTTTTGCAAATGCTGTTGTTTTGTATTTGCAAACTGCTGATCTGCTTTATGAGGAGCAGAGGACTGTGAGGACGGCAGCAGTTTTTCCATAGGCAGTAGAAGAGTTTTTCAGACAGTTTTTCTCCCACCAAGGCGAAGGCATTCGTTATTTTGTTATTTTCACAGCACTGATTGGCTAACATGGCTTTATGCTTCTCGTTACACTACCGACTATAGGTTTGGCACGCTCATGATAGTGCTTGGCAGCGTATTTATGTGGATTCGTGTAAATGAATATATTTTGGAAAACGGTCTGGTGTAATTCAGGATATTTTTGAAACCGAAGGGGTGGGATTATCCGTTTCTATAAATACCTGGCTACGGGTAAACAAAGCCTAAGTTTGTAGTTCTTTGTTTGTTTCTGACTGGAAGTAAATTGTCAGTTTGTGTTTGTGTTTGATTGTGAACTTTGCATTCATTCTTAAAGGATCTTCTTTGCTCTTGTTTTTGCTATCGGTGATACTGTAGCCTTTAGTAAAATCTGTGCTGCCCTTGCATCTGTGTTTAATTACATCTACACCAGTAGCCAATAATGATGAAGCAAACACAGGGTGCTTTCCATTTTATAAGTAGAATTTGAATATCACAATAAGTATCCACATGCCTCACCCTGACAAAGCAGAGATCCTGTAACTGTGACTCATCTGGACCCTGTCTGGCAGGTTTGGCCTACATCCTAGGCCACAATTATTATTCAAATAAATCTGCCATCCCTTCGCAGGGTGAACATCTACATCCTAGACCACAATTATTATTTAAATAAATCTGCCATGCCTTCGCAGCATGAACATCTACGTCCCAGTTTTATTACATACCGACTCGTCTTGGATAATACATTCTGTTTCGAAACAGGGATCCAACAGCAATGCTAAAATTAGATGTTTTTCAGTATGCTATAGGGCAGGGATTTTATTTCCTTGTTTAGAAATGGATGTTTTTAAGAGAGAGCTCTGTTGAAGACTGTGCAAGACACAGTAGCATTTCGATTCAGCCTTGGGCACGCTTCAATATCATGGTGTGAGGGCAATTGGAGCAGGATTGTGTGTGTGTGTGTGTGTGTGTGTGTGTGTGTGTGTGTGTGTGTGTGTGTGTGTGTGTGTTCTCACCGTGCAGAAACCTGCTGGGACACACTCTTCCCTGCCTGTCTCACTGCGGAGTGCAGAACCTTCAGTGTCTGTTCCGTCAGCCAGCTCATGTCCTCCGGCACATCAGGCAACCACTCCACCAACCTGGCAGAGAGAGAGAGAGAGAAAGAGAGAGCGAGAGAGACAGAGAGAGAGAGAGAGGAAGGGAGATGGGGGGCGTAGAGGAAGATGGAAGGGGGAGGAAGAAGAGACAGCCAGAGAGAGAGAGAGAGAGAGAGAGAGAGAGAGACTGTAAGGCTGTGTTTAGACTGCAGATTGGATATACCCAAATCCGATGTTCTGCCTACATTTGAATTTTTTTGACTGCCTGTTTACATCTACTTTCAAAAGTGACCCAAATCCGATACGCTTGTTTACATTTGCCAGACACTTTTGAACTCCTGAAATACCCCACATGCGTAAACATAATGTTTAGCCTACAGTACAACACACACAACTAACCCTAGCAGTTTGGCCTACACTTCCTCCATACCCCACAGGTGTATGAGGCAGATCACATCTGCTGGTGACCACTGCCCCTGCAGTGTTCTCCTCCATCATCAACTTTTCGTCTTCACACAGGCAGTAGCTCTAGTTAGCCAGATCCATGAGCGTGCCTGCCGCCTTAGGGCTGATTCACACCAACTTGACCACATACAGCACATAACCGTGTACAGCGCGTGAACGTATTGTGAGCGTATTTGCATTTCCACCGGACATGTCTGCGTGTACACCGTGTGAGTGGGAATTAAGCTGCTAGTCCCGTCTTTAAACGCGCTTGGCCAGTGTCTTTCAGTGCACATAGCCATGTTTCCAGTTCACTTTAATAAGCAAAATAGTTTTCCTGCTGTGTTCACGTAGACTAGTCACTGCACTTGTAGTGCAGATCTGGTATGACTGATAACTTTCCAGCGTTTGTTTTAGGCAATTGTAAGCGAACGGTAATATTTTGCAGACCGTCACAAGGTTTTTGAGGTATCCCCTGTGTCAATACATGCACTGATAGCACAGTTGACATGAATTGTATTGTTGTGCCATAGCTTTCCATAGGCTTTTGGCTGAATACGCTCACATCACGCCCAGAAAAAAGACTCGGTTTCTATTTTCTAGCTGCAGCCCGTATTCTGAGCTTATTTCACGGACAGAATACGCTCAGATCACGCGTGCGGTGTGAATAGTCTAATTTGCTAACATGCATTCTAAATGAATACGGACAGGAAACGGGCACTTGCTGTCTACGTGCTGTATAAGGAGAGTGTTTGGTGGAAATGAGCCCTTAGGCCTATTTGAAAGGCTACTTCAGGTAATTTGTTTTTTGTTCTTGTTATAATGTTCTAACACAGCCAACATGAACTGTCCTGCATGGGCTTGGAATGAAAATTTGCTTGACTAACTCATGTACAAAAATCCTATTTTTATTATTTGTTTCAAGAGGGGAGGTTTCTAAGTGACCACTTTAATCCTCAATAGTATTTAGCAAGCTCAATATAGTGAACTAGCAAACATGAATGTCAAAGATTGGAGTAAAGTTGGTACAATATTACCTTTCTCTGACATTGGAATTATTTTTTTGGCAGGGGTTTTACATGAAATTAGATTTGTGGTAAATATAGAACAGCGAACTAGGTGTTTCTGATAGTGTTGAACTCACGGTAACAGTCAGTAATAGGTGACATCTTTGTCATTCTGTAACTAAAATAGCTGTTTCAGAGCAGCACACAGATGGGCCATCTTTCACCATGTGTGAGTGGAGGAGCCTCCGAGGGCGTGCAGAGGAATACTGCAGGTGCATGTTACCCATAGTCTTGTCAATGTATGGGAAACACTGTGTGTGTGTGTGTTGGCTGACTCCAGAGGTAGTCTGTGTGTGTGTGTGTGTGTGTGTGTGTGTGTGTGTGTGTGTGTGTGTGTGTGTGTGTGTGTGTGTGTGTGTGTGTGTGTGTGTGTGTGTGTGTTTGTGTGTACCTGACAGTGAGACACATGGCTGACTCCAGAGGTAGTGTGTGTGTATGTGTGTGTGCGTGTGTGTCTGTGTGTCTGTATGTGTGTGTGTTTGTGTGTACCTGACAGTGAGAGACATGGCTGACTCCAGAGGTAGTGTGTGTGTGTGTGTGCGTGTGTGTGTGTGTGTCTGTGTGTGTGTGTGTTTGTGTGTACCTGACAGTGAGAGACATGGCTGACTCCAGAGGTAGTGTGTATGGCA
>CM050208.1:12412500-12415000 GCA_027475355.1 Coilia nasus
ACACCCGGTAGAGGTTGCCCAGTGTGAACTGAATGCTGGTGTTGGTGAACCGCAGCTCGTGCATGTTGGTGGAGGAGTCGTCACGGGGACAGATGTCACTCTCGCCCGAGAACGGAGATACAGTGATGGTGTTCTTCAGCTCATGCTGCGGCAGGTTGTCAGAGATCCCTCCATCCACATACCTCTACAGGAGAGAGAGGGAGAGAGGGAAGGAGAGGGAGAGAAGGGGAGATAGAGAGGGAGAGAGAGAAAGAGAGAGTGATGAGAACGGAGATACAGAGATGGTGTTCTTCAGCTCATTCTGATACTGACTCATGTCAGAGATCCCTCCATCCACATACCTCTGCAGGAGAGAGAGAGAGAGAGAGAGAGAGAGAGAGAGAAAGAAAAGAGGGGGGTAGAGAAACAGTGAGGATAAAGGTAGAGAGGGGCAAGAAACAAAGCAATAGAAGAGGGATAGAGAGGGAAGAACAGAGAGAGAGAGGGATAGAGCGAGAACAGAGAGAAAGAGGTAGAGAGAGGGATAGTTAGGGAAGAGGAGTGGTAATCTTGGCGTAGTGGTGTGTCATTAGGCCTAATGTGTTTAGCATTCATAGTGTGTGTGTGTGTGTGTGTGTCTGTGTCGGTGTGTATGTGTGTGTGTGTGTGTGTGTGTCTGTGTTGGTGTGGGTGTGTGTGTGTGTGTGTGTGTGTGTGTGTGTCGGTGTGGGTGTGGGTGGGTGTGCCTGTGTCAGTGTGGGTGTGTGTGTGTGTGTGTGTGTCTGTGTTGGTGTGTGTGTGTGTGTGTGTGTGTGTGTGTGTGTGTGTGTGTGTGTGTGTGTGTCGGTGTGGGTGTGGGTGGGTGTGTGTGGGTGTGTGTGTGTGTGTCTGTGTTGGTGTGGGTGTGTGTGTGTGTGTGTGTGTCTGTGTCGGTGTGGGTGTGGGTGTGGGTGTGTGTGTGTGTGTGTGTGTGTGTGTGTGTGTCGGTGTGGGTGTGTGTGTGTGTGTGTGTGTGTGTGTGTGTGTGTCGGTGTGGGTGTGGGTGGGTGTGTGTGGGTGTGTGTGTGTGTGTCTGTGTTGGTGTGGGTGTGTGTGTGTGTGTGTGTCTGTGTCGGTGTGGGGGTGTGTGTGTGTGTGTGTGTGTGTGTGTGTGTGTGTGTGTGTGTCGGTGTGTGTGTGTGTGTGTGTGTGTGTGTGTCTGTGTTGGTGTGGGTGTGGGTGTGTGTGTGTGTCTGTGTCTGTGTCGGTGTGTGTGTGTGTGTGTGTGTGTGTGTGTGTCGGTGTGGGGGTGTGTGTGTGTGTGTGTGTGTGTCGGTGTGGGTGTGGGTGGGTGTGTGTGTGTGTGTGTGTCGGTGTGGGTGTGTGTGGGTGTGTGTGTGTGTGTGTGTGTGTGTGTCGGTGTGGGTGTGGGTGTGTGTGTGTGTGTGTCAGAGCATGTGAGTGGAGCTGAGCGGCCAGAATTTCAGCTCCTCGCTCACACGAGTGTTCGCTCCCTCGCTCAATCGCTCAAAGTTGAACCAGACAGCTTCGCTCTAAGACCGCTCTCCGCTCACCTAAAATTTCATTCCGCTCCGGTGAAATCGCTCCACGCTCGCTCAAATGAGGGAGCAATGGCTAACATTTTCCACCGAATTGCATCTGGGACACGCTGCCCGATATGGCCTGAACTAACGCGCAGCGTCTTTGTTAGCCTGTTGATTGAAACCCTTTAAACTTCTTTTCCAAAAATCATGTAACAGATACAAATAATTTCATTGTGTGATCAACAACTCACAGGTGTATCCTCTTAATTGACCCTGTCATAGTATGTTTTATTTACTTTGAGCGTAAGCTGTCATATTTGGCTGAACAGCATATTTTTCTAAAAAAAATACGTTACTATTTTAATGAAACACATGGAACAGCACGAATGTACTCCTTAATTATCATAATATTAATAGGCAAAAAACTACAAAATGTGACATGTCAGACATGTATTTTGAGGAAATGTAGCCTATCCTATAATATAAAGTAGTCCCAGCAACCGCAGCATCAACAAAAAATAGAACGTATTTTGTCACGGTTTTACTCTGTTGGGTGGTGGTTTTTTTGTGTTTTCCCCGGTTGGGTTGTATTTTCTGCTGCACTTTCATTGTCTAGTAATTAGTTTCAATGCCAGTCACTTACTGCTTCATTCGCTGTCTCCGCTCTGATTACCTGCACCTGCTCCGCCACGCCCATCTCCAGCTGTCTCTCGTTTCCTGGTTTCTCTCTCTCGCTATTTAGTCTCTCCTTTTTCACTCCCTCACTGTCAGTCCGTCTGCGAACCCACGGTGTATTCCTCGGCAAGCTTTTTGACTCCTGGCTCTTCATTGTCTGCGTAGCAGTTCTCCCGGTGTCTGTCTGTCCCCTGTTTGTTCCTGTTTTCCCCTGCCTGTTTATCTCCAGTCTTCGGTTGCCGACTCCTGCCTGTCCCTGACTCTGCCTGGCTCTTCCGCTCCTGGCTACAACTTCGGACCGTCCCTGGCTCTCCCTGGCTCTT
>CM050208.1:12420000-12462500 GCA_027475355.1 Coilia nasus
AGTATCCAATAGCTTTATCTGCTTAACAGACAAACGCACACAGACACACAGACAGACAGGCACACACACACACACACACACACACAGACACACACAAACACACTCTCTCTATCTCTCTGTCTGTCTCTCTCTTTTTCTCCTAAACACACACACACACACACACACACACACAAACACACACACACTCGCTCTATCTGTCTTTCACACACAGACACGCACACACGTGCAGAAAAAAAGCAGTGGTTGTTCACAGTCACTAATCATTGATGTCAATACCCACTTCGTGATCGGCGTGATCAGAAAAACACACACATTACATCACTGTGGCCTGCAACAACGTAAGAGGATATAACTCTTGTTTGTGTGTGTGTGTGTGTGTGTGTTCGTGTGTGTCATAAAACGGATGCATAGAAGGAAGGGTCTGTGGAAGAGTGTTAAGAAATGTGAAGTGTAAAGAAGATCATTTTCATCAACTTGTTTAAAGAAGTAATTCGGTATCTTTTGACAGTCACCCACACATATTCACTCTCACTCTTTAAGTGTGGGTATGTTTGAATAAAACTGTGTATTTGTGTGTGTCCGTGAGTGTCAGTGAGTCTTTAAATCCCTGAGTAACCTTCTGCATGTGTGTGTATGTGTGTGTGCGCGTGCGTGCGTTTGTGTGTGTGTATCAGGTCTCTGTCTCTTTATCATGCGCAGGAGACTCTTGCCTGACAACACCCATCACTCCACTCTGCTAGCAAGAGCGCTGCCCTGAAGCCCAAGGCCCCATCCTGCACTCATTAAGACTGACAACTCCATCTATCAAACTTACCAGAGCAGTGCCTTTTACACACACACACACACACACACACACACACACACACACACACACACACACACACACACACATGCCCTTATGAAGGTCTCTTGACTGAAAGCTTGGGAGGGGAATTAACAATTAAACACACATTTTTTGCATGGATGTAAGTGTGCAGAGATTTCTTCTTAACCTTTGTTCCTCTGGCACCTTGACTGTGAGTGTGGTGTACAACTTCAAATCAAACACACACACACACACACACACACTTTCATACACAGTTATACACAGAGTCTCTCTCACACACACACCCACACAACTCTCACCTGCACCAACTCCTCCTTGCTGTTGAAGTGTGAGACGATGACGTTCTCTCCGTCGGTCACGCGTGTGAGCGAGATGCCCAGGCGGCCATTAGCACGCTGGTGGGCGTCGGCGGGCAGCGTGCGGTACAGCAGGGTACGCATGATCTTGACCAAGTTGAAGGACGGGTGCATGGGGCCCAGGAAACGCTTGCGAGCCTCCTTCGCCACGTCAATGATGCTACCACCTGCCTCACCTGTAGGACACACACACACACACACATGGAACCTGTGAGGAACTAGGACATGATCTGCGTTCAAGTGTTTTAATTGTGTTTTTTATTTGCTTGTCTTTTTGTTTTAGTTTGTTTTGTTGTTTTGTGATTGCAATGCTTTACTGCTCATACTTTTAATATGATTTACTATAGTAATTCTGTTAGTTACATTTAAGTGCTTTATTATGTTGATTGAACTTGAATAGGCTGCTATTCACTACGGTATTTACGTGGGTTATATGTCAGTGCTTTATGCTGATCATGTCTGAGCACGGCAGTTACGTTGGTTAACTGTCGTAATATGCGCAGCCTTAGTAAACAAAACACAAGAGAACACAATGTTCTCAGATCACAATGCGGCCAAAGGGGGCAGCGGGTTCCTGTGACAGGTGGTCATGATGTCAGACACCCTGATATTAGCAGGTGGGTAAGCAGGCCACATTAATAGCGGCTCAACAGACATAGCCGACATTAGACCTAAAATATGTAGTGCGCCTTTGGTGCAGCACTAAGCATTTTCTTCAATTGAACAAGGTGTAACTACGCCGTGCATTAATACGCACATACTGTTTCTATGCCGCCCACTAGTGAATGTTTATGGACTTCACAGTGATTTCAGCGGGGAGGTGAACTATAGCCTACTCACCCAGGCATGCTCCACTGACCAGGACCGAGGCGGTAAGTGCACCAGCCGAGGCCCCGTAGATGTGCCGGGCATTCTCCACAAGAAACGGTGCCTGTTCCAACAAGCAACTGGCCACTCCGATGTGGTAAATCCCCAGAAATCCGCAACCGGCGAAGGAAATATTCCAGGGCGAATCCAACGGAAACATATCGAATAGGCTACTCCACGAATTACAAAAGTCTACCGACACATCAAATAACTGCTGCCACTAAAAAACTATCAGCAAGTCCTTAGGAATTAGGGGCTTGTGCCTGGAGACAAAGTTAAAACGTAAAGCGTCAAATGTGTTAATGTTCTGTGTTTAAAATTAAGTTAATCAAACTGTAAATCCCTGTACAGCTATTAAATTAGCTTAAAAGTCATTCCTGCATTAACCCTAACGACTTACATAAGAACATATCGACGGTACCCACATGCAGTTTTGCCTGGCTAAACTTAAATCAAACCTCGATAAACACCCTTTTCAGTCTGTGACTCACACGCGATGAACTCTTGAAGCTATTACTTGTATCAATCGAAAGTTCGATCATGTCCCAAAGAGTTGTCTTTCACTCTGTAACTCACCGCAGCCAAGGACTGTTTTTATGAGCTGTGACAGCAAAGTTCGTGTCACATGTAGCCGAAGGCGACATTTCAACACGTGGGCGTGGTTACAGGAGTATCCAATCACAAGTTGAGGAAAACACAAAGCCTCTGGAAAGTGACGGGCATTATCGCAGAGCTATCGATTCGCATTGGTTAATAATACTATCACAACAGTATCTTAACCCCCGGGGGATTTTTACGCGCCTAGTCCTATCCAACTGATGTACTTTTTTGTACATAGATTGCCAATGACATTGGCATCCTCATCTGTTAGTGGGATTATAAGAGTTTATTCTGTAGAAAGAACCACTCAGCTCGCTCGGAATAATTGGCCATAAGATGTAGTGGGCTATGGTAACATCGTGAGACAGACATAGTGAAGGGAGAAGAGTAGACATAGGCGGCGTTAAAGGGAAGAGTTGGCCAGACTATAAGGAACAGAGTTTCACTGGAGGCGCTATACATTTTAGAATGTCTTATGTAATGCCAAGGGTACTATAGGTGAAGCACAAATAAAGGGTTTGTCTTGTGTGTTCAACATGACTATCCTCTTAAATGTAACGACTGTGTGTGTGTGTGTGTGTGTGTGTGTGTGTGTTCGTGTGTGTTTTCCTCTGCAATAATGTTCCGTTGGGTATCTCCTAGTGATCTATCAATGACAGCCACAATTCGTTCAGCTTCAAATTTTCTTGGCAATGAATTTCCAAACACTCATGGTGTCCTCTGCAAAAATCTCCCCCAGTGGACTCTCCTGTACCAAGTTCAAATCGCTCTCTCTCTCTCGGTGAGAGGCGAAGGGCTAAAGTGGGTGATTGTTGACTAAGTCAGGAATGTGTTGTTCGCTAGATCATAACAAATAAAAGGCTAAAAATCACCCAAATATTTTCCTCCTGACGCACCACTGGCAGTGGCAGCCAAGAACACCGCGAGCAGGGATGGTGTGGGCACCTACGTCCATCATCATGGCTGGAAATGACTGCACTGACCGCCGCCTTCACACCACATGCAACTTTTTTATGTCACTGAGAGTCTGAGGAGAGTAGAGGAGAGGAGAGGAAAGAAGAGAGGAGAGGAGAGGAGAGGGGAGAAGAGGAGAGAGGAGAGTAGAGGAAAGAAGAGGACAGAAGAGAGAGGAGAAGAGAGGAGAGAGGAAAGGAAAATAGAGCAGGCCAGAGGAGAAGAGAGAGAGAGGAAAAGATAGAGGAGGAGATGGGTAGGAGGAAGAGAGGCAAGATGAATGGAGGAAAGATGAGATGTGAGAGAGTGATGTCATGGTGGTAATGCCTGTGGTATTATAATTTATAATGAAAATGCTATTGTTATATAAAATTCTGTATGGTTACATTACTTGTTTGTTGATGATGCCATGTTCATCTCTTCATTAGCTCTCTGTTCTCTTGTAAGGAAAGGGGTCAAAAGTGTAACACAGTGGAGATGTTTTTGTGTTTCTACACACTTCCTCACACAGAGAAGATGTTTTTCTGTTTTTACACACCTCTTAGGTCCACTGTAACACTGTTCGAATGCAAATGTTTGGTACATCACAAAGTAACGTGTAACAAACGTTGTAACAACATGTAACTCTAACAAGGTTAGGGTTAGGATTAGGATTAGGTCTAGTGTGTGTCCAGTGTGAGTATGTTATGTTACATCTAGATACACTGTAAATGGGACCCTAAAAGAAAGGGTTACTTTATTTTACTGCCCCTGTTACATAGATTAGGCGTAACAAAATAAGTAACAATGGCTTAGTCTCAGGCCTAAGCTTGATGGGTATGTACAGTGTAACTACATAATATTACATGTTGTTACATGTAGATACACTAAAAAAAGAACCATTAAATAACATGTTACCAAAGAAAGTGTTACCGAGATGTTTTTGTGTCCTCACATCTTTTCCGTGTAGTGTAAGAACACTGTCCTTATGAGTACTGCAGAGCTCTTCCAACCACACAGCTTTTCTAAGAACACCATATTGTGAAATCACCACAACACTACCCTTCTCTAGCGTGTGTGTGTGTGTGTGTGTGTGTGTGTATGTGTGTGTGTGTGTGTGTTTGTACCGGACATGTGCAATCTAGAACACATTTTGAAAGAAAGGAGGGGGTTATTTGTGAATGTGTGTGTGTGTGTTTCACTATGTGTGTTTGGGGTCACTGAGGTGTTGGTGTCTCCCTCAGGATTGTGGTCGAGGTTATTTGTGTTTCTGAAGTTCTGCACTTTCACAGATTTCCAGAGTTCACTCAGAGATAAAGATACATGTGTGTGTAAGTTTGTTTTTGTTTATGTGTGTGTGTGTGTGTGTGTGTGTGTGTGTGTGTGTGTGTGTGTGTGTGTGTGTCCAATGCACTGCTATGTCCCAAACATGTTGTGACAGAAAGCCAAATTGTCGCTATCTTTCCATAACAGATCAAGGGCGGCCTAGATGTACCTTGGGTAAGTTTCCTGGAGCAGTACATTAAGTAGGTTTCCTGGAGCAGGGATATTTCAGACCCACTCATTTCCAGAGAGCACTCAGAGAAAAATATACATGTGTGTGTAAGCTTGTTTGTTTTTGTTTGTGTGTGTGTGTGTGTGTGTGTGGCTGTGGGCACAATGCACTGCTATAGGCCAAAGATGTTGTGACAGAAAGCCAAAATATTGACATCTTTCCATAACAGATCGAGGGTGGCCTTTGTCACCTCTCTGAGTGACTTCCTGTTATAAATAAAGCCCATACCTCAAGGACATCCACACAGAACAATGCCTAGAGACACACTGGCAGCTGTTTATAAGGTCCTGTGATGTTTTCTTCAACTGTATTACATTGTATGGATGACCTTTCGCATCTGATATATCGTCAGAAAGTCATTCATTAAAATGAATTGTAACCCAGTTCCTAAGATATAAACGGGATTGTGGGATCTCCTGGGGTCCTTTGATACTCCCATTATGTTTCCTGCAGCTGTGGCCTAGCTGTGTGTGCTTGTGCAGCTGTGGCCTAGTGGTTAGGGAGTTGGTCTTGCAATCGGAAGGTTGCCGGTTTGAATCCCACCCTGCCCATGGCTGAAATGCCCTTGAGCAAGGCATCTAACCCCCACACTGCTCCAGGGACTGTAACTGACACCCTGTAAATGTCTGTAAGTCGCTCTGGATAAGAGCGTCAGCTAAGCGTAATGTAATGTAATGTAATCATGTTAGTGATTGCAATGCACTGAAGAATAATATCCAACTGTGGGGCTTATGTACTTACATAGTTGTAACAATACCAGACCCGAGGGTTGATGGTGGTTAGTGGGGCCCCATTGCACATACGCCCCATGCACACACACACACACACACACGCATGCGCGCACACACACACACACACACATGCACGCGTGCGCACACACACACACACACACACACACACACAAACACACACACACACACACACACACACAAACACACACACACACACACACACACATGTCTGCCTTATGTCTGATGCTCTATTTCACACCACCACAGGTTGCATGTCCATCATCCAATAAGTTCATGTCTAGACAAGTATCCGATAGCGTTATCTGCTCCACACAGACACAGACACACAGACAGACACACAGACAGACACATAGACAGACACACACACACACACACACACACACACACACACACACACACACACACACACACGCGCGCGCACACACACACACACACACACACACACACACACGCACACACACATACACAGTCCAATTAATAAGTTACACTTCAAATAACATTAAAGCCAATTATCACTGTTAAAATGCAATATGTTGTTGCTATTGTTTGTTGTTGTGGATAAGTTATATATTTATAACAGTATCCATCTCTGTAGGGTTAAAGAGTGATTAATATCAGCCCCGACTGCTTTATATAGCAATATACACTACTCAGAAAAAGTTAGGAATATTTGGCTTTCGGGTGAAACTTATGGGAAATGTCAAAAGTTCACACTGCAGTGGTTTCATGTAAATAGGGCATTTAAGTAGAAGCACGCAATGGTGATTTCCTCATCTCAAACAATTTATTAAAAACAAAAGTGGGTATAGAACAACAAAAAATGTCAGGGTCTCAATAACTTGTCAATTGTTAGGTGTCGTCTTGGTTTTAAGATGTCAAAATGTCAACAGCATGATGAGGGGGAGGACTGTTTAAATACCAATTGTAATTGAACAAGGAAATGTATTGGTCAATTCATGGATCAAACACCTGTTGCGATGTTCGCTGTTAAGCTCAGAACAGCAAGATGTGCAAAAAGTCCTAAAATATTGAACTGTTGGACATGTGCATTCAAAAGTTTGGAGAAGGTCACATTAAGATCGTATGTTAAGGTTTGCCGAATATCCCTAACGTTTTGTGAGTAATGTAGCTATAAGCCTAAAACAAGTCAAGGGAATCTCTTCGATGAAGCTGCTTGAGCCATCTTATCAGGGAGTCATTAGCCTTTTTGACTCCTGGTTGGGAAAATGCACACAGACAGAGATAGAGGTACTGAGATACGCCAGGCCTTTAGCAAACTAACATCATGTATTGATTTATATTTTCTTCAAACAAACAGGAAAACTTCATGTTTCAGCAGTTTAGTTGCCTTAAAGCAATAGCAGCAAGTCAAGAACTATGGATCCATTTTGGGCCATTAGTCCAGTGGTTCCAAAATGTTTAACCTTTGTGTGCCCCCCAACACACTCTATGTCCTACTCCACGTCCCCTGCACTATAGCTAGCGTTCAGGCTGCTCGATTATGGAAAAAATTAGAATCACGATTATTTGGGCCAAAACTGAAATCACGATTATTCAAACGATTATTTTGTTTTCCTCAGTAACATGCTTCATTTATTAAAAATGAATTCAAAAACATTTCGAAAAAACATTCTTGTACCTTCGGATTTTCCCTAATACCTTTCTTCGTAAACATCTCCTTTGAGGTCTAATGTACAAACAGTAGAAATGTCTAATGTATACATCTAATGTACAGTACAAACAGTAGAAAATAATTAGGACAAAAACATTGTTTCCCTCGATTTTATGTGTTGTGAGATCGTTTGGCCCTGAAATCGTTATCACGATTAGAATTCGATTAATTGAGCAGCCCAAGCCAGCGTGCTATAACAATGAACAGTTTCTCCACAAGTGTTGTGACATTAAAAACAAAACTTTTTTCCGCATACCGTCTGTACCTGAACTTACTCTTTATGCTGATAAGAGCCAAGAACCTATTTACAAATTTAAGGTATTTTTCGTACATCTTGGAATTAATAAAGTAATGAAGTATCCCCAAAGGTACTTATCCTTCAATGTGCCAATGTGTCTACCATTACTGTGGACTATTGCTGGAATAACTATCAGTCCATTACTCCAGCTGTCAAATGTATATGTGAAAGTAAGTAAATGTGAAAGTAAGTGATTACACAGCACACCACAGAACACACAACACAGTTGTACACAACAAAATTCAACCTCTACATTTAACTTATCACACACGTGAGTAGGGGGCAGCCATGACAGTGGTGTCTGAAGGGTCCCTGCTCCAGGAAACTTACTTAGGACACATCACATCTACTGTATCTCCTTGTGTGTTCCCTAGTGTGCACCCTGTGTTCCTCTACACTTCTGTTAGCTTGTTTGTGTCCTCCTTTTGTGAGGCGCTTTGGATATAAAATTCTGCTATCCTGTGGGTGTGTTGCTCCATCACAGCTGCAGTGACTTTCCTCTTGGCATGTAAAGAAATATAACAGCCTCCTTTCTTAAAGCAGCACTGAAGGAAGTCAGAATGCAGAAAAATGTATTAACGTATTTTAAATGTTCATATTTTTGCTGCGATTCAATTAATCACAAAGTCAACTAGGTAATATTTGAAGGGGGCTTTATGGCAATGTTTATTTATGTATACATTAACCTGTATCTCACACAGATTTTTACCTATTTCTACCTGCAGGGCTGGGGAGAACTGAAAGCGAAAGGTAACTGTCAGCAGCTCTAACGTTCATGAGAAGTGATGACTGGCGAAAAAAAATAGAGTCAGAATTAGAGAGAGAGAGAGAGAGAGAGAGAGAGAGAGAGAGAGAGAGAGAGAGAGAGAGAGAGAGAGAGAGAGAGGAGGGTTGTGTTATCAGCCCTAAGTGCAGCTAGCTAGCTATCTCCAATAGCGACTATCTCCATAGTGTAATCTCTAGTCATGCCCTGACACAGACTTCTGGCCTTGGGCTCCTCTGGCATCGACAGCCAGGTGCGGTAACCACAATAGTAAAGTTCATTTAAAACATATAATGTGAGCAGTCTCCACGTTTGCATTTAAAATTATTGTAAGCCAAAGCTCAAGGGTCTGTCTCCTTCCAACAGCATTCGATGACCTCGAACAACGGGGCTATGAATTGATTCACACCGGCCTTCTCCTTTAATGCCATCTCACTGCCATCCTTGCTCCCCATGCCATCTCACTGCCATCCTTGCTGCCCATGACATCTCACTGCCATCCTTGCTCCCCATGCCATCTCACGGCTGTCTCTGATCGACATACCTCACCGCCATCTTTCCTGCACTATCCATCTTGTGTTACAAGACTAAAGTCACATTATGTTTCTCCCTCACCTCTATGTAACAAGAATAGATCACTATTGATTCTTAGTAGCTTTTGCACAGGCAGGAAACGTTTTCTTCAGGCATAAATTCCTACTGTGAGACGAGTGACGTCTCTTCTAACAACACAATGTTCATTAGAGAAATATGTGCAGGCTCCGGTACTCAGCCTGCATATAACTCCTGTGAGGTCTTTGTATGATTAATTACCTGGACATTCAGAACACCAGTTGCTGCAAATTATAAATGTCATTACATCATGAGAGTCAAATAAAAGAGCTTACATGTATTTTTTTTTCTTTTTTTTTTTACCTCACTGCTTCTTGTGAAGAATTTTTCAGTGGATTAATTACTCAGAAGTCCATGTCTGAACACTGGTCTGGTTAAATTAATTATTACATTTATTGTTAAGGGCAAAGAAGTGACGCACCATTACCAGAATGTCAGAAACAGGAAAGAAAGGTGGTTAAAATTAACATAAGTTACCTGTTTTGAATAATTTTGCATCAGGAAGCAAAACTACTTCTAGTCATGTTGCGTTTGGTCTATTTAGGGCCAAACGTTGAACGACAATGGAGAAAGCCTCAGCAACACAAGTGGCAGGATACAATAACAATGTTATTAATCATTAAATTAGTGTAAAAATTATATTAAAACTATAGAAGTATAAAAGACACCCTTGACCGAGAGTGATACGTGCAATATGTGCAACTATTGAATAATCATCTGTGACACGATCTGGCAAAATGAGTCTGATGTCGCAAATGTACAGGCCAAATTTGGTAGAATTTTGGTAAAATCTCAAGTTTGAATTTTGGGTCACTGTGACTCATTTTGTCAGATCTGGCTACGTCTGGGGTAGTTGCCTGTCCCTGAATATTTGCTGTGGTAATCTAGTTACGCCTGTGCAGTCAGGCCTTATCTGGTATGAGGTCACTGTTGGCGATATGGAATGGACACAATATCTCTTAATATCGACTTGTACATTTATTATGTCTGATGACTCACTCATGCTCATCATAGCTATCAGAACTGGAGCAGTGGTGGCGTGGCGGTTAAGGTAGAGGACCTCTGACCGCAGGTTTGAATCGACCAACTGCCAGTAGTGCCACTGAGGTACCCTGAGTGTGGTACTGTCCCCACACACTGCTCCCTGGGCGCCGTTATCATGGCTGCCCCCTGCTCATGTGTGTGATGGGTTCAATGCAGAGTCAATTTCGTTGTGTACTGTACACTGTGTGCTGTGCTGTGCTGTGATGTGGTGTACTGTGTAATCACAATGACTCTGGGTGCTGTTTGTTTGTGAAAGAAGCTCACTGCCGCCCTCTGTGGTTCATACGGGGAAAGGTTGATGTGGAAAAGAGCTCCCTCACTTTCATGGGGCCCATTGCCTTTGTATATACAAATACAGTATATTCTTAGACCCTTAACTTAACCACTGTATAAACAAGTGCATATTCTCAGAACATGTATCACTTCATTACCCCAGATCTAGTCTAGTGTGTTTGTGCGTGTGGGGTGCTTGTGTGTTTACTGTGTAGGAACATTTTTCATTTATTTCACTTAATTTTATTTTGGATATTTTCTATAGCCTTTATGCGTTCATTATATAACCCATAATACATATTGACCAAGTAACACCAGGTGGCGCAGTCTGACACGTCTGCTTTAGTATTAAAACTGTTCCATAATAATGACACGAAAACGCAATAAATTGCCAATTACAATTTGCAGAAAATAATTCCAAATATTAGAAATGGGAATAAATATGCATATTTACCCAAGAAAATGTGTTGCATGCAGAAAATGTTAATGTTTGAGGCGCAGGATGTTTATTGTGCACTGTCGCTTTAAAGATGTCCCGCCCTTGGTTGAAAGTTTCGCGGTCCATCTGATTCGATGACAGCATGCAGGTTTGGACAAAAACAGTGGGGCAGCAAGGAAGTAGTTTCAGTTTGGACTTTAATGTGGACTTTTCTGTAGAGCCGACAGACAAACAGTCAACTTTTCCGCGAAGGTAAAAGTCTAAATTAAGTAATAGTCTGCGGATGACATCCAGCACATTACAGTGATATTAACAACTGTATCCAGCGGTATGCCATCAGTTTCAACTTTTACTGTGCATTGATTTAAGCTAGGAAGCTAAACTAGTCATTGCATACATCACACACAAGCACAGATTACATTAATGGTCATGCCACATTGATAGCATGCTGTCATTTTAACAAGGTCATCTGTCTGTAATGTAAAAATCCAAATGTAACGTGTCAGTTAAAATTTAGCTGACCCACAGATTAGCTGCATGTACACATATGGCTAGCACATGTTAGTAAGATAGGTATTTCAGAACGATATTATTCTGTTGGAGGGGCATTAGAAGATTGATTAATTCCCCTGTGTAATAACATGTCTGGTCTTGTTCACAGTGCAGGTGTTGCGCTAGCACTTCGTTCAATTCACACGTTCACGGTTTACTAATTCGCACCTTGTGGGTTTCAGGAAGAAGGCATGCCGTGGTTCCACTGGAAGGGCGAGTCCAGACTCGTGTGCCCATACGAGTGACCGCGTCTGGGCCCAGTCTCCGCGATGAAGAGGAAAAAGGGAGAGTGGAGAGGACAGCGAGGTCCCCAGACTCTGTTGTGACACCTCCTGAACACACACATCTCTCCATCATCCCCCTACCCACACCCCTCCCCATGTCGAAACACCCGCTAGTCTGAGTAGAACACAGGCGAGTATGGAGGAGGAAAGAACGGCTCAAACACGCAAGAGTGAGGAGGAAGGAAGGAATTCTGGAGATCAGAACAATACAAGCGAGGAGAGACCAGAGGAGAGGGAGGACAAGGCTCAAACAGCTGCACTCATGACTATCCAGTTGACCAATGGAGAGGGTCCACCCACTGCAGGTGTCCCAGACAGAGGAGATGGGGGAGTAGGGGTCGACACAGACCAATATGGAGGACGGATGCTGGACCATTACGAAGAGGGAGTAGCGCACCACACCCAGCAGAGTGGAGGACACACTCAGAACCATGGAGATAAAGGGACAGCGGCCCACACACACCAGCGAGGAGGACAGATGGTGGACCACGGCCTGGTGAAAGCCCTGCATCGCCTAACACTGACAGACGGAGATGCTACCGTTGCTACAGAAAACGGACGGAACACAACAGGGGACGAGAATGATGGTGCTCTGTCGCTCCCGTTCCCAGATTCAGACACCTGGGCTCCCTCCATGCCTGACACTGTGTCTTCCCTCTCCCCACAGCTCATCCCTCCTTCCTCTCTCTCCTCCTCCTCCTCCCCACCCCTCATCCCTCCTTTCTCTCTCATCTCCTCCTGCTCTTCCTCCTCCTCCTCCTCCTCCTCCTCCCCCTCTCTGTCCTCCACTCCCTCCCTCTCTCCACCGCTGCCTGAGGGGACGGATTTGGCTGTGCTGCTGGCGGGGGGGCACCTGGTGCTGGAGGTGTTTAAGGGAGGCGCCGGGGCACTGCCCAGCCTGTGGGAGACGCAGCGAGAGCGGCTGAGGGAGGTGCAGTACCTCCGGCTGGGCTCAGAGGACCAGGGGGCGATAGAGAGCGCAGTGGCTGTGATGCCCAATCTCACTCGGCTACGCTCGTTAGCCATCAGAGGTGGGTCGGCAGCAACCTGCTCATACATGCATGGATATCCACACACACACACACACACACAAATCACAGACAGAGCTCACATGGTATTCACTTGCTTTAATATTGGTTGTAGCTGTAGCATATGTGTAGCTGTAGTGCACTAACAAACTGTGTCAGAGATCAGGAAGGTATTCTAGGTACTAGGTAGCAAGTTAAGATACTCACCTCATGCCGAAAGAGGGAGCCTGTGGTTTTGGTCTGCAAGGAAAGTAAAGCTATGAGACTCTTCTTTCAGGAGATTTACCACTTAGTCTTTGGAATATGTGTGTTAGTCACTAAATCACTCTACTTGGAGTTTCTCAACAGTATTATTTCCAGTATTTTAATGTGTGTAGCTATGTTGAAAGTTGAGGTGTACAAAAATATCGCTGATCATGATCATATATCATGATACTAATTTTTAACAATATACTATATCGATTTCAGTATCGATATCACAATGTATCGGGGTACTAATATTCACAATTCACTATATCGATTTCTGACTCATTTTTAATAAAATTGAAAACATTGTTTAAACTTGTATTACAGCTCTGTCCTCCATTAGTTTCTTTTTTAAATCCTATGCACTTTATGTTTTTGGCATCAGTGTGTCCACTGGTTCAGTTTGTGTAAGAGATTAAATGTTTTTGTAATAACAGCTACCTCCAGATTTTTCAATACCATATTAAAATAAATTGACTTATAAATTTAGTTACCCTGAGTTATGTTGGTGTATTTCAGTTTTATTAAGATGTACGACTATGCAGATCGCTAATAGCAACTTATAATTCAGCTCTATTTTTACATTTTCACTGAACTATGTAGACTATCGCAATATATTGCAATATACCCATTATCGCAATGTATTGTGATAGAATCATATTGTGACAAATGTATTGTGATATGTATCATATCGTAAAGTCCTTGCCACTACCCATTCCTATTTGAAAGGTACTGAGAGAAGAATCCCAACAAACAGAACTGTAAACATTTCTGTCTTTTACTGTTCCTCTCACTGCTCTGTTTCTCAAACTTCACACCTCCTACCTCTCATCTCAATCTCCTCCATCATTTAAGGTCATCGTTTCCATGACGCCCAGGGTGCCCCCCTGCCAGGCCTCCTCTCCTCCCTCCCCTCCTCTCTGTCCTCCCTCTCTCTCCTCGTCCACCTGGACCTCTCCTTCAACCGCCTCTCCGCCCTGCCCCCCTGCCTGTTCTCGCTGCCCACTCTGGTGGAGCTGGTGCTGAGCTGTAACCACATCTCCAGGCTGCCGGGGGAGGTGGGCGCGCTGGCGGCCCTGCAGAGGCTCATCCTCCTGGGCAACCGTCTGAGAGCGCTGCCCCCCGCCCTGGGGAGGCTCCGCAAGCTGCACACGCTGGACGTGTCGGCCAATGAGCTGCAGACGCTGCCCGACGAGCTGGGTCACATGACCGGCCTGAGGACGCTGGAGCTGTCACAGAACCGCCTGAGGGAGCTGCCCACCAGCCTGGGTACACATGCAGTCATAAACACGCACACGCACGCACACACACATACGTCAACATATACACACATGTCCACTACACTCACAGTCACACAAAGTCTGGGTACACGCACACATGCACACACACACATAAGGATGTACACACACACACACACACACACACACACACACACACACACAGACGTTTTGAATTCTTTCTGTCCGCAGCCTCCCTCTCCTCTCTGCGGGAGCTGGTGGTCCACAGCAATGACCTGCGGAACATTCCAGAGAGTGTCCTCGCCCTCCCAAACCTCGCCCTTGACCTGCGCAACAACCCCATTGGTCGCCCCCCCACGCCACCGCCACTGCCCCCCGCTCCCCCAGGTCAGTTGGCCCTTCTACAGCACGACCTCTGACCTCTATGAGTGAAGCCAGAGCTCTCACTGTAGCCTGGATCATAGAGCTGAATAGAATACTAGAGTGGACACAGGCGCACTGCTCATGGCAATCGTGGCCGCCATCTTGCGACTGCCGGCCGGGAATCCTAGCCCTCGAAGTGCTGAGTAAGGGACACAAATATCGATTTGTATAATAAATTGATATTTTATATTAGCTAGTATATTCATTGTTGATCCGTATGTGTCATTTTATACTAATGACAGGTCATATTGTGTCTGAGCCTGTGAGGTGGTGTCTGAGCCTGTGTCAGTAATTTCAGTGTGCATATCCCTTGTTTGCATCCAGGGCTCATCATACAAAGCTGAAAAATATTCCTCATCCTCATTTTAATGTATTTATTCATGTCATTTTTAAAATCAATAAACATGTTTTCAGTCTTTGAATCTCTTCAAATCTGAATACACGACTTAATCTTTTCTATACTAAGAACATGAGGAATTACCTACTGATGAAAATATTACATTTACATTACATTTACATATATACGTGCAGCTAATTAATGATGTGTTGCTATATTTAAAAAAAAAAAAAGTCTGCAATAGCTTTTTCAAAAATAAAATGTCTAATGATACCAAAGACTGCAATGGTTATACAGGGTCGAACGCAAACTGTAGTGCTCAGTGAAGTACGTTAAAATCCACTTTATTCGTCATTAACGTTGTAATTATCGTTTTCTTTGATACGATTTACGTACATATAGAGTCAGGCATTTCAAATATCATCATTGTATAGTGTGTCAGTGGATATTTTCACAGAACAAAGCCGTTTTTGACAGAGGTGGGTCCATTCTACGCTTATTTACATTGAGTGCCTAGCACATGATTGCCCTCGCAAGAAAGCGCGTGCGTCGGACGTTTTCCCATGTGGTCAGCCAATGCCGTGTCCACTCTAGTATTCTATTCAGCTCTATGGCCTGGATCACTGTAGCCTAGGTAACAGTGTCATTTTAACTTGTGTCTTTATGTCTTGCCATGTGTTGGGATAGTGCTGCCTCCTATTGTCATAATGTTGGCCTGTAGACACACACACATGCTCACACACTCACACACACAGGAGTATTGTACAGTATAGAAGACTGTCATGAGGGAATTTATTAAGGCCATTGGCATGATGTGAGAAGTGAGAAGACGTGTGTGTGTGTGTGTGTGTGTGTGTGTGTGTGTGTGTGTGTGTGTGTGTGTGTGTGTGTGTGTGTGTGTGTGTGTTGTGTTTGTGTATCCACATGATTCATGGTGCACCTCTGGGTTGAGTGAAGATGTGACTCCATGATAATTGTGTTTTTCAGCTCAGGAGGACTCTGCAATACCAGAACTGCACCTAGGAATAAACCAGCACAGGTAGTGTGGACACACACACAAACACACTCACACATGTGAATGTGCCCAAACTCACATACTTCTGTGACCTATCACTTTGATATTTGTTTCACTCACTCACTCACTCACCCATCCATCCACCCATCCATCCATCCATCCATCCATCCATCCATCCATCCATCCATCCATCCATCCATCCATCCATCCATCCATCCATCCATCCATCCATCCATCCATCCATCCATCTATCCATCTGTGACCTTTGGATTTAGCTGCTGGTCTCCCAGCTCTTGCTATTACTAGGGATGATCGATGTCTGCTTTTGATGATGTGTACAGTGAAATATCATGATGGACGGGGGGGTGACAGTATACACTTTATAAACACATATGTATGTAAAAACACATACTGTATTTATAACAATAAACTAATTCAAAATATTAGTCTTATTCATCTTCATGCTTTTAAATACAGTACACTTTGGAAAAGGTTCCCAGTAGTCTTTCAGTTGCAGCAGTCGCATAGATAAAAAGGGTATTGGATTAGGCAGACCCAATGAAAATGGACAGCCAAGAGACACCACTGAAGTTGTGTGCAAGGTCTGCTGTAGTATAGGTCTGCTGTAGTATAGGTCTGCTGTAGTATAGGTCTGCTGTAGTATAGGTCTGCTGTAGTATAGGTCTGCTGAGGATATGCCAGTAATTTGGAAGAGGCACTGCGCCAGTCAGAGGGACTGAGGCTTGCAGCGCAGTATTCCTGTCGGAGAGTTGTAAAGTCATATAGCCTAATTCACAAACTATAATAGCCTATGTTGGACAAAACTTACCCAGCACATTACCAGCTGAATATGATGTTTACGATATGCTTGTTTTCAGGTGCTGATGATTACAGTATGCTCGTTTTCCGGTGCCGCATTTATGAACAGTTGTTTATTCTTACCCTGGGAATAAAGTGATATGCATGCTTTATAAATCTCACGTGAGCCGTGTAGTAAGTTGATTTCTCCACTCAAATATGCATTGGTTTTAGCCATCTTTTGATAAATGAGGGCCAATATGTTGCAAGATGAGTGCTTAGTGCAAGACTATAAAAAAGACAATCGTCACCATAAATTACATAACACGGTATTTTCAGATAGCCTACTCATAGCTTACCCTTTATTTTTGCTCTCTCTTTCTCTGTTTTTAAAGTAGCCTTCTCACAGTTCTATGCAATTACTGTATTATATACAGTAAATGGTTCAGCGCTCATAATTTGTAGGGAAGCCTCTGCAAAGTTTTACTATGGCACCAACTGTAGGGTAGTTAGTTCGAGTCTGGTTAGGTGGTGGCGTGGCATGACGATGTTGGCTCCCCATCATGACGTCAATCACAATTGACAGTGGTGTCATCACTATCATTCATCAGCCCAACCAAAGGGAGTACTATTTCTCTCAAGCTCAGCAGTGAGCAAAGGTGACAAACTCCTACAGGCTTCAGAGAGGAAAAGCCTGAGCTTGCTTAACCGATGTGAATGAGCTGAATGGAAAGGCATTTGCTGTCTGTCTGTCTGTCTGTCTGTCTGTCTGTCCGCCTAAAGTCTGTCTGTCTGTCTGTCTGTCCGCCTGATGTCTGTGTGTCTGTTTGTGTGTCTGCTGCCTGTCAGATTCACTGTGACCACACAAGGATGCCATGTCTTCATTCCTGGAGGGGTGGAGCTCCTGTTTCCACGGCGATGTGTGGCGTCTGTCACCAGGCTGAAGTGGGTGGAGCATGTGCTGGACAGGAAGTGGGTGTGGCTAGAGGAGCACGACTTCCTGCTGAGTCGACCGCTAGAACTTCTTCCACACGGCATCTCTTTTGAGAAGGTGTGTGTTTGTGTGTGTGTGTGTGTATTTGTCTGTTTATTTCTGTGTGTGTTTGTTTGTGTTTGTGTCTGTTTATCTCTATGTGTGTGCATGTGTCTGTCTGTCACTGTGTGTGTGTGTGTGTTTATTTGTATCCCTGTGTATGTGTGTACCTGCGTGTTTCTGGGATGTGAAGTTGATTTGCTAAACAGAAGTAACGCGTAAACATATTGTTAGTGTAATAATCATGATATTCACACTTTTTGGAGTTTCACCTAATTCTCTTGTCTTTGCTTTTCCCTCACCCCCTACCCTTCCTTCTCTTTCTCTCTCTCTCTCTCTCTCTCTCTCTCTCTCTCTCTTTGTTGTCTCTCACTTACTCTCACTCTCCCCTAATCCCGTACCCTTCCTTTTATCTGTCTCGCTCTCTCTCTCTCTTCCTCTCTTTCCCCCTCCTTTCCATAAGTCCTTTCCATCCTTGCATCTCTCTCTCTCTCTCCCTCTTTCTCCCCCCTCTTTCCTTCCCCTCCTTCTCTCCCTCTTCTTCATCTGTTTATGTATCCCTTGCCCTCTGTGCCCTCTCTCTCTCTTTTTGTCTCCATCTAACTTTCTTTCCCTCTTTCCCTCTCCCTGTGTTCCTCCTCCCTCCCTCCCTCCCTCCATCTCTCCTCCTCCTCCCTCTAGCCTGTGGAGGTGTGTGTTCCTTACAGGCGTGTGCGTCAGAGGGAGGTGGTGGTGCGCAGGTTTGACGGACAGCAATGGAGCACACTACCCACGCTCACCAGGAGGGGGAGCCAGAGACACAGCAGCCAGCCTCGGGGTCGCCCAGCACGGGTACAGTCACGCACGCGCACACACACACACACACACACACACACACACACACACACAAATACACAGATTCACATTGCTTACTTTTTCACCAAAGGGTGTATTGCTAAGTATTCAAACTAATAAATTGCCCTTAAGTAAAGCCCAGTAGCCCATGTGTATCATCTGTTAATTGTGTCTCTGTATGTGTGTGTGTGTGTGTGTGTGTGTGTGTGTGTGTGTGTGTGTAGTTGGCCTGCTGCAGTGTGAAGGAGTTCTCTTGGTTCGTTGCCGTGGCGAGGCTGGTGAGTGACAGTTGCTGTGTGCCACCAGAGGGAGCGCTGCTGGTGTCTCGAGCTGATCCGGGCATCAAACTCAGGTTCCCCGCACAGGCCACCACACACACCCGCACCGTCACACTGCAGGTAGGGGGGCATCTTTACACATACACACACACACACACAAACATATACAGTTGCCTTGTCACACTGCCGGTAGAGGGGCATCTAACACACATACACACACACATACACACACACACACACAAACACATACAGTTGCACCGTCACACTGCCGGTAGAGGGGCATCTTACGCACACACAGACAAACACACAAACACACACACACAAACATACACACACACACAGACACACTCACACAAACACATACAGTTGTACTGTCACTACACTGCCGGTAGAGGGGCATCTTATGCACACACAGGCACACACACACACATACACACACATACATACACACACACACACACACACACACACACACACACACACACACACACAGACACACATACACACACATACATACATACACAAACACAAACACAAACACACACATAAACACATACAGTTGTACCGTCACTACACTGCTGGTAGAGGGGCATCTTATGCACACATAGACAAACCCACACACACGCACGCGCACACACACACACACACACACACACACACACACACACACACACACACACACACACACACACACACACACACACACACACACAGAGAAATTGTGAGTACAGATAGATCGCTGAGTCTTTAGAATGTGGGTAAAAAAACTGTATTGCTAGTGCACTGCATGTTCTCAATTGTTTCTGTGTGTGTGTGTGTGTGTGTTTGGCTGTTTTTGTGTGTGTGTGCGTGTCTGTGTGTGTGTCTGTGTGTTTGTGTGTGTGTTTGTGTGTGTGTGTGTGTGTGGTGTGTGTGTTTGGCTGTTTTTGTGTGTGTGTGTGTTTGTCTGTGTGTTTGTGTGTGTGTGTGTGTCTGTGTGTGTGTGTGTGTGTGTGTGTGTGTTTGGCTGGTTTTGCGTGTGTATTTCCCCGTAGGTGCTGCAGGTGGCGCTGTCTGAGGTGCGGGAGTTGAGTGGGGACCTTGAGGCTGGTGCCTCCCCCCTCCTGCGTCTCTCCCAAACTCCCAGCATGCCTTTCCTCCAGCCAATCACAGTGCAGATTCCCCTGCCGCCCGGCCTCACCGGTACAGTGCAACACACCTCTCTCACTGTTTCTCCCGCTTCCTTTTTTGCACTCTGTTTCTCTCTCAGGGCGCTTTCAGACCTATAGTTCGATTGCTTTGGTCCGCACTAGTGAGAAAAATGTTACAATGTAGCAAACAGACGTGGGTACGGTTTGCTTTCACATATGCATAGTTCTAAACTAACCAAAATAGTCCGCGAAGGCCATCGCCACCGGAACCAGACTAAAACGTGCCACGCTCCATAATAATAATGCACTTAACTCTACTGTTCCATCCAATTTGGTTTGGTTGCTTTCACACCAGAGGAACCGTACCAAAGTAGGGCAGATAAAGCGGCCCGAGACCACCCCTTTTTATCGCTCTCGGACCGGTTGATTTGGTGCGCACCAAAGTACCGAGATGGCATTCACACCAACGAAAACGAACCGAACTAAGAACTTTTGGTTCGAATGGGACGTTTGGTGCCATTGAAGGCGTTTGAAAGCACCCTTAAGCTAGGTGTATACTCGCCGCATGCAGAATGCGCGCGCAAAAGTGACGTCACAGCGCCGCACGCCCATATATTCTTCAGATTCGCCAGATGTGCACTGACATCATTTTGACGTCACTTTTGCACGCGCACCGCTGCACGCGGCGAGTATATCCAGGCCTTTAGTTTCTCTGTTCCTTCACTCTATTTCTGTTATTTTGTCTTTTTTTCGCTTTTAGTCTCTCTTTGTTTTCGTCTTGCTTGTATTTTCTCTCTGTTTTTCACTTTCTCTTATACCCTCTGTTGTTCTCTCTGTCTCTGTTTTCATCTCCATTTATTATTTTCTCTCGCTCTCTTTCTCTTTCGCTCTTCATTTCCCCCTTCCTTCTCCCTCCCTGTCCGTCACAACTCATCCTGACAGGACAGAGAGTGTTTCAACGGTTTCATTGCATGTCCTACTACCCAGTATGTCTACGCATGTGACAAATGAATGTCCTTGTATCCTTGTGTGTGTGGGCGACAGTTTTCCAGGCGACTGTCAACAGCTGAGACTGTGTGTGTGTGTGTGTGTGTGTGTGTGTGTGTGTGTGTGTGTGTGTGTGAGAATGAGTAAAGCCTCACGCACAAAGAAAGAGACAGCACTGATGTGATGGCAAGGGACTACAGAATATTAACGAAAATGAACAGCTTGTGGTGTTGCTAAGTGAAATGGCAGTTTGCTTGGGTGAAGTGGGGGTAGGAGGTTGAGTGATGTCAGCTAGAAGCCAGTGAGAGTGGTACGGTCAGTAGTATGACGTAAGGGAAAAGATGACCAATAAGAATGATTAATGAAGTGAAGTCAGCGAAGCGATTACCAGTAATAATGATCACTAGCACTATCAGTACTCTGAACAGCTTTGCCTTATTGTTTATGCAATGTACTTTAAAAACTAGTGGCATGTATACATTATACTGTTCTTTGAAACTAGTTCTAAACACATGCCCATGTCCGTAGACGCACATTGCTTCCGTCGCCATGTTGTTGAGGTCAAGGCCAGCAAAGATTAGTGAGGTCAGAGGGCAGCTACTGTAAATGCAGTCCTGCCCACAGTCATCCACAGTTGCCATTCGCCATATGGTTGAGGTCAAGATTCACCACATCATCTCCAAAACAATATGTGGTCATCCCTTATTTGGATGGCCCTATAGATGGTCCTATAGACTGTGCTTTGAGCTATATGTTTTGACTATTCATAAACCACTTGTTACAAAAGCATTTATTCAGGGTGATGTATTAGTAAACAGTAAACAAAATGAAACTGAATTTCAGCAAGTCTCTTTGGGCTGAGTATTCAAATGAAGTGTTGCCCATTACATTTTTACATCCAAAGAGCACATGAACGACTAGGTGTTAGCATGTGGGACTTAGATGTTCATCAGAAGCAATGGATAAAGCGTGACTCACTCTCTGTCTGTATGGTTATGAGGGAATACAAAGTGTTGGAAGTGTGTGTTTGTGTGCAGGGGTGTGTGTGTGTGTGTGTGTGTGTGTGGGCTGTATGGGCTACAGAAACAGAGCAGAGACGTAGGTGGTGTGTTTGTGTGTGTGAAGCAGAGTGAGCTGGGAGACTGAAGGGTGTGGGAGAAAAGGAGTGTGTGTGTGACAAAGCGAGTTTGCCAGGATAGCTGTGTGGGCTGCAGACACATCAGAGAGGAAGCATTTGGTGTGTGTGTGTGTGTGTGTGTGTGTGTGTGTGTGTGTGTGTGTGTGTGTGTGTCTGTGTGTGTGTTTGTGTGTATGTTTGTGTGTGTGTATTTGTGTGTATGTGTAGACTCAGAAGCCCTCACAGCCAAAAATAAATCCCTGATTAATTTAAGTCTATGTGAGGATTTTAAATCAAACAAGAACGGCAAAGCTTGTGTGCATGTCTGTGTGCATGTCTGTGTGCATGTCTGTGTGCGTGTCTGTGTGTGTGTCTGTGTGCGTGTCTGTGTGTGTCCGTCTGTCCGTCTGTCCCTCTGTCTGTCTGTCTGTCTGTCTTTGTGCATACTGTCAAATGAAGTGTGCAACCCAGTGGCGTAGGCACGTAAGGGCAACAGTGGGCCGGGTCCACTATGATTGACGGCTGGCCCACCCTATCGGAGGTGTCCAACTTCATTGACAGCTGGCTCGCTGGAGGTGTATTTTTAACGTAAAATTCAATGAACAGCTGGCTAAAAATGTAACACAAAACTAAACACTTTGAATTAAATATAATTTTACACCTATTTCCAAAAATTATATTTTTGTCAGTGTTCTTTTCTCTATATCATTTTGATTGGGTAATGCCCGCGTTTTTGATAAGCGCCAAGAAGCCAACGTTGCTATGCCAACAATCGGAAGTTATCGCTGACCTGACAGAGAATGCTAGTTTAGCTGCGCTACAGAAAATGTCTAAACAGACATCGCTGTCCTCTTTCTTTAATAAGCCAAAGCGATCAAAATTAGAAGACACCGATGTGGATAATGATAATGCCGTCATTATCGTAAACAAGTTATCAAGTTAAATTACTCCATTAGTCATGGGTGTGTTTTGGGTGTAACATACAATTAACCAATGCGAATTTATACTCTCATTCCCTTTAAGAGCCAGCGGGCGCATTGTCCATGGCCTGTCGCTATTACGATGGAGGATTTACCCGGACGGGAGGAGCTTTTCGGTGGAGGAGACCGATCTGCTCGTGCATGAAGTAAAAGCGTGTGAGCAGTTAATATTCGGGGATGGAAAGAATCCCCCCAAACCTTCGTGGGTCAAAGAAGTATGGGAGGAAATATCTTCAGTAATTTGGCAAGAAGAGAACTTTCGAACAGTGCCGAAAGCAGTACAAGGACGTTAGAAGACAGGGAAACAAAAGCTTTAAACTCAAAGGAAACATAAAAAAATAAATGGAAGATGGAGGTCCATCGAGTTTTCCTTTTTGATGATTTGTCCATTTCATTTCTTACAACTTGCCACGCTGTTTATTTAAAACGACAAAAGAAATTGTACTCACCAAACACTTTAATAAATGTCGCCTTGCAGACGGGGACTTTGGTGGGATGGGTGCTGCTCAGCAGACTGTATATTACTGACACTCGGCGGTCTTTCTGCTTTTTTAAGTCCTCGACTTTTGGACGCTGCCTTCTAACCTGGGTGATGTCCATTAGGTAAAGTATTGCCCGGTCTTGGTAAACCTTTTTTGGATCTTCATAGAATTTATTGAAGTTCATCATCAGGTCGTCAGGGGAGAGTTTGTCAGCCTGACAGGACCCGGTCCCAGCCTTGTGGGAGCATCCTAACGTTGGTATTAAAGCCCCCCCTGAGTGACGAATCTTCTTTATTTTATGTTTTTGATGATTTTCTTTGTCCAGCCGATGTTTTCTGCCACCGGGTGTACGTCTGACAGGCTCATCCAGACCATCGAAAGAGCTGTTCAGGTTACTCATTTAACTTCAAAGCAGATGGAATCAAACTTCTCGCTTCAGTCTCGCAGCAGTGTTGGAATGGATCGAACGCTCACCGGATTCTAATTGGTTGGGAGGATATATCGCGTTCAGGCATAAAATAGGTTTGGCGCTTGTCGCGGTTTGGAAAGTAACAACATATTGTAGTGCATTTTAAACAAGACAATAGAGCGATTTGGCATGTGACGTTAATTGACCAGTGAACAGATTTAGTAAACAGCAAAATGACATGGCGAACTCTTTTTTTTTCAAAATTGGCGTTTATCGCGTTTTGGAAAAGAGCTCTTCTCTTGCTATTAATCAGAGGGTTGTGAATCAGATGGGATTTGCTCATATATTCACCCTAAAATTGGTTAGAATGCAGGAAATTGCACCTAAGAAATACATTTTTTTCTGGGGGACTGCCCCCAGACCCCCCGCTTACAATCAGGTCCACTCTATTTCCCAAAAGTCCACAGTATTACACATTTCTGCCTACGCCCCTGGTGCAACCAGATGAAATCATAACTGAGGTCAACCACAAACATTATCCCTGCACGATCAAGCCGGTAGCGTCTTATTAAATCACTGTCGTTCAGTATTCAGAGAATATCTCTTCTTCCTCTCTGTCTTGCCACTATTTTCTCACTTTAAGGCATCTGTAGGCTTCTTAAAACTCCTTCCTCCTCTTAACAGTTTTCCACCTTAGGACCTCTCTTAAGGCCTTAGATGCTTTGTGAATAACTTTTATCTCACCAAGGACAAATTTTTAAGAAAAATCTTAGAATTCGAAGAATATATGTGTGTGTTCTGTATCCACTGGTGTGTGTGTGTGTGTGTGTGTGTGTGTGTGTGTGTGTGTGTGTGTGTGTGTGTGTGTGTGTGTGTGTGTGTGTAGGTCACATGGTGGACAAGACACGACTGCACCTGCTGCACAGAGACTCTGCCTCACACACCTGGAGTGACATTACAACACAGGTGACCCTGGAGGTCACACACCTCTACGCCATCTTTACCATCACACACTTCTCCTGGTGAGTCACACATACACACACACACACACTCCCTGACAAGTACCTGATCTGTGCTGTCTACCTTGTCTGTCCTACACATGCCCAGAACTGACATCCTATTTGGAATCTAGCATTTTTAAGCAACAGTTCTCAGTAACACTTTATTTGATGGCGTCTGTGTTACAGTGGTACAACCTGTGCAATAGTATGTAATATCATGATATCATGACATAATATCATGTACTAGTGTAGTACTAACATAATGAACACAGAAAGTTCAGTGGTAGTGCATGGTATTAGGTATTGGCACTCCACCCACAAGTGCATTACTGGCATGGTATGTAAGGGCTAATACTCTGTGTGTGTGTGTGTGTGTGTGTGTGTGTGTGTGTGTGTGTGTGTGTGTGTGTGTGTGTGTGTGTGTGTGTGTGTTGTGTGTGTGTGTTGTAGGTACTGGCTGTGGTACTCTACCCATAAGTGCATTAGTGGTGTGGTGTGTAAGGGCTAATACTGTGTGTGTGTGTGTGTGTGTGTGTGTGTGTGTATGTGTATTGTAGGTACTGGCTGTGGTACTCTACCCATAAGTGCATTAGTGGCGTTGTGCGTAAAGTCTACCACAAACTGAAGCAGTTCCGTGTGCAGTTTCTGGCTCAGCAGAAGAAGACTGACCCACTTCAGGTGCTGCTGCAGTGCCTTCCTGCCTGCAAGGTGAGGGAGTGTGTGTGTGTGTGTGTGTGTGTGTGTGTGTGTGTGTATTCGTGTATATATGCCTGCATGCGTGTGTGTGAGTATGTGCATCCCTGCTTGCACAAGTGTTTGTGTATATGTGTGTGTGTGTCTGCCTGCATGCATGTGTGTAAATATGTGGGTGCATGCTTGCATGAGTGCATGTGTATTTGTGTGTGTGTGTGTGTGTGTGCGTGTGTGTGTGTGTGTGTGTGTGTGTGTGTGTGTGTGAACATAGTGTTACGTCCTTGCCACATGGGCCAATCTGTAGTCCTTGATAAGGACGTGCATGCCCTACTGTTCCCTACATACTGTACATATTTCTGCTTCTTGTTGATATGAACATTTCTCCTCTGTTCGCCTCTGGAGTGTGTATGTGTGTGTATGAGGGTGTGTGTGTGTGTGTGTGTGTGTGTGAGAGGGGCTGGACTGTGTGTGTTACAAATGTGGTTGATCATGTACCTCAGACCAAAACATGCCTTGTGTCGGACCTCCTGTATAGCTTTGTGTATACGTGTGTGTGTGTGTGTGTGTGAGAGAGAGAGAGAGAGACTGTCGAGATGAGTGTGAATCATAAACACAAGACTGACCAACATCACAGTCTGTGGTAGCATGGCTTTCCTGGTCAGCATTAGCAAAAGGAACCAGGAGGCTTTCACTTAAGCAGGCTTCCTGTTAGCGATGCTGCTGTGTTACTCTGTTTTAAGTCATCAAATCAGTCTCTGTGGGGACAACGTGCATATATGTCCAAAACATTACAGCGAATCTATTATAACAGGCATCATAAATGGCCTGAGTGTGTGCTCTACACACACACACACACACACACACACACACACACACACACACACACACACACACACACGCACGCACATATAGGCAAATGCTTAAGAGTCACACAGAGTTACATACGTGCAGTCGAAGCAATATTTACACACACACACCCACACACACACACACACACACACACACACACACACACACACACACACACACACACACACACTGTCACAGCTCACACATATCCCCTTGCAGAGTAAAGCAGTAGTCAGGCACATGTGTGCACTCACACAGACACACACACTCACAGTCATACTGTGCTACAATGGTAGCTTTTTGTGTCTAGTGTTCAGTGGCTACGGTGTTTGTTCTGTCACACGTGTTTGTTGCACAGTTGCCATGGTGTTTAGTTTGACGTCTGTAGCTGCACTTGAGCTGTGCTTGCTTGACATGTCTGATACATAAATCCACATTTAAAATTGTGTTTTTCTCTCCTGTGGTGGAAGTTTAAAAAAGCATGACTGATATTATAAAATGTAAACGTGCAGAAAGTCTGGTCAGTTAGTTTTGTTTTATGTTGTCTTCATGTAAACGTATAGTAATGGCAAATAAGTATAAGAATATTAAAAGCAATAGAATAATACATATTACTGAAATTATAAAACCGTGATGTTTTTGCAGTCATTAATTTTGTCCCATCAAGAAATTACTCAGACCTGAAAATCAATGTCTGTATGTCAGTGTACAGCACAAGACAGTGACCCAGTCTGGAGGGGTGACAAGGCAGAGAGAGAGTGAAGTATATTGTTAAAATGCCCACTGTCCCGCAGCAATGCTGAGCTGAAGCATGAAGCATAGACCAGGGGAATGTCTGCCTGAAGTTCATCACAATTATAGGCTAAACCAAAGGACGGAGAATTCCTGAAAGAATACAGACTTCCCGGAAGAATACAGAATCCCACAGAACAGGAGATGGAGCTAAAACACTACTAAACCTTAAGGGACTGTCGAAAGAGGGCCATGATTACATTCCACCTCAGGGAGTGGAGACCCTTCTGTAGAACTGGCAGAAAGACAAGAAAGAAAGAAAAAAAACACTGATTTTGACAGGTACTGTATGTGTGATAGTACCGCCACGAGGTAGGTGGTAGCAGAAAAGGCCCTCTGGAGTTGAAGGAACACTCCACTTATTAACTAGAGTTTTAACATTTGAGTTTTTACATTTTTGATTCCATTTAGCTGATCTCCGGATCTGGCAGTAGGATCTCCGAATCTGGCCGTAGTGCTTTTAGCTTTTAGCTTTGCACAGTCCATTGAATCAGATCAGACCAGTGCTATTGGTCTAATCCGACTGAATGATTTATAGTAAGCTAATAGCTAAAGTCCTACTGCCAAATCCGAAAATCGGCGAAAGGATTCAAAAACGAGACGTGCCTATTTCCCCAAAAAAGTGGAGTGTTCCTTTAATGGAAGCAGAACTGCATGCCCACAACACTGAGTCAGAGACTGGCTAGTTCAGCAGCAGACATGCTAATAGGCTCAAAGGCCTTTTTGTTTTTGAGAAGGAAGAGTTTCCTATGAGTCAGATTCAGTTCTTTTTATTGATGTCCCTGAAGAAAAGGAGTTGTTTTTAACCTGTTCAGGTGCTTTTGGCAGGCATTTTGTGTGTGCATTCATTTTTTTTTGTTTATTTGTCGTACATTTTGTACAATGTGTTGTTTATTGGGTTGTGCAAACATATATAAATGTATGAAAATATAAAATATAAAAATATGAACTTGTACATCATACATGTAGGTATTATATATGGATCTGGGTCTTCTATGTGTGTGTGTACATGTGTGCTTCCTTTCATACGTGTCATCTCGTGTGTGTGTGTGTGTGTGTGTGTGTGTGTGGCAGGTGGAGAGCAGACTGCAGGCTCTGTGTGAGGTGTATGACGGCCCCCAGCCCTCCGAGGTGTGTGATCTTCTGGAAGGGGAGCAGTTTTTTGCAGGCTTCGAGAGAGGCATCGACATCAACGCAGGTCAGACATACACACCCACACACACACACACACACACACAGGCTTCGAGAGAGGCATCGACATCAACGCAGGTCAGACACACACACCCACACAGACATACACACACTCACACAGGCTTCGAGAGAGGCATCGACATCAACGCAGGTCAGACACACACACACACACACACACACAGACATACACAGACTCACACAGGCTTCGAGAGAGGCATCAACATCAACGCAGGTCAGACACACACACACACACTGACACAGGCTTTGAGAAAGGCATCGACATCAATGCAGGTCAGACAGACACACACACACACACACACACACACACACAGGCTATGAGAGAGGCATCGATGTGCACAAACACAAAGTCACACGCACATTTCTGAGAATAAGTATTTACATATGTGATATGTAAAGACACACACACACACTCGCTCGCTCACTCAGAGGCCTGTGGTGTGTGTTCCAGAGCGGCCGGACTGTGTGGAGGGGCGTCTGGCCTTTGTGTTCTACTCCCACCTGAAGAACCTGAAGGAGGTGTTCATCTGCCCCAGCACAGGGCAACAGGGAGCCATCAGGGGGCAGGTAGGGGCACAAGGCAACAGGGGGCCATCAGGGGGCAGTTAAGGGCACAGGGAATTTGGAAACAAAATAATAAATTACTATTGAGGAGCTGGTGAATGTTATCATTTATTTGTTGGCGGCGGGTGTAATTGGAATTTCCACCCTGGTGTGCAGGTGTCGTTCTATAGAGGAGAGGTGCCCACTGATCTGCCTGTTGAGGTGCTGAAGAAACGCAAAGGTCACGACACCCAGTGGATGGCCACCCTCCCCATTAGGCTACCGGTAACACGCACGCACGCACGCACACACACACACACGAGTCATGTTATGGCCACCCTCCCCATTAGGCTACCGGTAACACACACACACACACACACACACACACACACACAAACACACATACACACACCCTTTAGGTTGCTATACTATGGTTGCTATGGAGTGCAGAGGTGCAGTGGGTAGAGCACCCGGACCACGAATGGGCAAATGCGGAAAAGGTTCGAATCCGGCCTGGGTCATTTTCCAACCCTATCCCAACCCTACCCCATCTCTGTTGTGTACACTAAGAACTTTGTAAGTGTAAACAACATTTATTAATAAAACAGTTTTGACAGGCAGTACCTTGCTGTAGTTTCTCGTCACCGCCATGATGAAAGTCCGCACAAGTCGATTGACGAACACGAACCAGCAGGAAGAATAGGAGGAGAGGTAGTACAATCGACTTGTTTGGACTTTCATCATGGCAGCAACGAGAAACAACTGCAAACTACTGCATGTAAGAACAGTTTTTTAAATAAACGTTATGAACATTTACAATATTCTCAGTGCTTTGTTTTGAATGCCAGAGCCTTTGTTGTACTACCGATGCAGTGTGGAGTTTCTTCGAGCTGTTTTAATGGTTTAAAAATAGCGCAGTCGTCATGCTTCATCTAAGGGCACCTACCACTTCCATTGTTAGCCTTCTGGGTCAAACTATAAAAAATAGTTAAACTCTGAATGCAACAGGCTAAATCAATTTTGCTCCTCAGTACACATACCAACTCGGTATGATGTTTTAACATGCCAATTTTCATTTTATACCGAAGTTCTCCTTTAATGTCTGAGGTAGATGAAACAACAGCAACACCTCATGATGCCAGCAAAATCATGGCAGCAATACTCTTCCAATACTCTTGTAGCCTGGCTGTTGCACCAAGCTCGTAGACATAGCTTGGTCTGAGAAAGATCCCATAGACAGGAAGTTCTCGGGGGCGGGATCAAATGCCTCTACTGTATGTACTATTGGACAGAGCTACAACCAGTGAGATTACTGATTCAGATGACGTATGTTTTTTTCCTTCTGGACTGGAACCTGCGGCCGTCCAATCGCAAGACCAATTCCCTAACCTTCAGTCCACAGCTGCTCTAAAAGGTTCCCTTCTCTGGCGTGTGTGAGCCTTTGTGGGCATATAAATTGTTACGCTCAGAGGATGCCCTGCTGTGTGTAACCCACTACAGCCTGGCCTCCACTCTCTTCTCGTAATTCCTGACCTCAGATAGCAACCTCACTCAACCTGAGCCTAATCCTTATCTTAATCCTACTATTAGCCTAAAACTCAACCTCACAGTGCCCTGCCTCACACAGACCCCCTCACACACACACACACACACACACACACACACACACACACACACACTGGTGTGGGCCATAGCTAAGAGGATCTAACCTCGCTGGAGATCCGGACATCGGCTGAATGGATTTAAAAATAGTAAAAGTAAACTGTTTAACTGTAAGAGAGCTGGAAAGTGAGCCTATGCAAAAAAGTGCAGTATTCCTTTAAAGCCTCCTGCTACTAGACTCACAGAGGTGAGGGCCATAGCCGAGCGGTCCTTAAAGGTCACTGCTCCTAGACTGGGACACACAGGCAAGGGTCATGACCAAGAGGTCCTTGAAGGTCACTGCACCTACACATCAGGTGAGGGCAGTGGAATGTAAAAGGCCACTGCTCCCTAGACTGGGACACACAGGCAAGGGTCATGACCAAAAGGTCACTGCACCTACTCATCAGGTGAGGGCAATGGAGTGTAGTCTAAACAGTAGACATCTGTCAGTCAGTCAGTCATTCAGTGGCATTCATCAGACAGTGCCCAACAGGGTCATTAGTATAAATAAATACCTCAGCTGAGCTTTGTGTGGGGGCGGTGTTTGTGTGTGTGTGCTTGTGTGTGTGATCACAAAATGACTAAAATGCATACACAATTTTATGGATAATATTAAATTAGGCCTAATGCCAAACTGTAAGTATATTTCGAACTTACAAGGTGAAGATAGTTCACTATTATACCATTGCTTTGTAGAATTTCCCATTGTGAAGTGCTGCTTAAAAGTTTTTGCCATATGTTAACCATAATAAAAACATCACTAAGTTACTCTGTGAACTTGTGAGAGAGGGAGGGAGAGAGGGACGTGAGTCTATTGCCTAATTATATCCTGTTCTACTCGTTTATTGCACTTTGTTGTAAAAGTGACATAGCCTGGAGGAGTGTTCGGAGATGTGCGGCAGGCTATTATTTTCACTACACAAATTATTAATAGGAGGCCATACGGGCGGGAGATGCTGCAGTGTCTGACATGCGGCCTGCGTGCATGTGAGACAGAGCAGGGAAAAGACGAGGACAACATTTCATCCCCACAGAAAAAAAACAAACTAATGAACCGATAGAGGGAAGGTAAAAGATGAGTTGAGATTTTGACCCAACCCGCCTGCAATCTGCATTTTCCTCCCACAAAACAACCCGGACTGCACATCGCTATTACCCCCCCTCCTCTGAGGTAGCCCTGCTTAAGGTCATGAGTCTTTAGCGTGTGCCCAGTATCCAATTGGTCGATATTGTCCTCTAAGACGTCCTACTTTGGGTAATAGTCTGTACCATTGACTGTATATAAGATGGACACAACGAGCCCATTCAGCTCCGTTCTATAAAATTGAAGCAGCCGCAACCGTCAATTTTGGAGCCAGGGCCACTTACTTCCTGCTTGGCAACGGTTGAGCATGCGCACAAGAAGGAACAGCCGCCCAGTCAGAAGCTGTCCACCAGGGGGCGAGTACACTTCCGGTTGCTTCATTTATGATGGTTGACGTTTCGTCCTTCCTATATACAGTCAATGGTCTGTACAGTAATAGCTAAAGCTAGTGTTACCCAGTGGTTTTATACCTCTTGCTATCTACTAATCCCCTATCCCAGGTTCCAATACACCACACAACTCCAGGGAGCAGAGCTAGCTTGAGTAATTGGCTCTCTGTATTCTAATACACTGCACAATCCCAGAGCGACCACTTTGTTAGTCAACATCAACATTTTGGTGACATTCACAAGCGTTCATTAATAAAGTTGTTTATCCTTCTAGTAAGCAGTTTCATTGTTTTTTGTTTTCTTTCATTTTTTTATTATGTGGCACCCAATATGCTGTATCAGCGGTAGCAGACACAGACAGCAAGAGTTTGCAAATACCTATTATTTATCCATCTGCCTCTTTTTCTCTCTGTCTGTTTCTATTTCTCTCTATCCATCTATCCATGGCTCTTTCTTTCTTATTCCCACTCACACATGCACACACTTCCTCTCTGTCTGTCTCTCTCACTCACACACACACACACACACACTCTCACATACACACACACATACTCTCTCACATACACACAGGCCCCAGGCTGGGAGGGCAGCGGTGTGGGTGTGTTTGAGGAGCGCGAGTACCCGCCGCTGAACCTGGGTGACGCAGAGAGCGGCTACCTGACGGAGAGCAACCTGCTGGGCCTCTCGCTCCGCATCGGCCACGACTGGCGCAGCATCGGCATCAACCTGGGCATCAGCTACCACATGCTCGACCGCATGGAGCACAAACACAGGTGTGTGTGAGGCAGCACAAACACAGGTGTATATGACACAGCACAAACACAGGTGTACATCAGACAGCACAAACACAGGTGTATATGAGACAGCACAAACACAGGTGTATATGAGACGGCACAAACACAGGTGTATATGAGACAGTACAAATACAGGTGTGTGTGTGTATGAGACATCAACCACATGCAGCACAAACACAGGTGTATATCAGACAGCACAAACACAGGTGTATATCAGACAGCACAAACACAGGTGTATATGAGACAGCACAAACACAGGTGTATATGAGACAGTACAAACACAGGTGTATATGAGACAGTACAAACACAGGTGTGTATCAGACAGTACACACACAGGTGTATATGAGACAGCACAAACACAGGTGTGTATCAGACAGCACAAACACAGGTGTATATGAGACAGTACAAACACAGGTGTATATGAGACAGTACAAACACAGGTGTATATGAGACAGCACAAACACAGGTGTGTGTGAGACAGCACAAACACAGGTGTGTATCAGACAGCACAAACACAGGTGTATATGAGACGGTATAAACACAGGTGTGTATCAGACAGCACAAACACAGGTGTTTATGAGACAGTACAGACACAGGTGTGTGTGTGTTTAAGACATCGATCACATGGAGCACAAACACAGGTGTATATGAGACGGTATAAACACAGGTGTGTATCAGACAGCACAAACACAGGTGTATATCAGCCAGTACAAACACATGTGTTTATGACACAGAACAAACAGGTGTGTGTGTGTGTATGAGACACCGATCGCATGGAGCGCAAACACAGGTGTTTATGAGACAGCACAAACACAGGTGTGTGTGTGTGTATGAGACATCGACCACACGGAGTACAAACACAGGTGTGTGTGAGACAGCACAAACACAGGTTGGTATACAAGAGAGGCAAGAATGACTGCATGCAGTACAAGCACAGGTGTGTGTGAGACATTGACTGCATGAGGCATAAAAAAGCACAGGTGTGTGTGAGACATTGACAGCGCGGAGTAGAAATACAGGTGTGTGTAAGAGAGAAAGGGAGACAGGATTCATCACATACAGTAGGGCTGGGTATCGATACGGATTTCCTGATACAATTCCGATACACAAGGTGTTACGACCCTGCTTGGTTGTTGGGGCTGCCTGCGGTCTGTCTCTTCCCTCTGTGTGTCATCTGTCTCCCGTAGGTCCTAAGTGTTGCAGCTGATTGGAATCCAGTTCCAATTGTTGCCTGATGCGGGCGTTCCTTTATAAGGAACACAAGGTCACAATGGTCACAATGCAATACAATTCAATACAATAACCCAAATTTATTTTATTTTTATTTTTTTATTTTTTTAGCATTAATGCCAGTTTTACTTGTTTATGAACTGACTAATTGGGGATTAACCCTCTGCTCACCAATGTTTAGCCAGCCAATGTTTTCTATATATAAATAATGACACCAGCATATACTGGAACAGACTTATTATTAAAGTATAGATTCATGAATTTTAATATTGATCTTTCATTTTTTTTATCTGTATTAATACATATCTGTAGTGGTGAAAACAAGTTAAGTTTTTGTATTTTCCCTTGTTTCCATTGATTACTAAACCTTTCCCATTTTGCCCACTTCCTTGGTTGTAGAAGGTGTCGGAGTCTGACTTATGAAAGGATGAGGATGCGTTATTCTTTTTTCCTTTTTGATGAGTGGATTTATTAACAAAAACAAGATTAACATAAAGGTAGAAGTTTGTAAAACAAGTCATCGTTTTCTTTTTGGGGTTGTTGCAGGGCCGACATGCAGGCACGGTTGCGCGCACGTCAGGACGTGGGTGGGCACGGTCAATGACTGTTTCGCATTGCACCCCTACAGCGTCTGGGCCGCATCACCGCACCACCTTAAGTAGGAAATATTGCCGCCTCCTACAGGGGACAATTAAGAGAACACACTAGCACAATATGTGCGATATGCAATTATACTCAAATCCAAATTCAATATCTAAGATAACGTAAATATTTTCAAGAGCTCTTACAACAAAACAAAAATGAGAAGAATGGCATCTACAATATCGATAAATAGATTTTTTTTAACCCAGCCCTAGCCTACAGTACAGCACAGGTGTGTGTACTGAGGAATGGAGCAACCATGAGCTCAACCACATTTAGTAAAAACGCAAGTGTGCATCTGAGCGTGAAGGTGGTGCCGTGGGCACCATCTTACATTAGCTCCACCCCTTCACTATAAACGAGTGTACATAACCCAACTGAGTCCTGTGGGGCATGGCGGTGGGGGGAGGGGCAGTGAGGGACATAACTGGGGCATCTGGTTGGCACCAGTGACAGTATGGGCATCATGTACACTAGAGGGCATAAGCAGGGAACTAGTGGTCACAAGCAGGGCAGAAACAGATGGGCATTAGTAAGGGGTGCTGGCATCAGTTAGCCCAACCTCCATCATAAACCCATTAGAGAGAGAGGGAGGGGGAACGATAAAAAGAGAGACGAAAAAAGAGTGAGTGAGTAAGAAAGAGAGAGAGTTAAAGGTCGCATTGTAATATTTTCTCATTCATTTTGCGGTGGTCTGTAGTATTAATGAATGCCCTGTGAGACGGTTCTGGTGGGGAAAAAATACTTTAGTGATCCTGTTTAGGCTGTTCTAGTTTGGTGGAGGAGATGGAGCTGGCAGAATGATAGGTTCACGGCTATGCTAGTCACAGGCTACAAATCATTCAAAGCCCATTTGGTCATAGCACACCAACTAGAAGATTTAACCTTTCCAAACAAACACACATACTTACCTGTATTTTGCTAGGTGAATGTGTGCTGCAGCGAGACTCCTCCTTTCCCCTTTTATTATTTGCTCGTTATTCCGTCTATTTCCTTTCACTGACTGATGTCGGAGTGATCTACTGTATCATATTTCAAAAAGAGCAAGTACTAAAGGGTTTCTCTGGGAATGACACCTTTAAAGAGAGAGAGAGAGCACCAGATGAGAGCATTAGGGCTTCTGGGATATGTAGTCATCAGTTGGGCATCAGCCACTGAGAGCTGTGGAGATACACAGACATTCACATGAGTAGTGGTGAGGTGTGCTGTCATAGCCCAGTGGTATTACTGTAGTATAACTGAATAGTGTTTGTGTGTATGTTTGTGTGTGTGTGTGTGTGTGTGTGTCTGAGAGAGAGAGCGGTGTACTGTGTGTGTGTGTGATATGCAGAGGCTCACATGAGTAGTGGTGAGGTGTGCTGTCATAGGCCAGTGGTATTACTGTAGTATAACTGAATAGTGTTTGTGTGTATGTTTGTGTGGGTGTGGGTGTGTGAGAGCGATGTGCCGTGTGTGTGTGTGTGTGTGTGTGATATGCAGAGGCTCACATGAGTAGTGGTGAGGTGTGCTGTCATAGGCCAGTGGTATTACTGTAGTATAACTGAATAGTGTTTGTGTGTATGTTTGTGTGGGTGTGTGTGTGTGTGTGATATGCAGAGGCTCACATGAGTAGTGGTGAGGTGTGCTGTCATAGGCCAGTGGTATTACTGTAGTATAACTGAATAGTGTTTGTGTGTATGTTTGTGTGGGTGTGTGTGTGTGTGATATGCAGAGGCTCACATGAGTAGTGGTGAGGTTTGCTGTCATAGGCCAGTGGTATTACTGTAGTATAACTGAATAGTGTTTGTGTGTATGTTTGTGTGGGTGTGTGTGTGTGTGATATGCAGAGACTCACATAAGTACATGACGTGTGCTGTCATAGACCAGTGTTATTACTGTAGTATAACATAAGTGTTTGTGTGTGTATGTGAGAGAGAGAGAGAGAGAGAGATGTGCTGTGTGTGTGAAAGAGAGAGCGGTGTGTATGTGCGTGTGTTTGTGATATGCAGAGACTCACGAGTACATGACGTGTGCTGTCATAGACCAGTGTTATTACTGTAGTATAACTGAACAATGTGTGTGTGTGTGCGGGTGTGTGTTTGTGATATGCAGACAAGAGTAGTGGTGAGGTGTGCGGCCATAGGCCAGTGCTATTAACAACATTAACAACAGAACAACAAGTGCATTTGTTTGGTGATGATGGCCATGGTCATATTAGTCTTTAGACAGGTGATGAGACACATGGTGTGTGTGTGTGTGTTTGGGCTGGAACTGTATGTTTGTTTGGATGCGTGATCACATTAAGTGTGTGTGTGTGTGTGTGTTTGTTTAGATAGAGGAATAAATCACATGGCGTGCGTGTGCGTGCGTGTAGTAGCAATACATTACAGACTGGTGTGAGTGTGTGTGTGTGTATTTGAGCTGGAACTGTATGTTTGTTTGGACTTGTGTTTAGATAGGGGGATAAATCACACAAAGTGTGTGTGTTTGTAGTAGCAATACATCACAGAGTGATAAATCTCATGAAGTGTGTGTGTGTGTGTGTGTGTGTGTGTGTGTTTGGACTAGCAATAAATCACATGGAGGTCTATGTATTGGGATCAGTGATAAATTACATAAAGTGTGTGTCTGTTTGGACTGCTGACGGATCAGACAGAGTGTGTGTGGGCCTGCGCTGAATCCCATAAAGAGTGTGTGTGTGTGTGGACTTGCGCTAAATTCCATGAAGAATGTGTGTGTGTGTGTGTGTGTGTGTGTGTGTGGACGGCCTAGTGCTGAATCACATGAAGTGTGTGTGTGGACCTGCGCTGAATCCCATGAAGTGTGTGTTGGCTTTGGGGAGAGGACGAGATGAGAATTTAGATTGTTTTAATCTCCTCCCTGCCAGTCATCACTAAGCCATCTGGAACACTGCAGGAGATTACACACACAAACACATGCGCAGACACACTCTCTCTCTCTCTCTCTCTCACTCTCACACACACGCATGCATGCACACAAACACACACCCATACTCACACTATCTCTCACACACACACACACACGTGCATAAACAGACTCACTCTCTCACACACTCTCGTTTACACACACACACACTTGAGGTTATGCAGCCTGTTCTTTCATCTCACATCCAGTTTGGCATGTTTCCTTAAGGTCCTCAGATATTTCCTCCTCCTTCTCTTTCTACCTTTCTTTCTCTCTCTTCTATCCCTCTTGTCTCTCGTTCTTCTTCTCTCCCTCCATCTCCCTTCTGTTTCTCTCTCAATTCCATGTTTTGATATTACAGCTCCATTGTTACCAGGTGTGTATGAACAGTCTGGAACCCAAATAAATGAAATTATAATCTCTCTCCTCTCTCTCCACCCCTTCCATCCTCTCTTCTGCTCTGCTCTTTTCCCCTTCTTCACTCTTTCTCTCCCTCTTTTTTCTCTATGTCCCTTCCCTCCATCCCTCCATCCCTGTACCTGTCTCTCCCTCCTCTTCCCTACTCTCTCTTTTCTCTTCTTTGCCCTCCCTCTCTCTCTTTTCCTTACCTCTCTTCTCTCCCTGCCCCCCCCCACACTCCTCCTTCCTCTTCTGTCCTGCTCTCTATTTCTCCCTCCCTGACTTCTTTACCTCCATCCCGCTCTCTCTCTTCTACCCCAACCCCCCCCCTCTCTCCTTTCTCCCTCCATCTCTCCCTGTCATCTTTACCTCCCTCCCTCTCTTTCTTTCCCCCACCTACCTCCTCTCTCCCTTTCTCCTCCCTCTCTCTCTTCTGCTCTTTTTTTTCCCCTCGCTTTTTTCTCTTTTCCCCACCAACCTCCTCTCTCTCTTCTTCCTCTTTTTCTCCTGCTCTCTCTCTTTCTCCCTCCACCTCTTCCTGTTGGTGCCCTCTCTCTCTTTCCCTCCCTCCCTCTCTTGCCCCGCCCTCTCCCCCAGGCATGACCTGGGTGCTCTGGTGCTGGAGATGCTCTTCCACTGGGCGCGTGCTCAGCAGGGCGAGGGGGCGGTGCCTCGGCTGATTGACGCCATGCTGGAGAGCGGGAGGCGGGACCTGGCAGAGGAAGTGGAGGAGATCGTGAGCATGGGGAAGAGGAAGTACCAGGCCTCTCTGAAGAGGGTGGGGCTCCAGGAGGACACGCCCCCCAGCAGCGAAACGCAGACCTCCGCATGACAGAGGAGCACAGACCTCTTTCTGCACCTGTCTCTTCCTTTCTTCCATGTCCCTCTTTTTTTTACGTCTTTACTCTTCTGTTTATTCCTCTCCCTCCCGTATTCCCTTTCTTCTCCTTCTTTCCTTCACTCTTATCCTCCCATCTTATTCTCTCCTTGCTTTTCCTCTCTTGTGATGTTTTTTCCCTGGCTCTCGTCTACTCTTATTCCCTACGCTCTATGTCGTTTCTCTAGTCCTTTGCCATCTTCAGTGCTTTCTTGTCTTCCTCGCTCTCTTCTTATCCTGCTTTTCCTCCTCTTCCACCTGCCCCCCCCCCGTTGTAATTCCTCTCATTCTCTTCCTCTACCTCATCCCTTATCCCCCTCCTCTCTTCCTCCTCTCTTCCCTTCATCCTCCTCCTGCTACCTGTCACTCCTCTTTCCCATGATCCTCCTCTCTTCCTGTGGGGCGGGGACAGATGGCAGCTCAGTACCCAGATGCCCTTGTGCCCCAGACACTGGATATGATGTCACACTGACACACCAATCTGGACGGAGCGTTGTCAGGGCAACACTTCCTGATCTCTGACCTCAGGCCACTACAGAAGGACCTTATGGACACTGTGAATGTGTGGAATACTGTGTGCGTGTGTGTGTGTGTGTGTACGTGTACGTGTAAAACAAAGTGAAATTTTGAAAATATTAACACACCTTATCAGTGTGTTTGTCTCAACATGAGCAGATCTGCACATTAATCTTATCAACGTTTTAGCACAATTATTGTTATAATGAAGAATAAAACCACGTTTTGTGGGTTGAAATCTGTTATTTATTCATGATTCTGTGCCATTCATGTACCATACTGTGTGCAACACAGACCATTGTTTTCTATGAATTATAACAGGATTAAACAGCTTGTTGTAAAAAAAAAAAAAAAAAAACTGTTGTTATTCACCTGTCTTTTTTTATCTATTTACTTGTACGACATTGTCGTGAGCAGTGGGCATTTTTATCTGAGGGGAGCAGTTCTGCATCACTGGCAGATTCTCCCCATCCATCACGCTACACTATTTTTGCTTCCAAGGTCATCGAGTGAAGACACCGTCACCATGACGTAATACCAGGCCCTCCCTTCCACTGCCGCAACCAACACAGCATGCCGTCCTGCCTACCTTGCTACAGTACCTTGCAGAAGCTGCAGTGGCGCGGGGTTGCCACCAGAGGACGGGAATGTGCATTTTTTGGTATTTTGTCGCTACCACGACATGCTTCTCCATCTCTCTTCCACTCCCGTACTCCTCCCTCCCTCCTGAAGGCTGACTCCCCCTCCCTCCGTCGGGCACACAAATGCTAGTAACGCCGGCAGGTTTGAGTACTGGACCTCTGTCAGCGCTGAAGACAAGCAAAGGAAACGCTCTTAATCGAAACAGTGAAGCTTCGCCCAGCGAGTCCACCCAGTCCGAGCAGACGGTAAGCAGAACACTCAGGTGAAATGGAATTCTGTTTTTTTTTTTTTTTCATGTAGCCAAGAGAAGCTATACATTTCTAAAGGGAAATGCAGTCATTTTAAGTAGAGGTGCCCGAAAACCTGCCAATGCATGAATGCATCCCATTGACAATAAGCCAGTTGTCGTTGCTGTCTTTAGCCACCATGTGATTTCTGTGTTCGACAATTCAGCGCCGTTTAAGTTGGGCTTGACTTTGGGGAAGATAGCGCAGACCGCTATCTGCAGCTCCAAGCGGACCATTCCCCGTTATGTAGCGAGACACGGTTGCCCATAAGGATGTGACGCGAGCCAGCATTCCGCCTCTTCTGATGCGTTACTCGGAGATTGAGCGCAACTGCTTATTTAGTACTAAAATGCAGCCCAAACATCATAAGACTCCGAGATTACGCTTATGTTCATGTTTATTCCAAAGGCATCAGGTAAGCTCACACACGCCAGATTCGTACAGGAAACATCTGTGTTGGAACTCCATGCCACTTAGGAAAGACCTAATGAAAAGGCTAACGGTAACGTACATCCCTTAATATTAGCATGGTTTTTAGATCAGCGTTAGCTACTAGTTTATTCATTCTGGTGTTCATTTTACCAACCTTAAAATAAATGCTAGCTAGCTAGTACCCCCCCGACTGTCATTTTAAATAGACTTTCATTGATTTAGCATCGTGGATGTGTGACAGACCTTGATTTCGCCGTGGGCGTGACTTTAGTTTAACGGGGCTGTCGTGTCCCTCAGACCGGTTTAGGATTTTGAAAGGGCGTTTGTATGGCTCGCGGGTCCGATGCGGGGTTTCTAAAATCAAATTGCGGCAGACTGAGTGGAGTCGTGAGTAGTGCGTGCCTCTCTACGTGCGTGCGTGTGCGTGAGAGGCGGGATGGCGCGTTCACGACATGGCAGACCTGGGAGGAAGGGAAAAAGCTCACCCGAAAAAAGCACATCCAATATTAATTAAGATTTCGATCTATTTTAGGTTGCTTTCATCGTAAGGTTGTTGTCACAGGTCGGGAGTGATTTAAACTATGAACCCTTAGGTCTTTCCTATGTTTCTTTTGTGCTAAAAGCTCATCAGGTAGACAGCAAATTCATGAATAATAAGCATTTGACCCATATACATATTGTGAAATAGTGTAAAAACTGATTTGCTGATTAGTGCAGCAGAGGCTTGAAGAATACTGTTCGGAGTCACCCGATAGCCTACTGTTTCTATATTATCTCTCAGTGGTGATGGATGATCAGTCTGTCCACATATGGACACACACACACGCACGCACACACACACACAGAGTCTAGCCAGAAGAGACAGGGAGGCACACTGGCACTGTGTCAAGGCCAGCTCAACAGCTGAGGGGGTTGGGGGTGGTGATGGGAGGGGGGCAGGGGGGGTCAGGGTCATGTGATGTAAACATACTGGGCCTGGTTTGAAACCTCGCTGGATTACAGCGTCAGAGCTTCAGGCACTCGATGGCACCCACTGGCTTGGTGCTGCTGGCACAGTCAGCTGTTGTACAGGTGTGTGAGGTTATGCAGATGTGGATATAGCAGTGCACATCAGGTGTGTGATGTTGGTACATTGGTACACATATACATCATATGTATGTCATACTCATGCATTTATTTAGATCTGTATAAACATAGACGTTGATCTACAGCTGCTGGAATGTAAAATCTAACCTCACACCCAAAGTGGATCTCATCACTATGCAGCTAGGAAACATCGACTTCAGAAAGTGAAAAATCCTACTGTGTACTGGGTCTATTCCCAGGCGAAGAATTCAAAATACAATCCCGTCTTTGTCTTTAATTCACAACTATGATAATTGTAAGATCTTTTCTTGCACTTCCTAAATGCA
>CM050208.1:12467500-12475000 GCA_027475355.1 Coilia nasus
TGTGTGTGTGTGTGTGTAAACTGGTCTGGTTATTGCGTGGGTGTGTGTGAGGGTTCAACGTTCACCACAGTAGCAGGGCGAAGGTCAGGCTCGGCATTCAGCGGCCTGTTTAATCACTCCACACATATCTTACAGCGCTTTCAAGTGGGCTTTTAGCCCAGATTACAAGCCTGTGTGTGTGCATGTGTGTGTGTATGTGTGCGTGTGTGTGTGGGTGTGTGCGTGTGTGTAAGAGACAGAGACAGAAAGCGGGAGGTAGATTAAGAGAGGACAGAAAGACAAAGGATGCAATTCATGTGGCTGTAAAGGGGATACACTTCTCCTGAGATGAAATGAGAGTCCAACGTTCCCTAGGTGGGTACTGATTCAGGTACCGAGAAGTTTGTTGGTCCTGATACTTTGAGATTGGTGTGGTTCTGGTGCGATACTGCTGCTGCTGGATCCGCATGTCCAGGGCTCTCTAGTCCTATCCTGGTAAAGCCTGGCTCCATTTCATTTCGTACAGACAGTCTGGCTGAGGTTCAATTTACATGGTTTTCTCAGGCAGAATCCTGCCTAACCAATCGGCAAACAGAGGGAGTGCTCGTGAGCAATACGTCTTTGTGTGCTACATTTAAATTGTAGTGCGTAGGCAGGCTTATAGCCAGGCTAATTGCATACGTCAAGACCAGACATTAGCGATTGGGTAAAGGCTGATCCAATCATTTTAAACTTCAGCAGAGTCTACACCTTCAGGTAGAAAATGTTTTCCAATACAGCACAGCCCTCTGTACCAAAAGAAGTGTAGTACGAGGGGCTGGTTTACCAGGCTACTCTAGCCGACCAGCAAATCCCCAAGATGAGTCTGTTCAGAGACACCACAGCATGGTCTGAAATGGAGAAAATGCTGCCTTCAGCAAGACATCAAGCCATGGCCCAATCAAATGTATGCACACAGTTCTGCATTCTAATGTCCATTCAATTTGCAGTACATTACATTACCTTGCATTTAGCTGGCACTCTTATCCAGAGCGACTTACAGTGAATTAGGTACAGAGACTGTCCCCCTGGAGCAATGTGGGGTTAGATGCCTTGCTCAAGGGCACTTCACCTACCACAGATATGGATGCACAGAGGATGCACAAGTACCCTTTTTTTTTTCTTACTGGTCGAACCTGCGATCCCCCAATGCCAAAAATATGTACAAAACATATACAAAATATGTACGTGTCACTGTCAGAGCTGAAAGGCTGAAACATAGAGCTATCTTTCTGTGTCTGCTGATGTGTCAGCGTAATGACAGTCTGCAGATATTGATACCCCAGAATCATGGACATTATGCCTCCATTGCCATGGTGCACATGATTCAAGGTTCCCGTGGAGAGTTCCTTCTGTCTCTGTGGAGTTCATTAAGGGAGAAAGACTCAGAGAGTCATGGTTTTCATTAAGGCAGAGAAGGGCAAATGGCCTTCCACAGAATCATCAGTGTCTCACAGGAACAGCAAAAGTCAGAATTTAAAGTCTCCTTAGGAAATATACCAGGAACGATAGCTGTAACAATAGCAATTACTATGTGTGTGTTTTTAATTGGTTTAATTTTTTGTTGTAATTTTACTGGATGGCGGAGTACAGCCTTCAGTTATAACATAAAACGACAGGGCTGAACCTTATTGTTGGGATTTACAGCAATTTGCTGAACAATAATGCTGAACAATGCTGAACACTGCAGTCAATCTTAATCCATTGGAATTTACACAACATGTTTTAGTTATTCACACAATGAGAGTTTTGGCATTAGAATATGTCTCACATCCTAGTTTTAGGCCTAGTTATCAATATAGTTCCCAGTGTGAAGAAAAGCGTGCATATTTATGTGTAGTTTTGTGCATGTATATTTGTCTATTACTGTGTGTGTGTGTGTGCGTACTGTGTGAATATGTGTTTGCAGAGGAAAGGTGGATGTTTGTACTCCTGTGTGTGTGTGTGTATGTGTGTGTGTGTGTGTGTATTGTGTGAGTGCAGAGAAAAAGTGGATGTCTGTTCTCCTGTGTATGGATGTGGTCTTCATTAGTGTAAGGGGGGGGTTACAGTTTTGCCTATTCAGTCTCTGTGTGTGTGTGTGTGTGTGTGTGTGTGTGTGTGTGTGTGTGGTGGAAAGATTGCACATATTTGGTTGTGTGTGTGTGTGAGTGTGTGTACGTGTGTGTGTGTGTGTGGTGTAAGATGACTGTGCTTTGCCTTGAGTTGCAAATGGGCTACAGGAGGAGTCACTGTTCTTACAGTAAACTCTTTCTTCTGCCTCTCCCAAGTGCATCTGTGTGTGTGTGTGTGTGCGTGTGTGTGTGTGTGTGTGTGTGTGTGTGTGTGTGCGTGTGTGTGTGTGTGTACTTAGGTCTGTAGGGACTGGCTCCATGCCTTAAAAAACAGCAGGGTAGCGAAAGGCTAAAGCAGGCGTGAGAGACGTCCTCGCCCTCTCTCCAGAGAGATGCATTATGGGACAAAAGGCGACCGTGGGGTTCGGCCAATAGGGAGGGAGGAGAGACTACGGGGAGAGACATTGGGAGCGAAAGACAGAGGATGTGGGGAAGACAAAAGAGAAGAATGATAGAGAAGTGGGAGAGGGCAGCAGACAGTGTGTGTGTGTGTGTGTGTGTGTGTGTGTGTGTGTGTGTGTGTGTGTGTGTGTTGTGTGTGTGTTGCGTGTGTGTGTGTGTGCGTTTGTGTGCGTGTGTGTTGTGTGTGTGTTTCCAAAGTTTCACGTGAGCAAAAGTGGATGTGAGCTCTGAGAGCATGTGACTAGCACAAATAAAGAAATAAAAATGGAATTTAGAGACACAGAACATTACAGTGTGTGTGTGTTTAAAATGGAATTTAGAGACACAGAATATTACAGAGAGAGAGTGTGTATGTGTGTGTGTGTGTGTGTGTTTGTGTGTGTGTGAGAGAGAGAGGGTGTCTGTGAATGTAACCCTGAATGTGGTTGTGTGTGTGTGTGTGTGTGTGTGTTTGTGTGTGTGTGTGTGTGTCCAGTCTGACATAGCTTTCATGTGTGACCTGTTTTGAACTCTTTCCAGTGGTTCTTGGTCACCTGCCAAGTTTGGGGCTCAGCTGTAACTCCTCTCCCTCCCCACCCCTGTCAGCTCACACACACACACACACACACACACACACACACACACACACACACACACACACACACACACTCTCTCTCTCGCTCTCTCTCTCTCTCTCTCTCTCTCTCTCTCTCTCTCTCTCTCTCTCTCTTTCTCCCTCTCTGGCTCTCTCACTCTCACTCACACATACACTCTTTCACTCCCTCTCTCTCCCTCTCTCTCATGCACGCACACACACACACACACATACACTCTCTCTCTCTCTCTCTCTCTCTCTCTCTCTCTTGCTCTCTCACTCTCACTCACACATACAGTCTTTCACTCCCTCTCTCTCCCTCTCTCTCATGCACGCACACACACACACACACTCACTCAGTCACACACACACACACAAACACACACACACACTTCACTTTGACAGTGTGGTTTGGAATTAATTGAATGCAGTAATCACAGAGATATGAAAAGAATGAAAAGAGGATAGAGAGAGGGGGAAAGGCAGGAAAGAGAGGGGGGCAGGAAAAGGGGGAGGGGGCAGGAAGGAAGTGAAATATGGAAAAGGGGAAACTTCAGAATAAAAGCAGAAGCAGAGCTCAGCAGAGGAGAGGAAACCAGCTCATGGGACAGAGTGAAGGCATGCAGACAGAGAGAGAGAGAGGGAGAGAGAGAGAGAGAGAGAGAGAGAGAGGTTGCGTGAGTGTGTATGTGTGAGGGAGAGAGTGAGAGAGGGAAAATATGAGAAAGAAAAGCAGGAGGAGAGAAAGAGGGAGAGAGAAAGGATGCGGACAATAAGAAAGAAAGACAGGAAAGGAAGACAGAAGAAAGGGAGAGGGAGGTGAAGAGAGGGAGAGAGCAGGAGGGAAGGAATGAGACCGAGGGAGAGAGAGGGAGGGGGAGAGAAAAGAGAAGGAGAGAGAGAGAGGGAGGGGATGGCGGGATGAGAGGAAGGAGGGCAGAGTGACTGGGAGGGAAGGGGGAGGGGAAATAGGAGGGTGCGACGTGATTGGCTGAGTGTAGGGTGGAGCGAGGGAGGTACAGGAAATGAACAACAGCCATCTGTTAGTTAGAGTGTTACAGCTGGACCAGCATCTCTGTTTCTGATTCTCTCTCTCTTTCTTTCTCTCTCTCTCTCTCTCTCTCTCTCTCTCTCTCTCTCTATCTCTCACACACACACACACACATACACACACACGCACGTGCACCATCACTGCTCTCACCTTTTTATTCAGTCATATAAGCACATTTACAGCAAAACATTAACGTATCTTTTTTAAACTGTCATTCATGATTGATCACAAACGTTTTAACTCTTCATTATTATTATTGTTGTTATTATTATTTAAAGAGCGTAAATGTCAAGGCTTCACAGCCCAGCCCGGTGCAGACTTCACTAAATACCCAGGATGCACTGGGAGGTCCCATAGCGATGATGACTCAGTTGGTGTTGTTACACGCAAACAAACAATTTCAGTTGTTTACAACAGATTTCAGCCTGGTTATTCTATGAACTTTGATTTATATTTCCCTGTTAATGCAGTTATTTTGTAATTTCTATGACATCCTTACATTTGAGTTAATAGAATAATTAGACTAAAATGTGACTTTCTGTCTGTATATCACCACATCCCCTGACTCACCATCCCTGCGGAACACCCCAGTGCATCTAGGGTATTTGGGGAGCGCTGCTAGTAGTATAAGACCATAGATAGATACTGTATACTCTCTATATGCCACCTCCAGCTTCTCAGCATATGTCTAGCACTGTATGCCATGCTACGATTTCAAGACTTCAAGACCTTTATTGTCATTTAACAGTTGCCTTTACAATGAAATTAGACCAGGAGAGCGCCTAAATGAAGAGCCCGTAGCCTCTGCGTCAGTGTGCACCGCCATCTTGGAGATGTAGGCAAAGATGAAGTTCAAGCAGAGATTATACTTTTGGACACAGAAGTCCATTTTCGCCAGTAAAAATAAATAAATGTTAATGTTAAGTCAGATTTGTTAAATTTCAAAATTATGAGATAAAAAAGCCATGCCTTAAAGAGCAGCAGGGTAGTGAAAGGCTAAATCAGGCGTGAGAGACGTCCTCGCCCTCTCTCCAGAGAGATGCATTATGGGACATTAAGGTGACCCTGGGGTTCGGCCAATAGGGAGGAAGGAGAGACTACAGGGAGAGAGAAGCCCATTTTCGCTAGTAAAAAATGTTAATGTAAAATAAGTGTTAAATAAATAAATAAATAAAATAAAATAATAAATAAAATAAGTGTTAATGTTAAGTCAGATTTGTTAAATTTTGAGATAGAAAGTCATAATTGTGAGATAAAAAGTCAAGTACAGACTAGCAGCTAGTACAACTGCTAGTACTGTTAAGTCAGATTGGTTAAATTTCAGAATTATTAGATAGAAAGCCATGCGTTCAGATCAAATGGGAAAATGCCGGACTTTTGGACACAGAAGTCCATTTTCGCCAGTAAAAAAATAAATGTTAATGTTAAGTCAGATTTGTTAAATTTTGAGATAGAAAGTCATGATTGTGAGATAAAAAGTCAAGTACAGACTAGCAGCTAGTACTATTGGAGCACAGACTAGCAGCTAGTACTATTAGAGCTTCAGACTAGCAGCTAGTACTGTTAGAGCACAAATTAGCAGCTAGTACTATTACAGCTTCAGACTAGCAGCTAGTACTGTTAGAGCACCAGACTAGCAGCTAACTATTAGAGCACATACTAGCAGCTAGTACTATTAGAGCATGGACTAGCAGCTAGTACTATTGGAGCACAGACTAGCAGCTAACTATTAGAGCATGGACTAGCAGCTAGTACCAGCTTCAGACTAGCAGCTAGTACCAGCTTCAGACTAGCAGCTAGTGCCATTAGAGCTCAGACTAGCAGCTAGTACTATTGGAGCACAGACTAGCTGCTATCGGTAACGCCAGTAAGAACAGTGCTGAGGTGATCAAGTTCAAATCACATGACTCTGGGTTTTGCTGACTTGGCATACACAGGAGAAGAGAGAGAGAGAAAGAGAGATAGATGTATTTAGGGCAAGAGAGAGGAAAAGAGAGAGGAAGAGGGAGGGAAATTCTGCATTGTCATTTTAGGAAGTCTTTTTCATTATGCAGCAGCATCAGGCTGCCATTGTGTAACATTCAACAGGTTCCCTTCTCTTTCTTATTCCTTCTCCCTTTCTCTGTCTCTGTCCACTCTGTGTGTGTGTGTGTGTGTGTGTGTGTGTGTGTGTGCACATGCACCTTGGTGTGGGTTTGTGTGTGTTGCTGTGTTCCGTGTGCGTGTGCATCCTGCTGTGTTCTTTGTTAGTGTAGATCTTTGTCTGTGTGTGTGTGTGTGTGTATGTGTGTGTGTGTGTGTGTGTGTGTGTGTGTGTGTGTGTGTGTGTGTGTGTGCGCACGTGCACCTATGTGTGGGTTTGTGTGTGTTCCGTGTGCATCCTGCTGTGTTCTTTGTTAGTGTAGATCTTTGTCTGTGTGTGTGTGTGTGTGTCTGTCTGTGTATGTGTTAGCTGGAAAGTGTGTGTGCATCCTGCTGTGTTTTGTGTAGAGACTGTGTGAGTGTGTGTGTGTGTGTGTCCTACTTAATTGTGCGCAGTGTGTGTGTGTGTGTGTCCAGCACAGGCCATTTGAGGTGTCTGGCAATATGACTGTCCTCGCTCAGAATAGGTGCAATGGCATGGCAGGACTCCTAAACTAGTCTTTGTTCCAGGCATTTAACACACAATACAAGTACACACACACACACACACACACACACACACACACAATGTAAGTAAACAGCATACAAACACGCACACACAGCAGTACAGACCCACAAACCCAAGTACACAGACACACAAACCAAAAGCCCAAACCCACCCACCCACACACACACACACACACACACAGATATAAACACAAGCACACACAAGAATGGATGGAAGGACACTTGGACCAACTTCAAGTGTCTATTCTAGAGCGCAAAAGAGAGAGAGAGGGAGAGAGAGAGAGGTGAAGAAAGAGAGGGAGTGGTGTAGATAAAGAGGGAAAGAATGAGAGAGAGAAAGACAGGGAGGGAGGGTTTTAGATAGAGAGGAAAGAAAGAGAGGCAGTGAGAGAGGGAGGTACATTGGTGACTCTTTAACTATTTATGCTGGAGTGTCTGAAGGAAGGATTTGCTGCAGTTCGGTGCAGGTAGATTTTACTCTGACAAGAGGTACAGAGCCCTGGTGTGTGTGTGTCTGTGTCTGTGTCTGTGTCTGTGTATCTGTGCGTGTGTGTGACCTGAATGTTTTTTTTTTCTCCTGGTGCGAACGCTGAGCTCCACAACTTTTATCATCTAACGAATGGCCACAACTAACATTCAGCAATCTCTCTCTCCCTCCCTCTGTCTTTCTTCCTTTTTTCTCTTTCTCTCTC
>CM050208.1:12480000-12482500 GCA_027475355.1 Coilia nasus
CAGGTGCGTTGGCCTGCTGTGTAATAATGTACACAGCTGGATTCCTCTACTGTATAACATTGTAAGGTGCATAAGTTTGCCATATGGCAGTGTACACAGTTGTGTTAGTCTGCTGTATAATACTGTAGCGTTGTGTTGATCAACAGTATAATATTGCACAAAGGTGCATTAATCTGCTATACAACACTGTACACAGGCACATTAGTCTACTGTGTTATACTGTCACAACGTGTTAGTCTACAGTATAATATTATATACGCGTGAATTCTTCTGCTCTAATACCTTAGGTATGTCAGTGTACTCTAAAATACTCTACGCAGGTGTGTTAGTCTACTGTATAACACTCTACACCGGTCTGTTAGTCTACTGTATAACACTCTACACCGGTCTGTTAGTCTACTGTATAACACTCTACACCGGTCTGTTAGTCTACTGTATAACACTCTACACCGGTGTGTTAGTCTACTGTATAACACTCTACACCGGTGTGTTAGTTTACTGTATAACACTCCTACACCGGTCTGTTAGTCTACCGTATAACACTCCTACACCGGTGTGTTAGTCTACTGTATAACACTCTACACCGGTCTGTTAGTCTACTGTATAACACTCTACACCGGTGTGTTAGTCTACTGTATAACACTCTACACCGGTCTGTTAGTCTACTGTATAACACTCTACACTGGTCTGTTAGTCTACTGTATAACACTCTACACTGGTCTGTTAGTCTACTGTATAACACTCTACACCGGTGTGTTAGTCTACCGTATAACACTCTACACCGGTGTGTTAGTCTACCGTATAACACTCTACACCGGTGTGTTAGTCTACTGTATAACACTCTACACTGGTCTCTTAGTCTACTGTACAACACTCTACACCGGTCTGTTAGTGTACTGTATAACACTCTACACCGGTGTGTTAGTTTACTGTATAACACTCTACACCGGTGTGTTAGTCTACTGTATAACACTCCTACACTGGTCTGTTAGTCTACCGTATAACACTCCTACACTGGTCTGTTAGTCTACTGTATAACACTCTACACTGGTCTGTTAGTCAACTGTATAACACTCTACACCGGTCTGTTAGTCTACTGTATAACACTCTACACCGGTGTGTTAGTTTACTGTATAACACTCCTACACCGGTCTGTTAGTCTACTGTACAACACTCTACACTGGTCTCTTAGTCTACTGTACAACACTCTACACCGGTCTGTTAGTCTACTGTATAACACTCTACACCGGTCTGTTAGTCTACCGTATAACACTCCTACACTGGTCTGTTAGTCTACTGTATAACACTCTACACTGGTCTGTTAGTCAACTGTATAACACTCTACACCGGTCTGTTAGTCTACTGTATAACACTCTACACAGGTGTGTTAGTTTACTGTATAACACTCCTACACCGGTCTGTTAGTCTACTGTACAACACTCTACACCGGTCTGTTAGTCTACTGTATAGTGCTGTGCACAGGTGTGTTAGTCTACTGTATAACACTCTACACCAGTGTGTTAGTCTACTGTATAACACTCCTACACCGGTCTGTTAGTCTACTGTATAACACTCTACACTGGTCTGTTAGTCTACTGTATAACACTCTACACCGGTCTGTTAGTCTACTGTATAACACTGTACACCGGTCTGTTAGTCTACTGTATAACACTCTACACCGGTGTGTTAGTCTACTGTATAACACTCTACACTGGTCTCTTAGTCTACTGTACAACACTCCTACACTGGTCTGTTAGTCTACTGTATAACACTCTACACCGGTCTGTTAGTCTACTGTATAACACTCCCACACCGGTCTGTTAGTCTACTCTACAACACTCTACACCGGTCTGTTAGTATACTGTTCAACACTTTACACTGGTCTGTTAGTCTACTGTATAGTACTGTGCACAGGTGCATCAACTGTAATAATGAACACTCCCTCTCTGTTTTTTTTCCAACCCACCCCCCCCCCCTTTCTCTGTGTGTGTCTCTCTCTCTGTCTTTCTCTCTCTCTCTCTCACACACACACACAGGCAGAAGCTGACTCTGCCCAGAGAGATGTTGGCTGGCTGTGGGGCAGGGACATGTCAGGTCAGTATGCATCAGTTTCCTCTGTCCCTTCACACACATACATACACATGCACACACACATGCACACACACACACACACACACACACACACACACACAGTCTCTCGTGCATGCACTCACACATAGGCATATATACCACAGAAATATGTGTATCATTGTGTGAGAGGGAGAGACAGACAGAGAGAGAGAGAGAGAGAGAGAGAGAGAGAGAGAGAGAGAGAGAGAGAGAGAGAAAGACAATGAGAGAAAGAAAAGAAAGAGAGAGAGCGTTGTGGGTATGATACATTTGTTGTGTGTATTTGTTTGTGGTCTCTGTGTCTGTGTGTGTGCTGGAGGGTGTGTCTGTGTGTGTGTCTGTGTGTGTGCATGTGGCTGGAGTGTGGTACTGGCGTGACTGTGTGCTGGAG
>CM050208.1:12490000-12502500 GCA_027475355.1 Coilia nasus
CTCAGGTACACACAGACACACACACACACACACACACACACACACACACACACACAAACATATACACAGAGACACACACACACAAACACACACACAAAGACACACACGTAGCCATGCAGATCACACGAGAGTTACTGCGCTCCAAAGGCATCCAAAGGGCCACACTGCTCAGGTATACACACACACACACACACGTAGGTCATACCCTCACACAAAGATAAGGCTCCTCAACTTTTTGTTTTTGTATTGTTGTATTTTTTCTTTATACATCCACTTGTTTTATTTTTTCGCATTTTCTCGTTTTTTTCCTCCCTCTCTCTTTCTCTCTCTCTTCCTCTTTCTTTCTCTCTCTCCCATTTCCTCCCTCTCTTTCTCTCTCTCTTCCTCTGGCCCTCTCTCTTTTTCTCTGTCCATTTCTCTCTCTCTCTCTCTTCCTCTCTCTCTGTCTCTCTTCCTCTTTCTTTCTCTCTCTCCCATGTCCTCCCTCCCTTTCTCTCTCTCTATCTCTCCCCCCCCCCCCCCCCCTCTCTCTCTATCCCCCCCCCAACAGGGATGTGCCCTTCTCCGTCATCTACTTCCCCCTGTTTGCCAACCTGAATCGCCTGGGCAACCGTGGCGCTGAGGGCCCCGCCCCCTTCTACGTCTCCTTCGTGTCGGGCTGCATAGCGGGCAGCACTGCCGCCGTGGCAGTCAACCCAGTGGATGGTGAGAGCGCCACCTAGCGCCTACCCCTGGCACTGCACCCCACCAGCCCTCCACTATAGCAGCTGTGGGTTAATGGTTAGGGCTTTGGTCTTGGGATCGCTGGTCTTGGGATCCATTTCAACATCATTTGAAGAAGAATTTGATCTGATATTGTCATTTATTTTTCGCCTGAGACAAGATATGGTGGTATTGCTATTGTGATATGTAGATGTTGCACAGTAGGTTTCTTAGAGTTCAGTTAAACACTGATAACACTGATCATATTGTGTGTGTGTGTGTGTGTGTGTGTGTGTGTGTGTGTGTGTGTGTGTGTGTGTGTGTGTGTGTGTGTGTGTGTACACGTGTACTTGTACGTGTGCATGCATATGTGTGTGTGTGTGTGTGTGTGCGTGCGTGTACGTGTGTGTATGTGTATGTGTGTGTATGTATGTGTGCTTGCATGTGTGTGTGTGTGCATGTATGTGTGTGTGTGTGTCCTATAGTGATTAAGACCCGGTTACAATCTCTGAGTCGTGGCAGTCAGGAGGACACCTACTCTGGAGTGACCGACTGTGTCAGGTGAGCATTACCTACATGTCACTTCCTGTTGTGTCATGGCATGTGTGTGTGTTCTGCCTCACAGGTCCACACGGCAGGAGGCTGTAAATTGGGAGTGTGTGTGTGTGTAGCAGGAGTGTGTGAATTAGCAGTCTGTGTGTGTGTGTGTGTGTGTGTGTGTGTGTGTGTGTGTGTGTGTGTGTGTGTGTGTAAGGCAAGAGGGTGTGTATTGAGAGTCAGTGTAGCCCCTCTATCCTGTGTGCTGCCCCTCAGAGGCTGTGCCCCATAGATAGGAGAGGACTGCAGCACAATGAGAGGACATCCCTAGAGCCCCTGGATGTCGCCACCCTGAATGTTACCACACAACTGTGTGTGTGTGTGTGTGTGTGCGCGTGTGTCTGTGTGTGTCTGGCTAGAATAAAGAAAGGGCAGCCATTGGTACTTTTAGAATAAAGACAGGGCATCCCTAAGGGACTCTGCATATCTCCACTTGCAGATACAATGCAACAAAGACGAGTGTTAGAGGAATGCTAATGTTTTGCTTTGCTGAAGGGGGCATACCTTTACTGTGTGTGTGCCTGTATGTATATGTCCCTTGGTCTTGTGTTTGTGTGTGTGTGTATTACTGATGTCTCCTGTGTTTGTGTGTGTCCACAGTAAAATCCTGCGTAATGAAGGTCCCTCGGCTTTCCTTAAGGGGGCGTACTGCCGTGCGCTGGTCATCGCGCCGCTCTTCGGTATCGCACAGGTCGTCTACTTCCTGGGCGTTGGCGAGTGCATCCTCAGCTACCTGCCAAAGCGGGAAAAATAGCCAATCAGCTCTCTGCTGCCTACCTAAGCTCCGCCCTCCACCCCTGCCATCTCCAATCATCACTACCCATCATGCATTGCACCGGACCTCGGCCCCGCCCTCATCTCATGTCAGAGGTGTCTGATTGGTGCAGGGTCAGGAAGTGAAGAGGACCGCCCACTTTTTGGAGTGCTTTTAACTTGATGTTTATTTGTTGTTTGTTTGTTTGTTTTGTCTTGTTTGTTGTGTTTCTTTGTGGCTGGAAATGAGGTGTGTGGTTTTAGCCAAGCTGCCTGTGGAAGCCATGTTGTCTGGCTGCCTGTTAGAACTCAATGCCACGAGCTCCTCTGATCCACTGAAATGATCCAGACTCATGCTCTCATTGGCTGGAACTCTTTTCATCCTGATTTGGCTGTAGACTAAGAAAGCTGTCTTTCTCTTTCCCTCTGTCATTCTTTCTTTCTTTTTCTTTCTTTCTTTCTTTCTTTCTTTCTTTCTTTCTTTCTTTCTTTCTTTCTTCATATCTATCTATCTATCTATCTATCTATCTATCTATCTATCTATCTATCTATCTATCTATCTATCTCTCTCTGTATCTATCTCTTTTGTTCTCAATTCCATTTACAATGATGCTGGATGAAAGTGAAAAGGTTAGGCAAAGCTGCTCAAACACACACACACACACACACACACACACCTGATGGACTCCAACACCTCCAGTGTGTCACTCACAGGTTGACAGGGACAATTTTAGCACATTAGCAGAGTGGAGGTGTTTGTCCTCTAAGATCCATCATGGTCCCTCAAATCTTACCGGGCTGTTTTTGTCCTCTGGACATTCTGTACCAGTGTGTGACTTTTCAGACAGGCCTAAACACTTAATTTATTTTATTGTTTAAATGAAACCCTGCAATAACCCCTGTTGCCACATCCCAATTTCAATTGGGAAACCAACTACAATAGTTTCATGGGTGTTTTCAGATAATGTCATGTATTTAATGGCTGTAAAAGCAAGGCTTATCTCATATCAGCTAGCCTATATTGGCCCAGGCACAGCAGACAAGATCCTTTCCAGTATTCAGGCACAAAAGTTTGTGTGCGTGTGTGTCTGTGTGTGTGTGTGTGTGTGTGTGTGTGTGCAGGCATACTGGATACGTGTGCCTTTATGTGTGTGTGTGCTTGTGACTAATGAGAGCCATCTGGAGTTGGATGCTGTCCTGGCAGGAGTGTGTGTGTGTGAGTGTGTGTGTGTGTGTGTGTGGATGGAGCCTGCCACACACACACACTTTGCAGCGTGGCCTCATATGTGTGTGAGTGATGCCGAGAGGCCAGGAGAAGAGAGGGGAAGTGGACAACACTCCAGGCGTCAACTTCCTGTGAAGGAAATCATGAGCGGCCGATGCTGCCATCACCATAGCAACGCAACAAATGAACCACAAAAATGAGTTGTCTAGTAACGTGTCGGTGCTGTCACTATAGTAATGCCTTTGGTGTTTGTTTTTTGTTATTTTCTTTGGTTTGTGTGCTTCAAGCGAAAAGCTGCCGTGCCGCGTGGCGTTGCATCCCCTAGGTGTGTGTGTCGGGCCTGATGCACCATGGGAGGCCTGTCACTGGTCGCCTGGCTCAGAGCTCAAGCTGACCTTGAAGGTGACGCCCGCATCATATCCTGTCATGTGACTCCCCCTGCCTGGCACCTAGGCTTCAGCACTACCCACAATGCACCTGTGTTGAGCCTCTTTCTGGCACTAACCCATCGGACAGGGAGAACCTTTTTGTCCTTACTCCTTACATACTATAAATATATATAAACTCACATATATCTATATATCTATATATTTGTATCTATTGTTTCGAATGTGTCTGTGTTGCGCGTGGATCTCTTTAATTCTCTCTATTGTATATATGCAAATGATATGAACTCCTGTGTTGCTTGTTGATTTTGATGGATCTTATTTTGGATGTTTAATGTTTTTAAAAGCTTTTTTGCACACCTACCTCTCCCCTTCTCCCTGTGTTGGAAGCTTTAGTTAACCTTTGATCTTTTGGGTGCCGAAGGCAGAGAGACACGAGAGAGCGTGAAGGTTAAATAGCGTTACGCTAACTAAATAGCGCACACTAACGTCTTTACTACCCCAGCAGGCTAACACATTAGCTTCTCTCTAAGAGCTTTAGTTTAAAGGAATTCGCCACCTCCAGATGAAGTTGAGTCTGTCTCCGCAGTCCCTAGAGTTGGATAAGTGGGCAGAAGCGTTTTCTAGCAGACCCTTCCATGGAATATAGTCCCCCATCTAAATGCCGCTTGGTAAATCCCTTTGTGTTAATTTGAATTGTCATTTGTACTTGACCTAAATGCACAGGTCACGAGAAGTAATTGCAAAAAAATTCAAGTGAATTGATTCACGTTTGCCACAGTGTGCTAGTTGGCAACACTAGATTACAGCGACTATGCTAAGCTAGGCTAAGGTCAGTGCTGCCAGATTTGGACAATGGCTGTGTCTGCTAGAAAACACTTCTGTCCACTTATCCAACTCTGGGGACTGCTGGGACAGACTCAATTTCATCTGGAGGTGGCGTATTCCTTTAAACTTTAGACACCTCATCAAATTTGCTGAAGTAATTGTCAGCGCAGGTATAGCAGACATTAATTTAGCACACCCTGCCTCGTATGCTACGGTACAAGCTTACAGGCCAGTTGAATGCTAATAGTTGTGTATGTACCACGTGCGTGGTTCATGGAGTAGTGTGTTAATAGCTAACTGTTTGGTTCTGCTCACTACTAAAACACTAGCGTGGCTAACGGCTAGCTCCTTCAATAGTTCGTTTTTAGCGTGCTAACCATCTGCACTAGTCTTAGGGGCTATAGATAAGGGATTGAACAAGGAAGCAGAACTACACAACAGGACATTTGACCTTTGAACCCTGACCTTCAGCTCCTTCTCTGCTGTCTGTGTCCTGGAGCAGCTACATGGTTCACTACCGCCCGCCCCAAACCCAAACATTCCAGCAGTGAACTCATCTCGTGTGTGTGTGTGTTTGTGTATTTTGAAATCATGGCTTGCGCTTTATTGTTAACCCTTTGTTGCTTATGTGTCATATGATTTTTTGGTGATTTTTATTTGTTTAATTTTGACCTCTGTTTCTTTCAGAAAGTGTTGATTTTTCAGCTGTTGTTTTTTAAAACATTGATGTTGTTGGAATGAGTTTTGTTTTTTCAGCTGTGAACTTAAACCGGCTGTGATGTGCATCTGATGTACTGTGCTTTGAGTGTGTATGTCGTGGAAGTGTAAATACGTTTGTGTGTATGTGAACGTGTGTGTGTTTGTAAGTGAGAGTGTGATCACGCGTAGTGTAGTGTGTCATGTAAGGTTCTTTTGTTTGTCGTTTTTGTGACACTCATGATGTGTGTGTAGTCCTCCTCCACACTCGTTCTCTCTCCTTCTTCTTCTTCCTGTCCACTCTTCACCATCCCTGTTTTCTCTCCCTCTTTCTCTCGGGGATGGACAGAATAGAGAGTGCTCTTAACACCAAAAAAAAGAGAAAAAAGTCTTTACAATCAGAAAAGGAGACACATATATAAATGTATATGTATAGATATTTAAAGCACAAGGAATGATCAGGCACAACAATACTCACACACACACACACACACACACATGCAAACACACATACTTACACAAGCCCAGTGCTAATAGACACACAGTTCTATCCCCTCAAACAGGACACCCACAACAGTAACGAACTTTAGGACACTTTTGATGAAAGAATGTAACTTTGATTAATCGTAACTAGATATCTCCTAATGTAGACAGGAGCATTCCTTACCGTGTAGTAGATGTTAGTTTAAGACCTGGTGCAGCAGTGTAGTAACTACGCTACACTGACCAAGAAAGAACCAGCTTAACCTTTATGCAATAAGACAACACACTATAACTACACATACACACACACACAATTACACACTCACACAAACACTTGCACACTTTCACTTACACCCAGTTCCTCCAAGAGGATCCGTGAAATCACGCACTTTAATTACACGAACCGCGTGCACACACACACACACTCACTCGAACACACACATGCAGGCCCCTGAGACAGAAAATCCTTTTAAAGCAGGGAGGGGGGTGGGGACTCACACAGACGCACATCGTCACAGATATTTGTGTACGTGTGACTGTGATTGTGTGTGTGTGTGTGTCAAATAAAAATGAAGTACTACAAGTGTCTGTAAGTGTTTACCATGCAATGAGTTCAGGCATGCACACTGATCGGATGCATTCCATGCCACTCAGATTGCTGTTCAATAAAGATGACATGACTGATACACAGGTTGCTGCTCTCTTCCACACAGTGACATAGCTGATCCAAGGACTGCTATTCTGACCTCGACAAAGAGAGAGAGAGAGAGATAGATAGATAGATAGATAGATACAGTAGATAGATAGATAGACAGACAGATAGATACTTTTACTATTGTATACTTTAAAGAAAATTGCTTGTAAATCACAGTGCAAACCAACACGATAGACAAATATGCTACAAAATGGCATAGAAAGACATGTACTTAAATACATAACATTGAGTTTAGAGGAAGCTTTTATCCACACTCGCTTTCGGTGAAGGAACAATATGACAAATACCATATATAAATGGAAAAAGAACAGACTGAAAATAAAAGCAATTCATATGCAATTCACTAGGAAAAGTACAATGACACACAAGCAAAATGAATATTTGGAAAAAGAGGAGACTAGCACTGATAGCAATAGTATGCAATAGTATAGCTTCCACTGGAAAGACAACCAAAAAGCTGATGGGGCAGATGATGATGTTGTCTTAAGGAGAGGATGCTATCACCTATAAAGGCTACAGATGATGATTTTGTCTTAAGGAAAAGAAGTTATCACCTATAAAGGCTACAGATGACTGTCATCTGCTCTCTCCCGAAGACAGACTGACACGCTGAAGTTGCAGATGGGACATACCATATTCACAGCTCAAAGAATCTATTAGTACTTAAAATTTATAATTTTGGATTAATACACTTCATATAGGCCAGTTACAGAAAAATACAGATTTCTGGAGAGCACCAGAGCACAAATTTAAGCTTGCTATTTTGGTTTGTTGCTTTTCATTTGCTTCAAGGTCACGCTTAAGCAGTTACTTACTTATAACGCAGAGATGAGTAATTAAAAACGTAACTGGGTGTCATTTTGTTTTGTCATGTTGTTGTTGTTTTATTATGTTTTGAACTATAAACTCTTTCCACTCTAGTGCTCTCACCTGACGTCAAAGCCCCCCGCTGTCACGAGGAAGAATGCTGTATACTCGCTCAAGGTCGTTCGGAGCGCATGCATCATTCAAGTTCGGCCACCAAGTGTCGTTGCTCTGCCGCGCAGCGTGCAGATGAAGGCGGGCAGGCAGGTCCGTGACGCTATTGCCAACGTCATCCTTATGACGCTACCGCCACCTGCTTCTCGTTGAAGTTTTGGGAGCGCAAGGTGCCGTGGGAGCTTTTCACCGGAATGTCAATTATGCCCTCCGTGGTTTGTCGGCGGATCCTCGGAGCTCGTGGTCCAGCATCTCCCTCCTGGCACCTGCCTCGGGGTTTGAGCTTACAGATACTGTAACCGTGCCAAGTGCTTCCAGACGGTTTTTAGTTTTTCTCTAACCAATAAGATGGTGTGTAGGCTAAATATAGTGTGGGTGTCTTATAGAAAAAGGGTAAGACAACATTTTTTACCACTCTATTTTATTGTATTTTTCAGTAATAAAATAACGTAGTTTATTACTGTGATTGAGAAACAATCCATCTGGGAACTGAAAGCTACTAGAAAAAAACATCTGTGACATATCCAGCCACACCCTCATAAGGCTTTCCCACACACACACAAACACACACACACACACACACACACACACACACACACACACACACACACACACACACATTCACATAAAGAAATTCTATTTAAAGATTTTTAAAAGTGCTGTTTAACACCCATTTATTCTGGTACATGTACAGATAGGGAGACAGACAGACAGACAGACAGACAGGCAGACACACATACAAACAAATGGGTGAATGGATAAAGCAGTTCCATTTCACATTCACCCACTTTGGTGAAGACAGGCACACACTCACACACACACCCACACAAACACACACACACACATTGACACTGAGACAGACAGAGAGTCTGTCTGTGGTTGTAGTAAGTAGGTTTCATCTCAGACTCAGGTTTCATATTGAGCGTGTGTGTGTGCGTGTGCATGGCCATAAAAGTCTCTCTCTTTCACTCTCTCTCTCTCTTCCTCCTGGTCCCCCTGTTTACTCACTGTACCTCTCTTTCTCTGTCTCTCTTTCTTCCTCTATCCCTCCCTCCATCTCTGCTATTGCCTGTAACTCCTTAACCTTCAACAAAGATACTTGCTTTCTCCACACCACACTCAGTATACACACAGTACTCTGCTGAGGCATAGCTGTAGCCTCATGAATATGTGAATAATTCCCTTTGAATTGTCTTGCTCAAGTTTGATTGGCTGATGTCATTGTACGTCCTTGAGAGAAGGCAACTGGCTACAGGCAGGTTTGCACTCAGGAATGTCTGCACACAAGCCTCTGTGTGTGTGTGTGTGTGTGTGTGTGTGTGTGTGTGTGTGTGTGTGTGTGTGTGTGTGTGTGTGTGTGTGTCTGAATGTATTCATATTGCAAGTGTTAAACTAGAATAATGCATGTATATTTAGTAAAACTAAAAAGCATTACTAAATTGTACATTGTACTAAACTAGAGTGATACACTAACACCATAAAATGCAATATTGCTGATGTATTCAGGACTGGTCTATGTATGATTTGGTGGAGATCCAGCAGACTATGTGATTTTGCCCTTCTCTTTCAGGCAAGACCTGACCACACTCTCCACTGTGGAGAAATCACCACATACAACCCTTTGTACTTATACACAAAGCATAGAACACACAGCACCTTACCACTTACATACGGAGCAGAGAACACCCACACACACACACTCACACTTAGCACTTACATATGGAGCACGGAACTCACACATTTAGCACTTAAATACGGAGTAGAGAACACACACACACACACACACACACACACTCACTCACACTTAGCACTTACATATGGAGCACGGAACACACACATTTAGCACTGAAATATGGAGCAGAGAACACACACACACACACACACTCACACTTAGCACTTACATATGGAAAACGGAACTCACACATTTACCACTTACATACGGAGCAGAGAACACACACCCACACACACACACACACTCACACTTAGCACTTACATATGGAGCACGGAACACACACATTTAGCACTGAAATATGGAGCAGAGAACACACACACACTCACACTTAGCACTTACATATGGAAAACGGAACTCACACATTTACCACTTACATACGGAGCAGAGAACACACACCCACACACACACACACACTCACACTTAGCACTTACATATGGAGCACGGAACACACACATTTAGCACTGAAATATGGAGCAGAGAACACACACACACACAAGCATTCACACTTAGCACTTATGTACGGAGCACGGAACGCACACATTTAGCACTTAAATACGGAGTAGAGAACACACAACATCTTAGCACTTACTTACAGAACATAGAACACACAGCCTCTTAGCACTTACTTACAGAACATAGAACACACAGCGTCTTAGCACTTACTTACAGAGCATAGAACACACAACCTTAGCACTTACATAAGGAACATAGAACACACAGCATCTTAGTACTTATATATGGAACATAGAACACAGCATCTTAGTACTTATATATGGAACATAGAACACAGCATCTTAGTACTTACATATAGAGGATAACACACACAACCTTACCATTTACATAAAGAACACAAAACACACACACACACACACACCGCACCTTAGCACTTACATACAAATCACAAGACACACAACCTTAGCACTTGCATACAGAGAATAGACACACACACACATAGCACCTTAGCACTTACATACAGAGCATAGAACACACAACCTGAGCACTTACTTACAGAACATAGAACACACACACAGCACCTTAGCACTTACATACAAATCACAAGACACACAACCTTAACACTTACATACGGAGAAGACACACACACACACACACACACACACACACACACACACACACACACACAGCACCTTAGCACATACAAATCACAAGACACACAACCTTAGCACTTACATACGGAGAATAGACACACACACCACCTTAGCACTTACATACAGAGCATAGAACACACAACCGTAGCACTTACTTACAGAACATAGGACACACACACAGCACCTTAGCACATACATATGAAACATAGAACACACACACAGCACCTCAGCACTTACATATGGAACATAGAACACACACACACAGCACCTTAGCACGTACACACACAGAGCACAGAACACAACACTTAGCGCTTACATACAGAGCGTAGGACACACAACCTGAGCACTTACTTACGGAATATAGAACACACACAGCACCTTAGCATTTACATATGGAACATAGAACACACACACAGCACCTTAGCACATACATATGGAACATAGAACACACACACACAGCACCTTAGCACGTACACACACACAGCACAGAACACAACACTTAGCGCTTACATACAGAGCGTAGGACACACAACCTGAGCACTTACTTACGGAATATAGAACACACACAGCACCTTAGCATTTACATATGGAACATAGAACACACACACACAGCACCTTAGCACGTACACACACACAGCACAGAACACAACACTTAGCGCTTACATACAGGGCATAGAACACACAACCTGGGCCTTCAGAGAGTAAGCCCGAAACACACAGCACCATGCGCACACTGGCTGTTCAGCTCTGCAGTGGGCCTGGGGATAAAGCTGTTCTGCAGCCTGGAGGTGCGGGCTTTAACCGTATGGGCCCTAGGCTATTTTCAGGGTTTCACTGCCTTTACTTTTATGCTTATATCTAGCTAATTTTAAGGGCCATACATACATGCTATATCTTGGTTTTTTTAGGACAGCCTAGGCTATCAAGATCTGGTTTCATTTGGTGAGCTACTATTTGCACTGATTTTATCAAAAATCATGTTGTGTATAAACAAAATCCTGTATTCTTACAAGTACCTGTCCATATGATGCTGTCAGTAGGGATATCTTTTCATAGTTGAGTAGAGGAGATTGTCTGGAATCTGGCAATATCAGAACCATGATGGTGCGATATGTCGCTTATCAATGTTAATAAATATGTAGTCTGTGCCTGATGGAAATAAGGGCCATTTTCCATGTAATGAAGGATGTTATATCAGGATTATAATGGATATTGTGCAGAAATTTGCAATAATGTCAAAACTGTATGAAACATGTTTTGACAGAAATGCACAATAGCAGTAGAATCGTTACGTTCCGCTATTCGTCACATTATGCATTGACTGATAACCGTGAGTGTAACATTTGATCCCTTGTTTTAACGTGGCGTTGGAAAGCTGAGATTCTGTACTTTCATCTGATATGCATGCTATGGGTTTGCGAGTAATTGTAACGAGAGTAATGCTGTGCAGAGCTCTAATATGAGAGATTTTGGCTAATTTAATACATCTCAGCGATACTTGAGCTAAACAAAAAAGTGGGGGTCCCGTTGTAAAGCCCTGGTTGTGCTGTTTCATTAGGCAAAAGTGCCATCTACGATGTACCGTTCCGCAGTAATTCAACAGGGAAGAATCGGCAGAATTTTGGACGCATTTTGCGGGCGTCGAGCCCATAGGGTTAAAGGCCTTTTAACGCCTACCAGATGGGAGCAGGCAACCTCTCCCTTACACAGAGAATCTAGAACACACAGGGAATCTAAAATACACAACCTAGAACAAGCACTCATACACATGGAGCCCAAAACAGACAGAACCCTCTGCACTCATACACAGGACCTAGATCATGCAGAACTCATGCAGGGGATGTTCGACCTCACAGAGAACTGGGTAGTCACAAAGGTAGGCTCTGTAGATCAAAAATAAAAACAGCAAGATACTTCAGTGCTTTGGTTATGACACACCTGACAAAACAGACATACACGCACACACGCACGTCAGTTATGGCACATGAGAAAAAAAACATCAATACATTGCACTCACACAGGAAAAACACCCCAGTGTGTGTGTGTGTGTGTGTGTGTGCAGCTCCCTGTGATGTGTCCTGTACGTATGTAATTAGATGATGTACATATGGAGAAGACTCTAATCTAATGGCACTGATCCAGGGTCCTTCTCTCTCCCCCCTTCCTCTCTCTCTCTCCTCTCTTTTCTCTCCACCTTTCCCTTCCCTCCTCCACCCCCCCAATCCCTCCTCTCCTCCTCTCTTCTCTCCCTCCCCCTTTCTCTCCTCTCCTCTCGTCACCTTTGCCCTCCCTCCATCCC
>CM050208.1:12510000-12525000 GCA_027475355.1 Coilia nasus
GCTCTCCCTCATCGCCCTCGGTCACCATGGCAACCCTATAACACCCTCCACGGGTCACAACATCTGGAAGATTCCGCCAGCTGATTCCGGAACACGATGGAGGACCTCACACCGACCGCCAATTAGGCTCCGTACGTATGCTATCCCTGGTCATTTAGCCACCAAACTAATGACCTCGTCAGCTTATCATCTAATCAGTCAGAGTCACCGTAAACATGGCGTGGATAAGTTTGGGACAGAGAGACTTTATTTAATAAAAATCTTACATATAAAATAAAACAAAGGTGTCATCTCATGCATCATTCTTACACAAAATACCAAGGATGACCCAACAATGCTGTCCATACCCCAGAGGATTTTGAGAAGATTTGAAGAGGTTCTTAGAAGACTACAGTCTCACACCGTCTCACATCTAAAGACAAGTCATTAGTCACATAGTTGTGGTCTAGTCACAGTGTACTTCCAGACAAGACTGTGGTCACTAATTACAAGACTAGAACTAGAATCTTTATCAAAGATTTCCTGTTCAGCCCCAATTTATGAAATCAAAAAGACGCAGCAGCAGTAATTTGGCCACTGCTATCTTTGTGTGTCCGTTATTTGTTCTCAAATCGGGATATGATAGCTGTGTTACCCTTTCATTTTAGCAGGCAGTGCTGTCTGATGCAGACAGAGGCGATTTTGGAGTTGTTGGAATGACACTTTAAGTAGAGCTGAAGAGCCGCTGGCTAATTAACTCTTCATAGGGGCCTCTCTTCTGTGCTCCACTCCTGGGTTTGGACCCGCCGCGATGAGCACACACATGCATGCATGCATACACAAACACACACACACACACACACACACACACACACACACACATCCATTAACGAGCACACACACACTCACACACACATTCGTGAACAAGCGGGTTTCAGCTGCTTAGTCATGAGGTTTCCTTCACATTTACCTATTGTGACCTGATTTCATGACTGAAAAATATTATTTATTTATTTAATATAAAGCAGATCAAACCTGTGGTTAACACCACCACCCCCCCCCCCCCCCACCCCCCACCCCCCACCCACATACACACACACACACATACACACACATTCAGTGATGCTGATGTCAGAAGTGAGAACTAGCTAACAGCTGTGAGTGTGAGTTAGACCTAAGCTGACTTCAGTCGATCATGTTTGGGGTGTTTTAAAGAACAAGGTGGGATGACAGAAGTCCTCCTCTGGCAAAAAGTAACACAAGGTTCTGTAAAGACAGATCCACACTCCCACAAGTCACACCATGAAAGATTGAGGCAATTGCCAAAGCCAAAGGTGCAGATGCGAAAAGATAAAAATACAATTGAAAATGAAATTTAAGTATAAGCACCAACAGGTGTTCAGTTTTGTTCCTTGTGACCTGTTTTTATAATAGTTAAAAATATGATTTCTAATTTTCTGTGAAAACAAACGCCAAGTTATTTAGCTTTGAAGCATTGCACTTGCAGTAAGGTGAATCTGAGTCATTTGGCGCTCAGCAGATACTTCACAGGGCCTCTTACTTATGCTGCATTTAGGCACATGATCACCACCATGTCAGCAGCACATGAGTAATAGAATAGAATAGAATAGAATAGAATAGAATGCCTTTATTGTCATTATACAAGTATAATGAGATTGCAAGCTTCCCCATAATGTGCACACATAAATAAACAAGGAGAGATATGTACAATAAAAACTACTATAAAAACTACTAAGTACAAGAATAAAGTACAAGAATTAACATAGACTGTACAATAACTAATATGATCTACTGTCTGTAAAAAGTTGCATAGACTGTGCATAGACTTGTGCAAAGCCTGGAGATAAACAGGCACATATCAGCAGCAGGTATGGCAATAAAGTGACTGGTGTGACTGACAGCATAAATAGATGGAGGTATCAAGGCATTTTCACCCACCTATTCCAATATGTGCAGTAGGCAGCTAAAGAAACAGATGGACTGTCTTGATATTATAAACTACACTTGAAGACCCACACCTATTGCTATTGTAATGTGTTACATGAAATCATTTAGTGTTGTGAACATAAGCATATTTAAGTGATGCATGTACAATTTTTGGGTGCAAGACTGCTATTCAATAAGCTACTACTATACCAAATGTATTTTTTATGTTATTAATTATGAAATTAATTCACGGCAGTTTCAACTCCACCCACCTCCTTTAGGCCGAGGAGGTACCAACTGTAATGGAAACAAACGCTATCTAAAGCAGGTAAAGTTAATGTAAAGGTGAAGAGGGTAAAGTAGTGCTGGTAATATGTAGTCAAAAGCGCTAATAGCAAGTCACTCCTGACTCTAGGGTTAGGGTTAGGGTTAGGGTTAGGGTTCCTGACTTGCAATACCAACAAGAGGGAGAAGAGGGACAATGATAATGACGACGACGACGATGATGATGATGATGATGATGATGATGATGATGAGATAATGATGATGGTGATGGTGATGATGATGATGATGATGATGATGATGATGAAGTCATATTAACCAGTCAACACCTCTCTCTGTAGCTACCTGCAATGTGTTTAGGGTAAACACTAAGATTTCATATTTTCACAGCATCACCATGTAATGTATTTGTTAGTGTTGTTCTTAGGTGAAGTGAAATGGCACCTCGGGGACAGTGCCACGCCGCGCGCGCTGAAGACAGCAGACGGGCGGGAAGTAAGCTCCTTCGGGAAGCTAAAGTGATCTCGCTTTTAAATGGCTCTGTGGTTTATGGATAGGGCGTGAGGCCAGCGGCCCCAGCCTAATGGCGATCCTCGCCGTCCTTATCGGGTCGCATCGCTAAGAGGTGTCATTAGTCCTGAGTTATAGCCCTCAAGGTTACGCAGCCCAAATCTGCAAGTCCTTTTTTCCGAAATTACGTCTACGTGTGAGACAGTTGCTGTCGTTTGTCTGGGAGTTTTGAGCAAAGGTCTGTCTGGAAACATTTCATTTTCTTTTGTCAACTAAAGAGGCAGAGGTTATTCGGTTACCAGCCCCCAGTCAAGAGACGCACTTAGTCAATGATATTTATGGGCCGTGTGTGTGTGTGACAGAGAGAGTATATGTGTGTATGTGTGTGCGTATGATTAAATGAAACGCTTGCACGCTCTGCATTAGCGGGAGGGACCCGCTAGAAGTCGCCACTTCGACACGAAACGTGTGAAAGCCCAGGGGACAGGTGCGTTTGAGTGTATTCTCGCCATGATATATGGGCGATACAAACAGAGCATGAACATATGTCGGTTTATGTATTTTTGTGTGCGTTGGAGAGTATAGGTAGGCGTGTGTAAGCACATGGGTGCCAGACGTGCACACACCGTGATTTGGCAAATACATCTCACTCTCAGTTCTGCTCTCTCGCCCCCGCCCGTCCCAGCAGCGAAAGGGTGCATTAGGTAATTGATCAGCTGGCGCGGGGATTGGCTGACAACGGCAGGGACACACCTGCACGCACCCTCCTCCCATCCCCGGTGACCACCGTCTTTACACCTGCGGTCCGTCTAAGGACACCGACCTCCCAGACCCCGGCAAGAGAGGAGAGACGTCCGCTTCGCTTTCACAGTCCCACGAGCTTGTCCTGCTCCAGGAGATCCGAGAGTCATCTGACTGCTACGCAGGAGTCCGACTCTGACAGCGCGCCTGTTATTTATGGGCTCTGGTGATCTGGGGAGAAACCGAAGATGCGATAAGATACGCCCCCGTCGATAATTCGGTTCGTGTAGAGTTTGACCACCCAGCTACTTATCGCAGTCACTGAGCTGGCTCCCAGTCGTCGCGTGATTCTCCCGTGGGCTACCAGCACCAGAGCAGGCGCGACCAGCATGAGGACAGCGGACGCCTGACAGTTCCCCGTTTGACTGCCTCTTCGTGGACTCTTTACCTCAGCTATCCCTCGGGCCATCCGCGCGTGTGCGTGCGAGAGAGTAAGCAGGGAGAGGAGACCGAGAGTCGAGTTTCCGTTACCTGTTCGACCGAAATTCTTGGGGGATTTGGGACGCACGCGCGCTCTCCACAACCCAAGACAATAAACAAGACAATAAAACGTTTGAGACACATGGAAGTGAAGAGTTGGCCGAAGGAGTAAAAGAAAACCACAACCACCTTCCTCACTCACACTGACACGTACTCACACGCTCTCAAACACACACACGCACACAAAGACACAGAAAAGCACAAGCACATCAAGCTGAAGTAGTAGTGACAATAACCAGCCATGTATCTGAACCGCGAGGAAGAGCCCGCCAAAGGTAAGATGCTGTTTAACTCTGTACACTTTTGAGATTTTATATCAGCATGACAGTCTGTGCACCAGTCTGTGTGTACGTGCGTGTGTGAGAAAGAGAAACTGTGCGTATGTGTACGTGTGGTTGAGTATGATAACTGTTTTGGTTTTCAGTGTCTTTGGCTTAGGTGTCTCACGGAGAGGTAAATCTCTCTAAGGGGTCACGGACACGGGCACTCCTTTCTGCCGTCGGTACTGTCTATGGTTGTAGGTCGCTCCTCCACACCCAGCGTGCACGTTCCAGGATCCGGTTTGTTATGGTCGCTGCTCTGCCCTCTCCTCGGTAAACTGTCACATATACTTCCTGTTTCGTTTGCTAACTACGGGACATTAATTGCAAACGTCCTGTTCATTGTGCGTGTGTATAAGCAGGGCATGGGGATTATGGGGATGTGTTTTAGAGAAAAACAGAAAGACTACTTGTTGTGCTCTCGTTCCCCTCTGCCTTTGTGTGGGAGGGCGCGAGGACACGGAGACACTTGTAAGGACAACAAAGGCACAAGGTCATAGCATCTTCCTTGCCCGTGACCGGTAGAGGGTTTTCTTCATTCCCGCTCTGACCGTCCTTGTAGAGGAGAGCCGACCCCGAGTGCTGTGGGCTGTGCGCGCGGGGTCATAATAAGCCAAATTAAAGATGTTTTGACAGAAACATCACGAGAGGAGAGGTGGAGCAGTCAGTGACAGCGCTCGTGCTATTCCTACCCCACGTGTGCGAGAGGCGTGATACGCTGATTTCAGGGGGTGTCCGGTGTAACCCCTCCCCCCCCCACCACCCCCCAAACCCCAACCCCCACCGCCACCACCAAACAACGCTCCCTCCCTTTGGTCAATGTCGAGTGACATTCAGACGCTGGAGGGCAAAGAGGTAATTGCAATTACGAGGAGAACCTGCGGGCTGTGCGTCCGACACCTGCTGCAGAGACAGAGAGAGAGAGAGAGAGAGAGAGAGAGAGAGAGAGAGAGAGAGAGGATGAGAGGCAAAGAGAGGGAGGGAAAAAGAGAGAGGCTAGGAGAGAGAGAGTAGAAGGGAGAGAGAGAAAGAGGAAGGAAGAGAGACTGGCAGAGAGAATGAGACTGAAGGAGAGAGATGCTGAAAGAGAGAGAGGGAGACTTGAAGAGAGAGAGAGAGGAAGAGAACAGTGTTTTTTGTGCACGGGGTTATACTGAGCTAGCTGTAAGAAGGCATTGGTGGAAAGACGCTAGTGAAGGATGCGTTGACACATGATCTGCAAATGCGCCCGACCCGCGCCTTATCTTAAACGACGGATCACTGGCCACTAGCAAAAATATCTGGACCGAATCAACAGGGTGACACCGTCAACAGGCTACTCCTGCGAGCCTGACCGATACCAAACATGCCATTAACCTCTGCTGTGTCATACAAAAAAACCAATAGAGCAAAGCCTTGCAGAGGTTGCAAAATGTGCTAAATTACTGGTGTTAGTGAGAAATGCCATCTGATACAGTCTACAGCGATCGCGGACATAGTTATGTGAACTGACGCGTGCAGACGTTAAATTGTGCGTTGGCTGGGTAGTTAGTTTAAAATTATAAAGTCATAAGCGGCGACCCCCAACACCGGTGGCTGTGTCACGAGCTCCACGCAGCCATGCGGGACGCAGACCTCTCGGAATTCGCCGTGCGTCTCAAGGTGGAGCACGAGGGATGAAGAGGTGCGGGTCATATTGATCGTGGGCAGGATTACCGACACGGGGACGCACGAGAGTGGGCATATGGACTTGCGAACTTGAAAAGCTCTGCTCAGTCGAAAATACTGATCACTGACGCCCGAAGCGACAGTCTGTAGAAACAATTTAGTTTATGCGAACGACTGCACAAAATTGGGTGATATTTAAACTGAACCTATCTAAGAAATCACTGTCACTGGCCAGCAACTAAATGCATTCAAGAGGAGCTTTGGACACGCACACAATGAGGGCTCTCAGGCTGGTGCGCTTGCGGGCAGTTAAAGGCACGCCTCATTGCTCAAATATTGTAATGAGTGTGTTTTTGTGACTGTTTATTTTTCAGACTCGTTCTAATGCAAATGTGGATGTGACACACACACACACACACACACACACACACACACACACACACACACACACACACACACACACACACAGACTGTAACAAGTAGAGGGCAGTGTGTGTGTATAAAAATAGTTTTGCCATCTGACACATGATTCATGACAGAGAGAACTGAATAAACACACACACACACATACACAGATGAAGCACAGACACACACACGCACACACACACACACACACACACACACACACACACACAGACAGAGAGAGGTAGAGAGATGGAGAGAGGTGAGAGAGAGAGAGAGAGAGAGATAGAGAGAGGTGGGAGAGAGACACCTGTTCCATGTATTGATCACTGTAGATAAAGTGACTGGCTGGATAATGTGTGTGTGTGTGTGTGTGTGTGTGTGTGGATATGCCCGTATGATGTAAATAAACATGTGTTTGGGTGTGTGTGTCTTGTATTATATGAATGTGCGTCAGTGTGTGTGTGTGAGAGAGAGAGAGGATATGCTTGCAGTATGTGGATGTGCATCAGTGTGTGTGTGGATAGGCTTTTATTATATAAGTGTGTGTGTGTGTGTGTGTGAGTGTGCGTGTGTGAGTGATTATGCTCTTCCAGTGGGTTCTGACCTGCATTGAAGTGTCAGCATTGCTTATAGCCAGCACCTGGTGTGCTCCTGCTTATGGGGCCACAGTGATATCATAATATGTTTAATACAACACTGCTGTGCCATAGCAAGCCCTGCTCCTGACTGGGCATGTGCAGAACATCAGAGGACAGTATCTATCCACCAGTGTGTGTGTGTGTGTGTGTTTGTGTATAAATGTGTGTGAAGGATGTTTCCATGAAACACTCGCCGCATTCCCCACGGCAGTCTGATCCACTCAGGACGGCCTGGAGCCAAGCAGTTTTCACCACACACTTTTCCCTTCTCAGTCGTCATGGCAGCGAGCGCCGTCTCCCTGGAGAAGGATAATGCAGACAGTTCTAGCATCCCGTGAGAGTTCTGATAGAGCTGATGGTCTCTGATGCACCACCCCCCACCCCCCGCCCCCCAGCCAAGCACATCATCCCAGTCGTAGCACAAACTACAACAGTATGGCAGTGCTATGCACTGAAGTGGCCCAAGCTAATTATCCATACTTTACATTTCTATGGAGGTATTTAGTCTTTAGTCTTTCACACCACTAGTTTGATTATTTGGTCTGCACCAGGCTGTAAAATTACTATACTACGTAGCATACGGACTGTGGTGTGGTCCGCTTTCACATTGGCAAACGAACCAGAATTGTTCCGCTTGGCGTTTCCTCATCAATATTTATCTTAGCTACCCATAATGCATTTCAAATGGTTTGTTGGTGCGGAATGAAGCGCACCGAGACCTCCAAAAAAAGGTGGAATTGGTCCTCTTAGTTCCGATTGATTTAGTGTGCACCCGAGGTCGACTGATGTTTTCACACCAACGAAAATGAACCGAACTACAGGCTTTTGGTCCGAATGGACCGTTTGGTGCACACCAACTGCTGTTGGTTTGAAAGCACCCTTATTTACTAACAGTATTGCACCTTATCCAGGGCTCCAGACTAACTTTTTTTACTAGGAGTGCAGTACCCTCTAACTGAAAATGTTAAGAGCGCAACCAGAAAATGTGGGACCCGCACGCCTTAAATCGAATGTGTGGTATTTCTAGGCATGCATGAATTTTGCTTTTGTGTGTCTAAGTGTGACTAGGTGTGGGCTACATGTGATTTACAATATATGGACATCCACATTCTTTGTTGCCTTAATGTGTAGAGGTGTATTTTGTGTTAGTAGTTATTGCAGTATGGTTAACTGTAGTTATTTTATTTGTATCTTAAAACGGTTTTTAAACTACATAAAATGGAAACGTAAAGAAAACAGCAACAGTCACCTCCATGAATGTTTAACTGGCTTTCCATACAAATCAGTAATGGCTGGCCATAAGTGCTTAAAGGTGTACAGTACTTCCACGAGAAACCGTTTAGTACTTGCTCTGTTGAAATATGATAGGTCACCCCGAGTTGCATATGCATGCTGCATATCAAAATGTTTTTCTATCCCCGTTTTCTATATCAGTCAAAAGAAGACAATAGGCGGAAAAATGACCCAATGCAAAAAAGGCCTTTGGCGTGACGTAGACGTGGAAATACATATAAGAGAAACTGACCGAATGGGCTTTAAATAATGTTAGCCTGTTTGACTGACTCGCATAAGATTAGCAGGCTAGTTGAATGACTGAACTGCATTTAGCCGGGCACTTGCACTGTTTTGTCATGCAAATATTACCATTCTGAAACGTTCATTGACAAACGGTCAGGAAGCGACTGTGCTTGTGCCATCTCTCCTTCCTCTTCGGAGTCAGGATCAAACACATAAGGCTGTATCTCCGTAGACATTCTGTGTGCAGTTTTAGCGCTGTCAAGTTGACTTTTCCCCTTTACCTTACTCTGCTATCAAGTTGACTGTGGGGCAAAGGAAGCTGCAGGGAGCGTGCCTCTGGTGAAATCGTGTCGTTCTCCCGGCCCCACCCCCTCTACCAAACTAAAACAGCCTGAAACAGAAGCACTAGACTATTTTTTTAATTAAAACCAGCGCACAGGGCAATTATTAATACTAGAGAACACCTCAAAATTAATGAAAACACGATGGAAGTACACCTTTAAGGTCAAACCGAACTAAAGAATCAGCGTCAATGGTGAGTCAACTTTACCACTGTTCTGTAGCAATGGCTTCCAGATTTTTTGAATGTGCCTTTCTTCCTTAATAAAGCTAAATGTTTTAGTCGTACAGACAGTGACTTCCAGGGGGTCTAACCAATCAGACAGTGACTTCCAGGGGGTCTAACCAATCAGGCAGTGACTGCCAGGCAGTATATGCCACGTGGTCTTAGCCAGTAAGGTAGGGACTGGCAGGCGGTCTAACCAATCAGGCGGTGACTGCTGTGCGGTGTAGCCAATTGAGTAGTGATTGTGTGTGGTCTAGCTAGCGAATCAGGTAGTGATTGTGTGTGGTCTTGGCAAGGCCTCCAGGTCTCACCACAGCCCAGTCAGTACAGGACAAAGGAGAGAGCACCGATCAGACCCATAGAGACAAGAGACAGAGCGAATGAGTGAAAGAGAGAGTGAGAAAGACAGAGAGATAGATAGAGAGAGAGAGAGCAGAGAGAGAGAGAATAAGTGAATAAATGAGAGACCGAGAGAATGAGAGAGAAAGAGAGAGAGAAGATACTGTAGAGAGATGAGGTATAGAAAGATGGAGAGAGATGAAGGGAAGAAAGAGTGACTGGAGGAGAAAAAAGGAGAAAAAGAGGGTGTACTATCGAAATGTGCTGCTTTGTCGAAATGAGCTACCAGTAGCCTAAACCAACTGTGGCATCTATCTGTTTATGCTACCCCATCGAAATAAGCTACCTTACGTTTTTCGTTTATAGTTGTATATATCCAATAAGCTAACCTCCCCAGTTTTACAAGATATGTAAAAGATATAGATTAGAGATTTTTGTATTAGAGAGTTTTATGCTGTTTGCATATGGTTATCATTCTTTATACCTTAGTTATGTAAATGTTCAAGTCATGTATATGTATATGCATAAGTAGTCAGCCCACTTGACCCATCAAATAATGATCCCACTGTGGAAGCACCACCATTCACTCGTTTATATGAATATGAGTAAAAGTAGCGCATTTCGACAGGCCTATATCTTCTGTCAAATAATCCTCCCACTAAAGGCAGCACATCCTGATAAGCCAATTGAGCCATCAAATAACACTCTCGCCGTAGAAGTTCATGCAATTCAATTGTATTTATGTAGTGCCAATAACAATGGGCTTGTCTCTTATTCGTGATGAATGAGGACAAAAAAAGGGAAAACAGAAGAAACATTCTAACAAATATGTATTTAAAATATATATACACTCGATCCAGGGAAGGAAATTTATCCCATCTGTGATACCTCCTTGCATCTTTCCATACTTGCGTTCACAAATGTCAAAAACTGTAAAACAAAAAATAAAACATTTTTGTAAACCCCACATTCAGACATTAAAAATAAGACTATGTAGGTAGTCTATTTTACAGCAATGGTAGTTCTTTAAATTTCCAAACCTTTCGTACTCGTTTATAGAAGCATAACTTAATTCATACAAATTTAGACCTAGTAGTTAGGGTACAGGAATTGTTAACACTGATGTAGGCACTCTAATCATAGTCTAATTAAAGGCTAATTATACAGGGCTTTTCTAAACAAAGTAATGTTTTCTACACGTGGAAACAAAATAACAAAATACGATGTAATTAAAATGATAACGATACAGTCACATTTTAAATCCAAACTATTATCATCTGACGTAGGTATTCTGCCCCAAATCTAACATGCACATATCATTGCTTACATGCTTATTTGGTCAAAACATACAATAAAACCAATACACTTTTAAACTAGATAAGCACTCAAAGACGTGCTACACCGCGCCACCATGCACTTAGCATTGGTCTTGGCCTCTGACCTTGGACTGATTAAACAAAAAATAGATAGCGCAGGTCCTGACCCCAATCCCAACCTACCTACCAAGTTTGATCCAAATCGGATCACAACCGATTTATAACCACATTTAGAATGGGTGACCTTGAGTTTGACCTTTCAAGGTCAACAGGGTGAAATTTAACATAATATTTAGAAAGTCCATATATGACTTTATATAAGTGTTTAATGTAAACCATGACTGTATCTCAAAGCGTTTCCATTATATGAGCTGTCAAAGTATTCCCATGCACTTAGCATGGGGGCAAAACTTGACCTTGGCCTGTGACCATGACCTTGGACCAATTCCAAAAAAAATCGCTAGCGCAGGTCCTGAGCCCAATCCCAACATACCTACAGTACCAAGTTTGATCGCAATTGAATCAGAATTGTTCCAGATATCGCTGTGACGGACAGACAGACAGACGGTAGCGATTACAATACACCCGCATTGCTATGCATGCGCGGGTGTAAGTATTACTTACTTTTTGCATTGTCACTGCTGAAAACAACTCGCACTCGAGCCTCGGGTAGCTCAAATCAACGGGCATTTAAACTGTAGCAGCACTTAGGGGTCGTGCGCATGCATGTGCAGTAGCATTTGGCAGCTCAGCTCGACAGGTAGGCCATATCGATAGGACAAGGGTAGAGAGAGAGACTGAGGAAGACACAGGGAAGGATAGAGAGGAAGGAAGAGAAAGACGGAGAGAGACAGAGCGGGGGAGAGAGGGGGAGATGAGGATGGATTTCTTTGTGCTGAACCATGTGTAATGACTGTGCTGTGATGACTGCAGGTCGGTTGTAATTGAAGGTGTGAAGTTTAACTGAAAAGAGGAAAATGGACAAGACGAGTGTGTAGATGAAGGCTTGGGGTTAATGCAGTGTAATGTGGGTGCTCTCAGGGTCTGACCCCTGTGTGTGTCTGTGTGTGTTTGTGTAGTTAGAGAATGATTGAATATGAGTGTGTCAGTATGTGTGTGAGAGACAGTAGGTATGTGTGTATATATAAATGTGTGTGTGCTTTTATGTGTGTGTGAGTGAATATGTACCTGTGTTAATGTGTGCATAAGTGTATTTGTGTGTGTGTGTGCGCTTGTTTGTGTGTATGTGTGGTGTATGAATGAGCTGAATACCCATATCACTGGGCCAGGCTTTGGCTGAAGTTAAATTGGAACTAATTTGTTGTGTTTGTATGCTGCACTTGTGACTGTGACCAAATGATGGGGTGGTGGTGGTTGTGTGGTGTGTGTAAGTGTGTGTGTGTGTGTGTGGTCTGTGTGTCTGTCGAGGATTATGCCTGCAGTTGGGGAATGCTGACAGTCCATTCCTGTTTTGGGTTTGCACGTGTGTTAAAATATGTTTTAAAGAATTTTTTAATTGTGCACTTGTAATGTTTGTGTACGTGAAAGTGTCAGAATTTGTGTTTATAGCCTACAACTGCAGGAGTAGTAATAGCAGTAGCAGTGGCTACCTGCTAAGTGTAATGTAATATAACATGGTTTATTTAGTTATTTTAATTGTTAAGGAAATGTTGGAGGAAACTGCAAAGGCTTGCCAGTGGTCCTGGATGAGATGCATGTTGTTGGCATGGTGAAAGCCATGGGGGAAAGCGATAGGTAGGTGCTGCTGAGTGGATCATGTAAATGGCCCCAGCAGCCCCAGTCACTGTAACGGTAGCCGGCTGGTTCAGGTTAACCCTTGTTGAGCATCTGTCTGTACGGCTCCAGTTGGCCATCCCCTATAGTAGACAACTATAGCAGTAGACAAAACAGGACTGAGCTAAATATGAAGCACGTTCAAAGCAGCATATCGTCCTATTTCGCAGGACCCACACACAAATCAATTAGATTAACACCTGACAATGCTAACCTATCTGTGGTCATCCAGACATTTTTTTGTCGGTTACCACAATACACGATTATTCGGTACCCATTGGTTTCCATTGCAGAAACTTGACAATATCGTCAAACATTGTCTGTTGACATAGTACTTCAACTATTTAACTTTTATAATACACTAAAAATCATGTAAACCTATTCACAAAAAATCTCAGAAATCTATCGCACTGGCAGAGGTGTGACCAGAATGGCATGTGTGGGTGGGCAGTTATCTCATCTGGGGGGGCAGAAAACATTGTTGTGATAAACAATAACAAAAGCCTAGTATATAGTAGAATTGCTGATAGTATTTTTGTAATATAAAAATTTTCGGAGGAGGCATACTTTAAATGTATTGAAATTATAAGGCATCTTTGAGTAAACTTCGAGTATCATATAAGTATTTCATTGTCGAGCCGAGTGTCCTGGTTTTTGGTAATCAAAATATGGTCACCCTAGCATAAATCATGACCGTCAATTTTGTTAACAGACTGGAATTTTTTTATGAAGTTTTTTTTTCTTTTTCTTTTTTTTTTGTAAAAAAATGTAGAACTTGTATGATGCATGCAACCAACAGCAAGCTATCAATAAAATCAAAGGTATACAACATATGATTACTACAGGAAAGCTAGAACAGAAACATAGCCCACTGTACCCATTATGATACTAGGCTGTGGGCCAGATGAGCTTATGGTGCACCAGCGTATTCAAAAAAGTTAAGGAAAAGTCCCTCCTCCCCACACTCGTGATTATGACCACGCAGAGCCAGGACAGCCAGGAACTGAACGGCCTCCCCAATGCTCTTCACATAGTACCTGTTTTTTTCTATCTGCGTTTGACCCAGCAGGTGAGCTATGCTTTCACCCATCTCTGCCCGACGCTGGTGTTCCTGCCACGCCGACATTGATCTGACGTGCGGGAAACTCGACGCATGTTTTTGGAAGCCGGTGTTCTGAAATTTGTTCCTACCTATAATTTCTTCCTACCCGTAGTGGAAATTTATAGCCAACATGAAAATGACGATGCTTCGCAGTATTAACTATTCAAACTGCATTCAGACACAATCTCATGCACATAGCAAGTTGAAATACGATGTACGCCTGCAAAGCCTAGGCTAATTTCGTAGGCTACATGAGCAAGTTTTATGACAACATGAAAATGACAATGCTTCGCAGTATTAACTATTCAAACTGCATTCAGACACAATCTCATGCACATGGCAAGTTGTGATTTGACTGTCAAACCTAAGCATTGAATACTGGTCATATGAAGTATTCAAAATACAAGAAAACCTAGCCTTGTGTAACGGTCCAGCAGCAAAAAATTATGGCGTGTGTGCAGTCACGAATTGTCCATAGTACGCATGCGCAGTTAACTCGGGTAGGACGTTTTCATGGGTAGGGTGAAATTTCACAACACCGGCATCTTTTTCAAGGGCTTTTTTTCCAATTTGTGAAGCCACGTTTGGTGAATATATCCTCACGGTCCGAATGTGAAATGTTAAATTTGCGGCAGGCAAAAGAAAAGCTGGCATCGCGGATAACAGAATACTCGAGCCACGGTCGAGAATGATACCAACTTGCCCCCATTGCGCCCCTATGCATATGTTTCATACCCCCTTTTTGCGCCCTGCACTGACGTCGCGCCACGGTTCAAAATTTACTACCTTCTATTTTAATTAGATAGATAGACTGTTTCACCTAGTCTCCTAGCCTCCTAGTCGCAATAGCAGGCTAGCACAGGCAGACTGCTGTAACTAGCTGACTTATTAATGTAATCTACAACAAGTAAATGAAACAAACAAGCTCAACAAAAACTACTACTACTAGTTTGTGGAAAAGATGACAGAGAAGAACGAAATAGGAACAGGAATCGAAGTTGTCAGGTATTTTAATTTGGTTGACGAAAGCTCAAGCTACCGACACATGCACTGTATGGACGCAAAGTAAACTCTCGCGCAGCGTTGTGCTTGCTAGTTGAATGGAGGCGGACTGACACGCCCCCTATTCAAACGAACCAACTGGAAAGCAGCTTTGACGATTGTTTTGCCCCTTAAGGTTATGGAGGGGGAAACATAATAAAAAATAATTAAAGCTATAAACTTTGCAGATATATGCTTTTTTAAAATCACCATCAGCATTTATTCTATCAATACAAGACACAAACAGAGATCATAAATCGTGGTCTTTTTTCTGGCCAGTTTTCTTTGGATGGACAGGGCATTTCTCAGGGGGGGC
>CM050208.1:12550000-12560000 GCA_027475355.1 Coilia nasus
GTGAGTCTACTAATTAAGGGCAGCAATTTCAAATTCCAGATTTTAAAACTAAATTGGATATACTGTACCAAATCTGAACATGGGTTAGCGCTCGTACAAAAAGTCCACAGCGATATCAGACACATTACACCTCAAAAAATACAAACTAAGACAAACAGTTACAATGTGTACCAAACAAAGAAAACATCCAAATGCACGCTCCTCGCCCCCCACAAAATCAGCACAAAGGAACCAGACAAAAAACACAAACAAGAAGCAAGAGGGAGAGCGCAACACACCAAGGTGCTCACACAGCGAAGCCAAACAGCAGGCTCAACAAAGGCTCAAAAAAGGAAATTGACGAGCCCCCATTTGACGAGCCCATATAAAGGCCTAGGCTAGCCAGTACAAATAAAGGGAGGTGAGACGAGTGCGAACAACAAAGATTTTATTTTCTGTCTTTAGTTCTATGCCCAAAAAGCGAAAAAGAAAAGAAGGTCAGGAATCAGTGTTGTGTTCACATCAGAAAGGACCAGAGAGACGGAATTCATTATTTCTATATGGAGAGTAGGCGAATTGGGCGACCAGAGCGAATTCGCCGGCAGCAAAAGAGAAGCTAAAAGTGAGTTAACTTTATGGTAATCAGCTACGATGCGGTTCAGCGAAAACCAACCAGAATACATAGATTTACCAACATCCGTTAATTACTGAGGTAATTTCAAAGTTCTTTGGCTAAATCCAACATTCCAAATGATACGCCATGAGCGAACAAGGTGAATACAACAGCGAAGCTTCTTCAGTAACCTCAGCGACCAATTCGCTTTGGTCGCTTCTGATCTGTACGTCCAGTTTGGAGGGATCACACAGAAGAAGCAGAGTAGGACCAGCGGCCGCCACTAAGACCACAAGGGCTACACTGCCCTGTGTGTGTGTGTGTGTGTGTGTGTGTGTGTGTGTGTGTGTGTGTGTGTGTGTGTGTGTGTGTGTGTGTGTTTCCATGTGTGTGCATTTGAGTGTGTGTATCTGTGTGTGTGTTTCCATGTGTATCTGTGTGTGTCAGTGTGTGTGTATTTGAGTGTGTGTATTTGTGTCTGTGTCTGTGGGTATCTGTGTGTTAGTGTGTGTATGTGAGTATGTGTGTCTGTGTCTGTGGGTATGTGTGTGTGTGTGTGTGGTGTGTGTATGTGTGGGGTGTGTGTGTGTGAATATGAAGGGTCTTATCAGATGGGAGAGTGAGATGACAGAAGCGTGCCTTTTTATTCTGGGGAAACAGCACAGATAGATTCATATTTCAAAGCACAATGGAGCATCTGTGAAGGTCAGTACGTCAGCAACACACACACACACACCCAGCCACCCACCAACACGCCCACAGACACACAACCACCCCTCCACAGACAGACACACACACACACACACACAACCACCCATCCACACACACACGCACGTACAGATAACAGAATTTTCTGCATAGAAACACATTCACAAAGATAAGCAAACAAACATCTAAAGCTCAAAGCTTACATACAACTACATTCAAGCAAACACTTGAGTGCACTCCAGTACTCCCATTCTCTAACTCTCACTCTCTCTCTCTCTTTCTCTCTCTCTCTCTCTCACATTCTCTCTCCCGCTCTCTCTCTCTCTGTCTCTCTCTCTCTCAGTCTCTCTTTCTCTGTCTCTCTCTCTCTCACACTCTCTCTCTTGCTCTCTCTCTCTCTGTCTCTCTCTGTCTCTTTCTCTGTCTCTCTATCTCTCTCTCACTCTCTCTCTCTCTCTCTCTCTCTCTCTCTCACACACACACACACACACACACACACACACACACACACACACACACACACACACACACACACACAGACAGGTGGTATAGTATGGTGTCCAACCAGTGTGTCTTCTTGGCAGGCCTGAGTCGTGTTCTTCCTGCAAACTGTCCGGTGGGAATGGAAGTGTTTGTGACGCATTCATGCAGTGCGTGTGTGTGATAGTGTGTATGAGTGATGGTGTGTGTGTGTGTGTGTTTCTGTATATGTGAGTGATTGTGTATGCGTGTGTCGATGTTAGTGTGTGAATGTGTGTCTGTGTGATTATGAGGGTCCGATGGGAGTGGGGGTGTTGATGTTGCCCTCGCGTGTTTCTGTGTGTGCATGTGTGTGTGTGTGTGTGTTTGTGTGTGTGTCAGAAAGAGACAGAGATGGTGATGGAAGCATTCATGACACACACATGCAGTTCTCATTAGGGGTGCTATCACTAACTAGCTTCTAAGTGTCCAGACGTGTGTATTCCTGTGTGCCTGACTCTGCGTGTGTGTGTGTGTGTGTGTGTGTGTGTGTGTGTGTGTTTGCATCCAGATGCAGCTTAGTGTGTGTCTCCCGTCCCTCTTCTGTTTTGTCATTTCCCTTAGTAATCGCCTGTACTTTACAAGGACTAAAAATCTAATAATAATTCTGAAGACATTAATAAGGAAATTATTTGACGCGTTTGAAGTTAAAACTAAACAGGGCATTAGTGCTGCAGGTGAAAAATTACTGAAGGCAGTGGTGGTCTAGCTAAGAAGGTCAAATATATCTGCCAGTTTCAGTGAAGTAATAATGTATAAATATTTTTCTGTAACTCTATAAGAGGCGCTGTGGGGATTTTATTAGTGGGGATACGCAATGTAATGTTATAAATGAAGTCTAATATTAGCAAAGTGAGAAATAGCCTACATACATTATCTGTTCGAAGAAGTAGGGGGACTCTGTACCCCGTGTCCAATTCCCACTTCACCCCTGCTTATATACATTAACACTACACTACCATCATTTAAAATCAACCCCTTTCTGCCCTCTTAAAACTCCACACCCACTGGCACCGCAAAAATCTCCCACATTTTTCTACTCAACTGTTGGCAGGTATGGTGAGTGTGTGTGTGTGCGTGTGTGTGTGTGCGTGTTTGTCTGTGTGTTTGCATCCAGATGCAGCTTAGTGTGTGTGTGTGTGTGTGTCAGGGAGCATGTTGAGGAAGTGCAGAGGCGTTGAGAAGCACGTCTCTTGGAGCGTGCTACCAGAAGAACATTCTGGAAGGACGTCTGTGTCTAAAAGAGACACTAGGAAAAAACACTCATCCTCCAGTCTTTTGCTTTTCTTAATCTGTGTTGCCAGTACAAACAATGGTGTATCTCTGCCTGAACTGTGAAATTGATAGATTGTGTGTGTGTGTGTTTGTGTGTGTGTGTGTGTGTGTGTGTGTGTGTGTGTGTGTGTGTGTGTGTGTGTGTGTGTGTGTGTGTGTGTGTGGGTGGGTGGATGCTGGGCTTTGTCTCTGGCTGGGTTGTGAAATGGTGTGTACATATGTGTGTGTGTGTGTGTGTGCTTGTGTCCATGAATAGATTGTGGTCTGTGTGGGTTTCAGTGGCTGTCTCATGCCTCATCCCAGTGGGTCGGTGTTGGCAGCTCACAGAAACACATGCCACCTGAATCTCCGCTTTTACATATGGCTCCCTCAATAATGTGCTCTGTGGTTCTAAGTGTGGTTCTGTGACTACTGTTCTACATGTGCTTCGCAGTGTTTCCCAAAGACCAAGTAGATTTGTGTGGTGCTAGACCATGCACCAACCCCAAACTGTGCCACAGAATGTATGGGAAACACTGCTTCGGTATGTGGTTCTGTGACTCCTGTTCTACATGTGCTTTGCTATGTGGTTCTGTGACTACTGTTCTACATGTGCTTTGCTATGTGGTTCTGTGACCACTGTTCTACATGTGCTTCGGTATGTGGTTCTGTGACTACTGTTCTACATTTGCTTCTATAAGAGCATTGCTCACTTATGTTCTCTATGCAGTTTATATGTGGATCTATCAGTAATATTGTATATGTGGTTCTAAATGCAGTTCTATCGCTAATGTTCTCTACGTGGTTCTAAATGTGGTTCTTTCGCTAATGTTGTCTACGTGGTTCTGAATGCGGTCCTGTTGCTAATGTTCTGTACGTGGTTCTAAATGCGGTTCTATCGCTAATGTTCTCTATGTGGTTCTAAATGTGGTTCTGTCGCTAATGTTCTCTATGTGGTTTACGTGTATATGCTGTTCCGTCACTAGTTCTATATGCAGATCCGTCACTCATTCCACAAGTAGATGATAATGTTGATAATGAGAATGATAATGTTGATAGTCAAAGGAGCTAAGTTGTAAGCACCTGGACTTCTTTTTGGAGCTTGAAAACATTTCACCTTTCATCCAAAAGGCTTCTTCAGTTCTGATAATGTTTAGATAATGTTGATAATGATAATTGATGCTGTTCTCTATATGGATCATTACTAATGTACTCGGGGTGGTTCTATACAAAGATTGGTTGCTGATGTTCTGGGGGTGGTGGCATATGTTGGTCTGTTGCTCATGTCAGTGAAACACTGCTGAAGGTGTCAGACTAGACAATGCAAGGAAGTGACACAGTTTTCCAGAAGAATGTGCCTGTGGGTCTTTGTATATGTCTATATACAATATGTGTGTGTGTGTGTGTGTGTGTGTGTGTGTGTGTGTGTGTGTGTGTGTGTGTGTGTGTGTGTGTATGTATGTGTGTGTTTGTGTATGTGTGTTTAAGACATTACATCTGTAAGTGTGTTTTGAAAGCTTGAGTGATGTGTTTGTCATCTTTTCAGACCCTCTTGGGCTTGGCTTGTATATAGACTAAAGACACTGCACGCACACATAAACACACACACACACACACACACACACACACACAGCAGCTCTCCTGTAGTGCCCTGGTCATCGCTGTTATGTTGAATCATGTCTAAAGAGATGTCCGTGGGGAGACCATAGGCAGTTAAGCCCTCCAGTACATGCTCACTGGGACTGTTCTGTCTCTGAGCATAAACTACATTTCCCATGAGTCAACATCATGTCATCGTAAACCTAAAAGCAGAAAGCTGGCTTGCATGCTGGGTGATTTGTGAGTCATTCTCAGCCTCCTGCAGTCTGTCTATCTATCTGTTTGCCTGCCTGTCTGTCTATCTGTTTGTCTATCTGTTTGTCTACCTACACGTTTGTGTGCCTGTGTCTGTTCATGTTTCTATGTGCCTGTGTTTGCCTAGCATTTTGTCTGTCTCGCTGTCTGACTGCCTGTCTGCCTGTCTATCCATCTATCTCTCTGTCTGACTAACTGACTGCCTGCCTGCCTGCCTACCCGTCTATCTCTCTGTCTGACTGACTGCCTGCCTGTCTGCCTGTCTATCCATCTATCTCTCTGTCTGACTAACTGACTGCCTGCCTGCCTGCCTACCCGTCTATCTCTCTGTCTGACTGACTGCCTGTCTGGCTGTCTATCCATCTATCTCTCTGTCTGACTAACTGACTGCCTGCCTGCCTACCCGTCTATCTCTCTGTCTGACTGACTGCCTGTCTGCCTGTCTATCCGTCTATCTCTCTGTCTGACTGTCTGCCTGTCTATTTGCCTGACTGTCTTGTCTGTTTATCTGTCACTTGCTACCTACCTGCCTGCCTGCCTGTCTGTCTGCCTGCCTGCCTTTCTGACAATCTGTCTCTTTGTCTACCTGTCTGTCTGCTTACCTATGTGTATGTACGTGTGCATGCGTGTGTGTGTGTGTGTCTTTCTGTCTGTCTGCTGTGGCCCACAGAGCCAGTTATCCCCTCTAAAGGGCCACATTAGATGGCTTTCACACATTATGTCTTCCCTCCACATGTCTGCAAGGACCCATTTCTTCTTTGTGCAGTTTTCTCCCCAAACCAACCAAATCAAAAGAGCTATTCGCCAGGCACAGGAGCTGGAGGTGCTATCCAAAGTTAAAATATTCTTCTAACCTTTCCTTACCCCGCTGGGCCACACACTCAAATGAGAACTGCTTTCACCCTCTGGGACTAGATAGCAACAGAAACACACACACACACACACACACACACACATTCTCTCTCTCTCTCTCTCTCTCTCTCTCTCTCTCTCTCTCTCTCGCTCTATCTCTGACCCACTCATGCATGCTCTCCTTAATTCATTCTCTTTCTCTCAGCTCTCTGTATCACAGACTCTTCACTTTCTGTTCTCTACACACACACACACGTACACACAGACACACACACACATACACTCACAAACACACACACACACACACATACACGCACACACACACACACACACACACACACACACACACACACACACACACACACACACACGCGCGCACACACACGCACACATACACGCACACATACACATACACACACACCACACTCCCATTTTCTGTCTCTGTCTTTCTGACAACCCCGTCCCCTCAATTTGTCTCTCAGTTAGTCACCGTCCCCCTTGACCCTTTTTGGGCCTTTAGTCCCATTTTCCCCACCTCAGTACTCCACTTACCTCATCTGCCCAGCGACCAGCTCCGGACTCAACATATTCCCCTCCTTACTTTAACCGACCATCTCCAGACTACTCACTCCCCTTACCTTACTGACCTTATCAGACCGCCAGACCCAACATATTCCTCTTCCTGTTTCAGTCAGCCAGCTCTGTCCCCTGACTATCCCCTCCCCTACTTACCTCATTTGACCCACCACTACCTCAGTCAACCAGTTCTTAACTATCCATACATTCTTACAGTACTTACCTCATTTCACGAGCTTCCCACCCACCACTACCTCAGTCAACCAGTTCTTAACTATCCATACATTCTTACAGTACTTACCTCATTTCACGAGCTTCCCACCCACCATTACCTCAGTCAACCAGTTGTTAACTATCCATACATTCTTACAGTACTTACCTCATTTCACGAGCTTCCCACCCACCACTACCTCAGTCAACCAGTTCTTAACTATCCATACATTCTTACAGTACTTACCTCATTTCACGAGCTTCCCACCCACCACTACCTCAGTCAACCAGTTCTTAACTATCCATGCATTCTTACAGTACTTACCTCATTTCACGAGCTTCCCACCCACCACTACCTCAGTCAACCAGTTCTTAACTATCCATACATTCTTACAGTACTTACCTCATTTCACGAGCTTCCCACCCACCATTACCTCAGTCAACCAGCTCTATGCCCTGATGGCCCCGTTCATCCCTACCTACCTCATTCGACCAGCGACTATCTCCAGACGCAGCATATTCCCCTTCCTGCTCCAGACAACTCCAGACACTGCCCTATTTACCTTATTTGGCCATTTCCAGACAAACCAGGTCCTCGCTATCCATAATCCCCTACTTAGCTTATTGGACCAGCTACATATTTGACCAAAAACATACACTATTCAAAACAATTAAGGGAGCAAGCAGAATGTATGTTGAGGTGTTGTACCCTGGTTTCGACCTTGGCCTGCTCGTCTGGAATGTTCTCCAGTCTCCTGGTAACGTGTCCAGAGCCGACTTATCACGCTACGTGACACAGCAAAACGACGAGCGACCTCCCTCTGAGTGTTCCCATATCCCAACTGCTCTGGCCACGTCTGCTGGATCCAGATAGCGCCTGGCAGCATTGGTTACAACCAGGAACCACAAACTCAGCCATATAATCATTCAAACTGCACACATTTTTGCCATTAGGGTACAGAATGCAACTGTGAAAGAAATGTGGGCACCTTGCCTTTATATAGGGCCTTGCTGCTACAAGGTTTGAGCACACACGGTTCCGCAAACTCACTGAGATACACTGCTAGTCAAAACTAAAGAAACAGTCCAGGTAAACTTGAATTTATATGAACATTTTGACAAAATGGGTTTGCTCCCTTAATTGTTTTGAGTAGTGTATTTCCCTTCATGTCTCAGCTGACCTGCTCTGTCCCCTGACTATCCATTACATTACATTACACTACACTTAGCAGACGCTTTTATCCAAAGTGACTTACAAAAGGAGGACATAATAAGCTAACAGATATGTAGCGAAACACACAGTAACACAGAGACTACACACACGAGGCACCTATGTAAAGAGATGGTTAGTAGAGGTTAGTTTTGTTAGGAAAGGAAGCAGTCTCGGAAAAGAAGGGTTTTCACAAGCTTTTTGAAGGTCGAGAGGGATGTTGCTGCTCTAGTAGCGACTTGTTGCACTCCTTACCTTCACTACTTACCTCATTTGACAGCTTCAGATCCAACATATTCCTCTTCTTGACTCAATCAACCAGCTCTAGACTACTCAATGTCCTATTTACCTTATTTGACCATATCTGTGTCCTCACAACTAATACCTCACTACATACCTCATTCGACCCTCTCCAGACCCACTGTATTCATCTACTTACCTCATCCATCTAGTTCCTGAATATCCATACTCCTACATACCTCAGTCAACCAGACTACAGTGTACAGACTCACAGGCCAGAGAGACTGCTTTTTTTACTCCAGCATTTGTTCTCTTCAATGGTACCAGTCACCAGATTTACGCGCCATCATCTGGAACCATGACAAAGAGTTTCAAGTCCAGAAATTAGTAAATTGCCAACCCAAAAGAGAGGAGGGGGAATGTGAAAAGAAGGAATTGAGAAATGAAAGAGTGAGAGCGCAGGATAGGAAGTGAGAGAACGGGTGATGACAACAGTATTGACCTAATGTATTCAGTGAATGAGAATGAGTAGGTGCTCTGTAAGCTGTATGGACCACAAGTCTTAAGTGAATGGGTGAATGAGGGGGAGTGAATGGATGGTTGAGGGTATATGAATGGGTAAATAGGTAATCAAGGTTTAGTGGGTACTCTGTAAACAGTATTGACTGTAAGTCTCAAAGCAGCACTATGCAACTTTTTCGAGTTAATTGATCATCTTCATAAGTTGGTAGATGCTTAAATGAGTCATTGCCAGGGGGATGGAAATTTTCTCGACCACCCCTGCTGTCTGTGGACAGAATACCATGCTTGCAATATCTCGAATATCACTAGAAGCAGGATCACATTAAATTCTGAAAAAATTCTGATTTTACTTACCTCAGTGGACATGACTACTTTTGTATTAGCTGGTTACTGTGATCAGCTGAGTTGAAAACACATGCTCAGGGTGATTGGAAGGGAAAACAGTCAATTCTTACAACAGAGTCCATTTACTTGGAGACACTAGGGCGAGCACTCAAAGTTGCATAGTGCTGCTTTAAGTGAATGGATGAATGTGCAAATGGGTGAATAAGGGTGAGTCAGAGTGAATGGGTGATTAAGGTATGCAGATAGAATAGGTGTTCAGGTGATTAAGCTTTAGTGGGTGCCTTGTGAGCAGTACAGTATGGACTGTAAGTCTAGGTGAATGAGTGAATAGATTATTAATGTTTAGTGGCTGTTTTCTAAGCAGTATGGGCTGTACGTCTTAAGTGGCTGGGTGATTAAGGTGAGTGAATGGGTGAATATGTGAACAGGTCATTCAGGGTGAGTAAATGGGTGATTAAGGTTAAGTGGATGCTCGGGAGATAGTCTAAAAGAGAGGATCAGAGCCCTGCACCTGGTGAGGGCAGACAGAGAGAGAAGAGAAGAAGAGAGGAGGGAGGAAAAGAGAGGAAGAAGAGAGAAGAGAGGAAGAGAAGAAGAGAGGAAGAGAAGAAGAGAGGAAGAGAGAAGAGAGAGGAAGAGAAGAAGAGAGGAAGAGAGAAGAGAGAGGAAGAGAAGAAGAGAGGAAAAGAGAAGAGAGGAAGAGAAGAAGAGAGGAGAGAGAGAAAGAGAGGAAGAGAGAAGAGAGAGGAAGAGAGGAGGGAGAGGAAGAGAAGAAGAGAGGAGGGAGGAAGAGAGAGGAAGAGAGGAGAGAGAGGACGTGAAAAGGGAGGAAGAGAGAAGAGAGGAAGAGAGAAGGGAAGAGATAAAGAGAGAAGACAAGGGAGGAGAGAAGTGACATGTGCCGCACGGGCTCAGCAGCAGGCAAACTGTGTCATGGCGACACACACACACACACACACACACACACACACACACACACACACACACACACACACACACACACCACACACACACACACACACACACAACAGATGTGCTGTAATGAGTGGTGGATCACACTTACTCAGACGGGAAGGACACAGTGTAATAGAGAAAGAGAGAGAGAGAGAGAGTGTGTG
>CM050208.1:12565000-12567500 GCA_027475355.1 Coilia nasus
CTCCTCTGTACCCTGTAGTAGCTGTGTGTGTGTGTGTGTGTCTGTGTGTGTGTGTGTGTGTTTAACCTATTCTGCCTGTGGGGACTTTGAGGTTGGAGGTTGCTGGCTCCTCTGTAGCCTGTAGTAGCCATGTGTGTGTGTGTGTGTGTGTGTGTGTGTGTGTGTGTGTGTGTGTGTGTGTGTGTGTGTGTGTGTGTGTGTGTGTGTGTGTGCAGGCTGTAATCCAATGAAGCCCTCTGTGCACAAGAGCCTCCAGGTGCCCGTGAACCTGCCCACATTTCACATTTTGATTATGGCAAGTGCAGCCTAGTCAGCATGAATAGGTAGCTAGGTAGGTGTGTGTGTGTGTGCCTGTGTGTGTGTGTGTGTGTGTGTGTGGATGTGCACATGTGTATCTGCACAACATAAAAAGGCTGTTGAGTGAATTTAGGTGGAACAAACACAGATGGTTGGTGTGTGTGTGTGTGTGTGTGTGTGTGTGTGTGTGTGTGTGTGTGTGTGTGTGTGTGTGTGTGTGTGCTTGTAAATGTTTGTTGTGGAGATGAAAGGGAGGTCAATTGAGTGGTGTGTTTACATGAATGAGTCTCCTGCTTGAATGATTTTTGGGAAACGTTCTCACTAGAGTTGCTGAAAGAGTGTTTGTGTGTGTGCGTGTGTGTGCGTAAAATATATTTACCATGTCATAAAGAATAATCAGGCCATCCAGGCACTGTGTGTGTGTGTGTGTGTGTGTGTGTGTGCATAGTCATTAACAGGTCAATGCCTCACAATGTCAAATTGCTGTGGTAATAACAGACAGTACCATTTAATTACAGTCACAATAGAATCAAAACAATATGGCTCACTAACAACAATCAGCATGTAATGTACAAAACACAAGCACAGCTAGCATACCAGTAGCAAGTGCAACCCTGTGTGTGTGTGTGTGTGTGTGTGTCTGTCTGTCTTTGAGTCAGTTTCCTTGGGCTACAGTATGTGTGCAGCGATGTGAGTTGTGTGTGCAAGTGAGCTTATTTGAATAAGACTGTGGGGACGGTTGATTGGACGGTAAGTAAGACGTAATCCATGAATGTGTGTGTGTGTGGGGTGTGTGTGTGTTGGCTGTGTGTGGGGGGGAGTCTCTATGGGATGGTAAGTAAGACATAATCCATGTGGGTGGGTGTGTGTATTGGGGGTTGTGTGTGTGTGTGTGTGTGTGTGTGTGTGTCTGTGGGGGTCTCTATGGGGGAGTAAGTAAGATGTAATCCATATTTCAAATTTGCTGTGTTGCCCCTGTGGATTAGCGGGGTACCAGCAGACTAGCATTAGCATAGGCGGTTTTTGCATTGGGCAAACATGGGCATTTGCCCGAGGCCTCGTCCAATCAGGGGCCTCGTCGTTACTGCTATGACAGTAATAAAAGCAATATTAATATTAAGCATCATTCGGGTTGAGAGCAGGCATATTATATTATATTCTCAATGCGTGTACTCTCAGTGAAAAAACAGTCTGTGACCTGACATCACACACGACTGTCCGGCTTCGCTCTGGCTCTGGCGTCTGGTAGCCTAGGCAACGACTTGAGCGAACTCGGCGGCAACACCAGTCTAGAGTCGTTTTTTTTTTTCGAAACGGCGACAAAAACGTATTCATACAGAATGAAACGATTTCTAAGCGGCGGGGAGAAAAAGAAGAGAAAGAAGGAAAATGAAAGATTTGTTCAAAAGCTTCCCAAATTAACCACCTTCTTCTTCACATCAGCCCATACACTTGCATTCGTGGACTTCACAATGCACCACATTTACATTCATGGTTTGCACATACATGGGCTTTGCCATATTGCACTACATATACATTGGACTTTAGATTTAACTTTTTATTCAACTTTTTTTTAAAAACCTTTTTGACCTTTTTTCCAGGGGCGGAGGTAGGGGGTGGCTTTTGGGGCTGAAGCCCCGAATCTCACGTCAAAAGCCCCGAATCTTTTTTAAGCTTTAAAAAATCATGACAACCCTGAGAATATGCTCCCTGTAAATTACATTAAAACTGAGTAATGGGCAAATAGCCTACAACAAAACCCACATTTCCCTCATTCTTAAAATGCTGTTATTCTAACGTGACACAACTAGAAAAATAGAATCCCACTAAAACAAGGGCTTGCATGTGTTCTAATTCTAAACATTAACGTCTCCTTTGTACAGTCTATGCTCGTCTGTCAGAACTCGTCTGTCTTCCTTCAACCATGGACATAAGACATTTCTTAAAAAATAAATAAATACGGGTACCTTGTCATCAGCAGCAGCCAGTAAATTGTCACACGTTTCAGGTCAGTGATTAAAACGTTATTTTGGGTTAGCACGGCAGTCGACGTTTGGTATGCTACTAGCCACAGCTTGGCTGTTTACATCGGCTAGCTAGGTTAGGCTGCTATAATAATTCTAGCCTGGTAAACCAGCCCCTCGTACTTCTTTTTATTTTGTACAGAATTCTGAAATGAAGTACGAGGAAAAAGTTAATGAGT
>CM050208.1:12572500-12575000 GCA_027475355.1 Coilia nasus
GAGAAAGACAGAGGTTTAGAGAGAAGTTAGAGGAAGTCAATAGGACACTAAGAGAGGATTGAAAGAGAAAATGACAGGAAGAAGAGAGAGGGGGAATAAAATGTCATGAGAGCTTAAGAGAAGGACAGAAGTGGAGTTAGAAGAAGATGAGTGCTGAAATGATAGGGGTTGAGGTGAAAGTCTGAGGGGAAGAATGAATGTTGAAATGAAAGACTGTTAGACTGAGAGAATGTCGGAAGGAAAGAGTGTTAAATTGAGAGAATGTTGGAAGGAAAGAGTGTTAAATTGAGAGAATGTGAGCATGAAAGTGTGGTAACATGGGTGTGTTAAGATGAAAGTGTGTTAAAATGAGTGTTGTAGGGAATATTGAAAGGATTGTGAAAATACTGAGGATGTGATAGTACTGAGGTATGATGACCAGCGCTCTCCTCCATCCTCCCCCATGACTGAGGTGTACTGAGCATGGTACCGTCCCCACACACTGCTCCCCGCGTGCCGTTGTCATGGCTGCCCCCTGCTCACGTGTATGATGGGTAAATGCAGAAGTTGAATTTCGTTGTGTGCACTGTGTTCTGTGATGTACTCTGTGATCGCAATGACCAATGGGACTGACTTTCCCTTTTAAGGTAAAATAGTGTTGAATGACAGTGTTGAGGTGAAAGGGTTGGTGATAGTGTTAAATTGCAGTGTTAAATGTGAGTGGGAGAGAGTGTTGAGATGGAAGAGTGTTCAAATAAAGGCTGTGTTTAAGTAAGTAAAACCCCAGTGAGTGTTAATATGACATAGACTCCAGTGAGGTGAACTCTAGTAAATGTTAATGTGGGGTGGACTAGAGTCAGTGTTTAATATTAGATTACATTACATTTAGCTGACGCTCTTATCCAGATCAACTCACGTTATTTAGGTAAAGGGTACAGTCCCTGGTTTAATGTGGGCTTAGATGCCTTGCTCAAGGGCACTTCAGCCATGGATGAGGGTGCAGGAGAGCACTAGTTATTTACTCCCCCACCCACATTCTTCCTACTGGTACAATCTCAAGACCAACTCCCTAACCATTAGGCCACATCTGCACCATGATATGAGGTGGACTCTAGGAAGTGTTAATATGAGGTGGACTCTATGAAGTGTTAGTATGAGGTGGACTCTAGGAAGTGTTAATATGAGGTGGACTCTAGGAAGTGTTAATATGAGGTGGACTCTAGGAAGTGTTAATGAGTTGGACTGTAGGAAGTGTTAACATGAGGTGGGCTCTAGGAAGTGTTAATATGAGGTGGACTGTAGGAAGTGTTAATATGAGGTGGACTGTAGGAAGTGTTAATATGAGGTGGACTCTAGGAAGTGTTAATATGAGGTGGACTCTAGGAAGTGTTAATATGAGGTGGACTGCAGTCGCAGTGAATGTGACTGATGGCTCATAATTACTTAATTATGTGAACAGGAGTAGAGTGTCGTTGGGCTCATTTAGGTCGTTAAGCTTGTTACTCGAGTAGAAATGAATTTCCTGTGCGGGGCTTAAGGATATGTCACACCTTAAGTGTGTGTATGTGTGTGTACGTGTGTGTGTGTGTGTGTGTGTGAGAGAGAGAGAGAGAGAGAGAGAGAGAGAGAGAGAGAGAGAGAGAGAGACTGGAGTGATATTTCCTGTGTACATTTCTCTTCATCTCCTTATGTAGAATAAATCGTTAAAAGTTTCAAAGGTCAAAGGTTATGTTTAATATTTTAGAGGACTGACAGACACAGATTAACAGACAGACAGACACAGATTCACGGACAGACAGACAGACAGACAGACAGATAAAATTAAAGCTTTCAGCACTTGATAGAACAATCCCTTAAATAATTAGCACAGCTTCTCACTTGATGTCTTGAGTAGGAGAGGGGTGAAGATGTCATTGGGGTCATCAGGTGGGCACCCTCCATTTTCAGTCTTTTGATGATCTAGGCCCAAAACACCTTCAGAGGGCTCAACAGCGACACCTAGTGGCCCAGGTGTTCCCCCCTCTGTTTTTACCCCTCAACAGCCATCTGACAGCCCAGTTGAAGTCCTTTTACTCTCATCTTGATCTTGATCTTCAGTGTTTCGATGATTTAGGCCCACAAACCTCCAGAGGGCTCAACAGCGACACCTAGTGGCCCAGGTGTGTCCCCCTCTGTCTTTACCCCTCAATAGCCATCTCACAGCCCAGTTTGAGTCCGTTTCCTCTCTTTTTGATCCACAGCGCAAGTAGTAAAAAAGAACAAGCAGAAAGCCAAATGGACATAAATATGGATTCCTGTATATCCCTTATACAGAGACACAGACCCCTTAGAATAGCCTTCACACACAGATAGAAAGGAAGAGAGAGAGGAGAGGAGAGGGAGGGAGGAAAGGAGGCAGGGGAGGAGAGAGAGACAGAGGGGCAAAGAGAGAGAGAGATAGAATGAGTACGGTGTGGTGGAAAGGCAGTCTAATGATAGCACTGAGCTATTTTTAAGTTGCTGCCATTTCTTATGTAAGTGT
>CM050208.1:12585000-12592500 GCA_027475355.1 Coilia nasus
ACACACACACACTCTCTCTCTCTCACACACACAAACATACACAAAAACAAATGTCAGACAGGCATGTTAACACACACAAGCACACATACACACTGATAAGAGTATGGAAGCTGTGTGTGTGTGTGTGTTTGTGTGCACGCGCGCAATCAGTGGCAAAACACAGGCCACTGCACCCAAACACACACACACACACACTCCCACACACACACACACACACACACACACACCTGCAGAGTGGACCAGCAATGTGGACCAATGGACGGTCTATAGCAGAGCAGACCATCAAAATGGACCGGCAGTATAGACAGTCTATATCAGGGCGGATTGGCAAAGCAGACAGCAGATGCTTTATAGCAGGGCGGATCAGCAAGGTGGACCAGCAGGGGCTCTGTAGTAGAGAGCACCAGCAAAGTAGCAGAGCATAGGGTCTTCCATTGGGGATGCTGATGGAAGTGTTTACATAGCGTCACATTTATATAGTGCTGCTTTTATATACGTTCATTCATTTCTGTTTTTCTCTGTCTGTATGTCTCCTCTTTCTTTCTCTTTATTTGTCTTTCTCTCATCTTTTCTCCCATCCTCCCTATTCATCTCTCTCTCCTCTCTCTATCTCTATCTCCCTCTCTCTTTCTCTCTCTGTCATTTACTACTTTCTGTTGGTTCTGCCCCTCTTTATCTCTGCACCTGTCTTTATCTCCTGCTTTCTCTGTCTCTATCTGTCCATCTGTCTGTCTGTCCTCCATCTGTCTGCCCATCCTCCTCTAAATTCGATTCGGCTCAATTCAAGTGAAAGTGCTTTATTGGCATAACAAACAAGGCCATTGTAATGCCAAGCCAGTCCTTCAAAGTATAAGGAGACCAAGAAACAAGAAATCAAAGTGCTCATATATATATATATATATATATATGTGTGTGTGTGTGTGTGTGTGTGTGTGTGTGTGTGTGTGTGTGTGTGTTTAGGGGGGCGGGGGGTGTTAATCAGCGATTAATCAGCTGTCGAGGTGGTAGGTGTTGTGTGCGTGTGTGTGTATTCTGTGTTGTGTGTGTGTATGTGTGTGTGTGTCTCTGGGTGTGTCCATGTGTGTGTGTAGAAATAAGAATACTTGTGTGTGCATCTTGTGTCTGAGTGTTTGACTCGGACTCGGACCAATTTCTCTGCCTTCTCCCTCCAAAACAAACATAAACACAGACAAACACAGACAAAGACACACACACATACTTACACACACACACACACACACACACACACACACACACACACACACACACACACACACACACACACACACACACAGTCTTTTCTCGTTTGAAAAAGACTAAGTTTGACACCTGGGGGAGAAACAGTTGACTGCTGCTTGTCACACACAAAAACACACATCTTCTTTTGGATTGGCACACACACACACACACACACACACACAAGTGCGCACACACATACACCCACTCACAAACACAGACACACACCCTGCCACTCTTTACTCTTTAAAGACCCTTACCCACTGTGTTTGTGTGTGTGTGTGTGTGTGTGTGTGTGTGTGTGTACACGTACACTTTGAGTTAGTAAGTGAAAATGTTCAAAGTAAATAGGAGCCTTTGAGGTGAGTTGGGGTCACCTTCTATCCTCAGTCTCTTTCTCTCTCTCTCTGTCTCTTTCTCTATTTCTCTCACACTCTCTCTTTCTCTGTTTCTCTCTCCCTCTCTCTCTCTCTCTCTCTTTCTCTCTCTCTCTCTCTCTCTCCCTCTCTTACACACACACATGCACACACACACACACACACATTGGATAGTGAGGATGTGACCAGAATTGTACGTTTCGACATTAGATGCTGCAGGAGCTACTATTACCACTCTCTGTGTTGTAGTGTTTGTGTGATTGTGTGTGTGCGTGTGTGTGTGTGTGTGTTTGTGTGTGTGTATGTCTGTGACTGCAACTGTGTCTAAGTGGCTTTGCGAGTGCAAGGTCTCACTGCCTGTTGATTCTTCAAGCTGTCCACACACATCAAGGTGGTCACAGACAGATAGATACACACACACACACACACAAACACACACATACACACAGCTGTCAGGGACAATGACTGTGTGGGTGGAAGATCCAAATTTGGGGGTCTTCAGCAGTATCAGAAGCATGTGTCCATATGCACTAAGGATAAAGGTGACGCCTGCACTTCCAGATGACAAAACTATCAATTAGGGCAAACACTGAGCAGCATTTCGTAAATTGTTCGGCCTTTTACTCAGAGAGTTCACAGCTCTGTAGGCCGCACACACACATTTTAAGCACATGTCCCAAACTACCAAAGATTAAGGCAATGACTTTACATGAGTAGCCACAGTTGTGTAAAGCATTACACGGGTTGGTATTTAAATAATTGTGATGCATAAGAGATGTCTATACAAGCATCAAAAGAGCAGCCAATTTCCATAAACAATAACAGATTTGTTTGTGGTAATTAGTGTAAGATCAGGTGTGTTTGGATAGTGATTGATGGCAACTTACGGTGATTGGGTGTTATAAAAAAAAAGTCTGTTTTGACACATTTAGTGTGATGGATTGCTATAGGATTATGTAGTTCTTTCAGGGTTCACTAGTTCACGATTTGAGGCAATAAAATGTGCATAAAGTGAGGAGGTTCCAAAAAGCTTCTCTCGATCAGAATGGCTCTGCGCTGGTAGGAAAAAGTGAATCTACGGGATCCCGGCAGAACGATTGCGCTGGCAGAAGCCAGATGGGACTGCGCGAACACCTGAGAAACATGCAAGTTTGATCTCGTGCGACATTGACAAAATAAAGTGTGCATAAAAATGAAGCGTGTATTGGGTGAGGTCACTGGTCGGGGTCCTGAAGTGCTAATAACATCTGTTAGCTTAGAAGCGTAGTAAGCATTGTTAGCAAAACCGCTAACAAACATCAGTGAAGTCAGCAAAATAACGCTAGTAGCATAGTTAGCATCGTTAGCTTTGTTAGCATGAATGTTGTCAAACATTAGGTAATCACTGTTAACATGGGAAATTGCTTAGCATTTTAGCGTAGTTGTTATCATTATCAAACTGCTAAGAAACTTGCATATTACACATGCACAGCACACAATATAAAAAGATGTATGAACCGCCATTCATATCTACATCAACATGGATTGATATTGTCATGAGGTTTTGGACCCAGCCTAGCATCCTCTGTTCAGCATCTACAGTACAAATGAGGAAAAGCCTCAGATATGGCGTCAGAATAGGGACAAAAATCCTACGCACATAGAATCTGTTTGCGTGAGCAGGAACTGCACAGAAACTGCTCGCGGGAGCCGAAACTACTCGTGCCTGCCGAAACTGTGCGCGCGAGCGTGAATCTTTGCTCGCGCGCACAGTTTCGGCAGGCACGAGACACTTACTTTGATGGGTCATCTGACGATGGAACAGTAAAATGTAGCCAGGTAATCTAAAAGGGTTTGAATGATTAGCAGCCTGTCTAGGGTGACCAGATTTCCAGAGTCTAAAACCGGGACACTATGTGTGACGTCATGCGCGTGCACATTCTTAGGCATTGTCGTGTAGTAGTCTAGTCTGCTATCAAAGAAAACCGTTAAAACACGCCCGCTGTATACTGCAAGATACATTGTAACATTGACTGCGAAGATTTCACAGAGCGCACCTACCATTGTCACTCACACACACACACACACACACACATTGACTCTGAATTACTGGAAACTTCATTAGGCTTTAATTTAACAGTTTTGTATATGCGATCACTGTAATTTGGGCAGCTTGATGTGGTGTTGGGTGAAAACCGGGACATTTTTGCGTCCCGATGGGCTTTTGTCGGGACTCGGGACACGCGACTAAAAATCGGGACTGTCCCGGTCAAACCGGGACGTCTGGTCACCCTAAGCCTGTCTAGCGCAAACCTGTCAAACTCGGCTATCTCATCTAGGTTCTAGCTCTGCTTTGTTAGCGTTTCTCTCCCCCTAGTGGCGGTGAAGCAGTGTTGGGAAATTTGGGGCGGTCTGTCAAAGTGCTCTCTTCTGCTCTCGCGAGCGTATTTCATTGCTCACGCGGGCAGTTCTTTCTCGCGCGCACAGTTTGGGCAGGCACGAGTAGTTTCGGCTCCCGCGAGCAGTTTCTGTGCAGTTCCTGCTCACGCGAACAGTTTCTACTGACGCCATACTCAGAGATGTGGGTGCTAAATTTACCATCATGTCAATGTACATACTACAATTTCTTCATACAATCTTATTTTCAAGTAAAAAAGGTTATCAGTTAGCTATGTTGACCTGTTATGTCCAATGTCTCTCTTAGCAAGCTAACTGGAATTTAAGTATTAGCAACTAATGTTAGTCCACGATATCAAGGTATTGCAGTCGTATTTGGCTGGTAACACAGGGTGTGCATATAAAGTAGCATAACATTGTTAGCTGTCCTGGTGCATGCAAGTACGCATACTGTAAGTGTTGTAAGAGAGAATTTGTTTACGTGTTCTCTGAAGTGGAACAAATTAAGTATGAAGCATGTTTTAGGCCTAATATAGTGAAGACAATATTAGTTAACATATACTGTAGTTAAGACAACATTTAGTTCAAGAGATGGTGAAATCAATATACTGTACAGCATTATTAACATAACGCGCAACAGGTAACAACACAGTGAAACTCACAGTCATATCCTGCTCCTACAGTGTCCATAAGCTAGCCCTTCACACACCCATCAGCAACCAATCACAGTCATCCCCATTACTAACAGCTCTGCTCCAATTCAACATGTTGAATCGGCCAAAAACCAGCCAGCAGATGTCTTATGATATCGTCTGTGCTTTCCAAACCTCTCAAATTTGGCACAAAGATGTTCAAAGGCGCTCAAATACGGCCTTGACACAATCAGAAGCCCGATGTTGGGGGGGTATGCTGGGCACTTTACGAGCAGTGGGGGGAAGCCTTGCGAGCAGGAGGAAGCAAGCTGAGGCCCTGACAGGTGAGCGGTGAATAAGTCTAACCTGAAAGATTAGTGAGAGGGGGTGGAGTAGATTTCGTTCCGCTCCTCCTGAATTTCGGTTTTAGTAACGCCATTTAACGCTACTAAGCAGTCATGTTCCACGATACACACTGACACATGCAAACACAGACACACACACACACACACACACACACACACACACGCACACACACACACACGCACACACATACACACATTCCTTCTCCCTGATTCCCTGATAGTAACAGGAAAAAAAAGAGTTGTAATTCTGCATAAATGACTAATAAGATATATTGTGTGTGTGCGGTGCCTGTCAGAAACTCAAAGGCTACAATACCCACCATCCACCACTCCTAAATTATATCTGACATTGCAATTAAAAATTCAAAACTTCATTTTCTCAACTCTTGGAAGCCTGTGTGTGTGTGTGTGAGACTAAGAAAGCGGAAATCACACAGTATTTTCACTGGAATATCATCAGCTGTACTCTGTTGTAAAGAGTGAAAACACTCACATTAACACATGCACACACACACACACACACACATCGCGTACACACACACATTAGTGCCAGTGTTAGGGTTACATAAGCACTGTGGTAAGTGCCTGTAATCTCACACTCTTAGGGCTCAAGGCATCAGCCCCTCAGCCTTTCATGCTGACAGTGTGTGTGTGCTTGTGTGTTTGTGTGTGTGTGCGTGCATGCGTGTGTGTGTGTGTGTGCATGCGTGTGTGTGTGTGTGTGTGTGTGCGTCCGAGCATGCGTGTGTGTGCGCGTGTGCGTGCGTGTGTGCGTGAGCGTTTGTGTGTGTGCGTGTGTGTGTGTGTGCGTGTGTGTGTGGGTTTAGTCTTTTGGGCCTAAGGGAGCACCATAAAACCTTAAGGACCTAATACAGTCATCCAGTATCTAGATCTTTATTTATCCCTCTAATTACTGTAAGGCACATCCTTCCTTCTCTCTCTCTCTCTCTCTCTCTCTCTCCATTACCCACCCCTTCCCCAGTGCTCTATATTCTCTCTTTTCATCATATCTAAAGATGCTTCCTCTCATTCATGTAGAGCCAGTAGGGAGTGTGTGGGTGTTTATGTGTCTGTGTGTGTGTGTGTGTATTTGTGTGTGTGTGTGTGTGTGTGTGTGTGAGAGAGAGAGAGAGAGAGAGAGAGAGAGAGAGAGAGAAAGATGGAGGGACACAAGAGGGAGTGGAACAAATGAAGAGGGTGGAAAAAACATTGTGTGTGTGTGTGTTACTTCTGTGTGTGTGTGTGTGTCCTACTTTTGTGTGTGTGTGTGCCAGTGTGTGTGTGTTGGTGTACATGCATTTGCCCACATTTCTATTAAAAAGAAATGAATGTGTGTGTGTGTGTGTGTGTGTGTGTGTGTGTGTGTGTGTGTGTGTGTGTGTGTGTGTGTGTGTGTGTTTGTTATGGAAGCAATGCCTCTTTCTGTGCTATTGATTTTTGTAAATACTCTAATAATACACCGTATGCTGTAGTAAAACATCTGCCCTCCCTCCCTCCCTCCCTCCCTCCCTCCCTCCCTAACTCTGTGCCTACATCTCCCACTCTCACTCTTTCTTTTCCCTTTCTCACTTTCCCTTCATCTCTCTTTCTCTCTCTACCTCCACCTCCCTCCTTCATCCCATCTCTATCCCCCTGCCTCTCCCTCTCTCCCTCCCCCCTCTCTCTCTCTCTCTCTCTCTCTCCCACTCTCACTCTTTCTTTCCCCTTTCTCACTTTCCCTTCATCTCTCTTTCTCTCTCTACCTCCACCTCTCCCCCTTCTCCCAGCCACCTCCCTCCTTTATCCCTTCTCTCTCCCCACCTCTCCCTCTCTCTCCCTCTCTCCCCCCACCTCTCCCTCTCTTTCTCTCTCTCTATCTCTTTTCCTCCCCCTCCATCCCCGTTTCTCCTTCTCCTCTTGCTTAACTCTCTCTCTATCTCTCTCTCTCTCTCCCCGCCTCTCCCTCTCTCTCTTTTTCTCCCCCTCTCTCCCTCTCTCTCCCTCTGTCTCTCTCTCCCTCTCCCTCTGTCTCTCTCCCTCTCTCCCCGCCTCTCCCTCTCTCTCTTTTTCTCCCCCTCTCTTCCTCTCCCTCTCTCTCTCTTTTCCGCCCCCTCCCTCCCCATTTCTCCTTCTCCCCATGCTTAACTCTCTCTCTCCCTCTCCTCCTGTCTCTATCCCCCTTTCTTTCTTGTTGCCATGCCTGTAGGCTGTGTATCAGTGTCTTCCTGGTGTCGCTGTCTCTCACAGTGTGTGTGTGTGTGTGTGTGTGTGTGTGTGTGTGTGTGTGTGTGTGTGTGTGTGTGTGTGTGAGTGTGTGTGTGTGCGCGCATTTGTGTGTGTGTATTTATCTGCAGGCTCCGTGTCTCTGAGTGTGTTCCTGGTGTCGCTGTCTCTCACAGTGTGTGTGTGTGTGTGTGTGTGTGTGTGTGTGTGTGTGTGTGTGTGTGTGTGTGTGTGTGTGTGTGTGTGCGTGCGCGTGTTTGTGTGTGCGTGTGCGTGTTTGTGTGTGTGTATCTATCTGCAGGCTCCGTGTCT
>CM050208.1:12600000-12627500 GCA_027475355.1 Coilia nasus
TGATATTTGAGCGAGCACCCCTATTAAGCTCTAAGATTTCGATTGGGGAGTATAATGAAAGAAAGAGAAAATCTAAGATTGCCTATAGTACTTCCGATATGACGATAAAACACCAATGATTAATAGGTGCAGAACATAGGTTCGTCGGATCAAAGCTCGTCAAACTGGAGACGGTGAGAAAGAATCGGTGTAAGAGAATGATTAAATCATCGTTGTCATTGGCTAGAGTGGTGAAGGAGCGGGTGTAAAATTCCTCACTAGGTGAGATAATTGAGTGTGTCTAAAAATTTGTGCCAGCTCCTTTCTTCGGACACACCCACACACACACTCACACACATGAAACCTCCATGAAACCTTTAAAGCCATGAAAGTGTAACAGCACGTCTCTCTCCTTGAAAGTGTAACAACAGTCCCTCTGTCTGCCTTCTCCACCTCAGAGCCCTAGCAAACCAGCCGTCCCAACATCGGCCAATTGAAAAATGAATCGTTAGATCAGTCGACAAATCAAAAAAATAATCACTTTTTTATAATAATCAATTTTTTATTTGTTTAAAAAATAATCATTTGGGACAGCCCTACCTAAAATAATAGTGAGAAAAGAAACACCATCATCAATCACCATCTACCCAAAAACTGATAACAAAAGTGAGCAAAAAATCAACGTGAAGGCAAAAAACAATTGTTGGTACAACGACTTCAAACGAGGTCTGTGGTGTGTGGTGTTCTAGAATGGTGAGGTGACAAGTAAATAATCCAGGTGCAGAAAGAGTCCAAAGGCCTTTTATATGCACTCTGGTAGTGGGAGCCAACTATAGGGATTACACACAAAAAACAAGACCAGCAGATAAAAAAATACAGAGCTGCACCCATTCCCTCCCCCCGCTGTGCAAGAGGGGGAGATGGTCAAAAGTTTTTGCTGAAACAATGAATGTTTCACCCAACAACATGGAATTTTTGTGATATGTCAGTGTTACAGAGGCATATCGACCCAGCACACAAACACTCACCTGAAGCAGAGCACCACCTAGTGATATGGATAAATGCAAAAATTGGGATTTTGTACTGCCAATGTCTTGGATCAAGAAGGTGGGAACTGCACAAAATATGTCATGCATGATCAGCACAAAGACCTCTAAAAGCACAGCACATGCCATAAAATTGGCCTATAGGGGGTGCTGTAATTGTATGAAATCACATCAAAGTCTTTTTGCCTAAATATAGAGAACGCTAATGTTTACAACAACTTTTTTTGTTGTGAAATCTATTGACCCTCATGCATTGAAAACACTGGTTGACGCCCACTTCCAACGAAAACAATTTACATGAAATTTTAACATCGCCAAAGTAAAAGCAAACAAACTCGTCACAGGTCCTTCATGTGAATCTCACCAAATTTGGTATATGTCATCTACAGACAATGCTGACAAAAAATTATCAAATGATTTATCTTGAGATGAACCATTTCAAAGTTACATGTCAATGAAAATGTAATATGTAGCTTAAAATTCCACATCTCAGCTTCTGATTGTTCTAATTTGGTCAAAGTTGACGTGTCAACTCTAAACAGCTTTCTGCACCAAATCTTGTGACATTTCGTCATAGGGGGCGATGTTTCTCGTCAAAGCTAGGTGTCCAAAAACAGTTTTTGTTAAATAACTCATCAACAATTTTGCTTAAGACAAGAATTTTGTGTTAGTATGCCGTTGTTACAGAAGTATACTGACCCAGCCTATAAACATTTACTTGAAGTATAGTGCCACCTAGTGATATGGGTAAATGCAAAAATTGGGATTTTGTATTTTGTCAATATCTTGGAATGAGACAACAGTATGAATTTCACTTCTACACACAACTTTGAAAACATAATTCTTTATATAATACTCCATAGAACACAATGTCATGATTACCATCTCTACACAGGCAGCAGGTGGCCAGGGTACAAAATAACACATGTAGGCCACATACATACTATGACAACATCTGTTCCTTTCACAAATCACTCCTACACACTACACAAATACACACAATGTTATTCATTCAAAACCCACATAAGAGTAGGGTCAGCCTCCTGTTCCTTAATAAATGCACCATGTCAATGATAGAGCAGGTCAGCAGGAGCTTTGGAAGAAAACAGTGGAGTGGTACATGCTGTATCACCATCAGTAGAGAGTGGAGCTTGAGCCATAAACGAATCACTGAGATCCACGACTTCATCAATACTTTCCTTAATTTGAGACTCTATTTCTTTTTGTGCCATGGCATGAGTCACTGCGCAAGATGAAAACACTTTGGGAGACTGCTTAGACAGGTCATCAGAACACCCTGATTCAGGAGAGACATGAGACACTATTAAGCCAGGTAAAACTTGTCTTCCCACAAGATCACTTTCCAGCAGCATATAAATGTCTTTCACAGGGAGAGAGTGGAGTATGCCAAGAGAAACAGTGTGATTAATCAAAACAGAAAATAAGGAAACATTATGCAATGGAACGCAAGATCTTTATTGTATGCAAGCGTCGTGCTAGTCAGGCCACAAAGACATTCATAATGAAATTTGCCACCTGATGGGCCGCCTTGTTTTTACACTAGTTTAGTTTCTTTCTAGTTTAGTTTTTTCCTGTTCCCGCTCTATTTCCTTCTCTCTCAGTTGCAAACGTTTCCATTCTAAAGCAGCCTTACTAGGCGGAGGAGGTGAAGTATCACTAGTATCCGGCTTACCACCACCAGGTGTCGTGGGAACTTCAGGGCTGACTTTGACCGCCTCCCCAACTACTTCACGTTCGTAGAGCTCAGTAATTCATCACTTGTAATTGTCAATAAAGCCTCTGGAATAGGAGCTTATAAAGTCCTTCAAGCTAAACATAGTGCAATTACGAACAGGAGGGAGAAAGTCACTGCAGGGAACAGCACAGCCAGAAAAAAACACTGATAACTCTAAGGCATACAGATTACCACTTGCAAAGAAGAAGCGCAGAGAACAAAAAAACTCTTATCCTCTGCCGCGGAGAAAAAAGGTCAGCCCGCCAGACAGGTGAAACGAGCTACAAAAACCTGGATAAACGAGCCCCCGTTTATGTTACGAGACCATAAATGATGAATGGAGCAACATAAGAAGCCTAAAAGACATCAGTGTAGCAAAAATATGACGTTTTTAATAATTGAAAGCTTTTTGTCAACAAAATGTGTAAATACTAAATAGTAAACTGTAAATAGTGATCAGAAAAGGAACCCTAGGACAAAACCTAAACAAAATATAGAAACTAAAGCTGACTCCCAGTGAAACAAAAGACAATGGAATCACAGTGTGAGTCTGCTACACTAAATACACCTAAAGTAATAGTGGGAAAAAAAAAAACCATCACCCATCACCATCTACACAAAAATGCCAACAAAAGTAAGCAACGTATCAGCATAAGGCAAAAAACAACTGGGGGTGTAACTCAAAAGAGGACCGCGGTGTGTGGCAGTGTTGTAGAATGCTGAGGCGCAAGTGGATAAGGGAGGCGATCCAGGTGGAGAGACCAGGGGCGTGGCCACCACTGGTCAGAGGACGGTCACCCCGCTGGCCCCACCTACTGACCCACCCTTTGCCTACCTAATTGTTGAGCCTAATATTTTGCACGCACAATGAAAGCTTACTAGCTCAACAGATAGCTAAACAAAGTGTCAGCCTACAATAAGAAGTCAATTTTCCTCATTCTGCCTTTACTTTTTAGTGAAACTGCAGCACAATAAAACACAAAATGCAAAAGAGCAATTATCATTCAACGGTTAGCATAAGGCTAGCCTAACATTAGAAAGTCCATAGGCAGACTAACCACGATTAGCATCGCTATATTAAAGATTTCCTTGAAACACGTTAGAAGCATGTTTTTTCAGTAGGAAGTACAAAAATAATGAAAAGGTAAAATATCCGCCAGTACTGTAACTTACAGATATGAATTCTTTGCGTCTTAAAAAGTCAAACGTTTTTATTCTCTTAAGGCGTGCGATGGGCATTGGTCTTGACAACAACATATAGGGGGAAAACACTGGACACTTTACAGGACCGCCCCTGGTGAGCCTTAATTGATTGACTACTATATGGCACCAGATATGCCACCAAATACACCAGAATACAGGAAATCAAATCCAGCTAATTAAAAAAATTCTGGGGAAGGACCCCCGGACCCCTGCCAACATTGGTCACAACATGGCCACCTCTTCAAAAACACTGGCCACCCTTTGGCCACCCCATGTAAAAACTTTGGCTCCGCCCCTGGGAGAGACCAAAGGCCTAGCTGGTCTGTCCTTTATATGCAATCCTGGAGCAGGAGCCACCTACAGCAATCACATACAAAAAACAAGACCAGCAAAGGAAAAACCCAGGGCTGCATAACAATGGGTAGTATTTCTATGGCTAATTCAAATGCTAATGATGCTAGGATGGGTAATATTTATATGACTAATTCTAATGCCAATGATGCTAATATAGGTAATATTTCTATGGCTAATTCTAATGCTAATGATGCTAATATGGGTAATACAGTATTTCTATGGCTAATTCTAATGCTAACTAGATGTACCGCATAGCGGTACATGGTATGACCGCCGCAGTATATTGAAATGTGGGAACTGTTGGTGTGATGAGTGTGTGATAGAGCAGTGTTGTGAGGTGAGAATTTCTGTGGAAATGATTTCCTGTAAGTGGGCATGGATGTGGCTTTTGAATGTGTAGTGTGAAGGACTGATTTGTGAAGGCAAGGAATCGGCAAAATGAGATTTTGTACAATTACAGCGCCCCCTATGGACCAAATTTTATGGCATGTTCTGTGGTGTTAGAGGTCTTTGTGGTGATCGTGCATAATGCATTTTGTGCAGTTCCCACCTTCTCGGTCCAAGATATTGGCAACTCAAAATCCCAATTTTTGCATTTACCCTTATCACTAGGTGGCGCTATGCTTCAAGTGAGAGTTTATGGGCTGGGTCAATATGCCTCTGTAACACCTACATACTAACACAAAATCGTTGTCTTGGGCAAAATTGTTGATGAGTTATTTAACAAAAACTGTTTTTCAACACCTAGCTTCGGCGATAAACATCGCCCCGTATGACGAAATGTCACAAAATTTAGTACACATGAAAAGAAAGATGTTTAGAGATGGCATGTCAACTTTGACCAAATTTGAGCAATTAAAAGCCAAGATACGGCCATTTGAAGAATTTTAAGCTACGTGTTAAATGTTCATTGACGTGTAACTTCGGAACGGTTTATCTCAAGATAAATCCTTTGATAACTTTTTGTCAGCATTGTCTGTAGATGACATATACCAAATTTGGTGAGATTCACATGAACGGCCTATGACGAGTTCGTTCAGATTCGTTTTCGCAATTTTAAAATTTCACGGAAATTGTTCTCATTGGAAGTGGGCGTCGACCAGTGTTTTCAATGCGTGAGGGTCAACAGATTTTATGATAAAAAAAAAATAGTTGTAAACGTAAGCATTCTCTAGATAATAGGCAAAATGACATTTTCTACAATTACAGCGCCCCCTATGGACCAAATTTTATGGCATGTTCTGTGGTGTTAGAGGTCTTTCTGGTGATCATGCATGACGTATTTTGCACAGTTCCCACCTTCTCGGTCCAAGATATTAGCAACTCAAAATCCTAATTTTTGCATTTACCCTTATCACTAGGTGGCGCTATGCTTCAAGTGAGAGTTTATGGGCTGGGTCGATACATCTCTGTAACACCAACATACTAACACAAAATCGTTGTCTTGGGCAAAATTGTTGATAAGTTTTTTAACAAAAACTGTTTTTTGACACCTAGCTTCGCCAATAAACATCGCCCCCTATGACGAAATGTCACAAAATTTAGTACACATAAAAAGAAAGCTGTTTAGAGATGGCATGTCAACTTTGACCAAATTTGAGCAATTAAAAGCCAAGATACGGCCATTTAAAGATTTTTAAGCTACGTGTTAAATGGTCATTGACGTATAACTTCGGAACGGTTTATCTCAAGATAAATCCTTTGATAACTTTTTGTCAGCATTGTCTGTAGATGACATATACCAAATTTGGTGAGATTCACATGAACGGCCTATGACGAGTTCGTTCAGATTCGTTTCCGCAATATTAAAATTTCACGGAAATTGTTTTCGTTGGAAGTGGGCGTCGACCAGTGTTTTCAATGCGCGAGGGTGAATAGATTTCACGATAAAAAAGAAATTGTTGTAAACATAAGCATTCTCTAGATAATAGGCAAAATGACATTTTCTACAATTACAGCGCCCCCTATGGACTACATTTTATGGCATGTTCTGTGGTGTTAGAGGTCTTTGTTGTGATCGTGCATGACGTATTTTGTGCAGTTCCCACCTTCTTGGTCAAAGATATTGGCAACTTAAAATCCCAATTTTTACATTTACCCATATCACTAGGTGGCGCTATGCTTCAAGTGAGAGTTTATGGGCTGGGTCAATACATCTCCGTAACACCGACATACTAACACAAAATCGTTGTCTTGGGCAAAATTGTTGACGAGTTATTTAACAAAAACTGTTTTTTGACACCTAGCTTCGCCAATAAACATCGCCCCCTATGACGAAATGTCACAAAATTTAGTACACATAAAAAGAAAGCTGTTTAGAGATGGCATGTCAACTTTGACCAAATTTGAGCAATTAAAAGCCAAGATACGGCCATTTGAAGATTTTTAAGCTACGTGTTAAATGTTCATTGACGTGTAACTTCGGAACGGTTTATCTCAAGATAAATCCTTTGATAACTTTTTGTCAGCATTGTCTGTAGATGACATATACCAAATTTGGTGAGATTCACATGAACGGCCTATGACGAGTTCGTTCAAATCCGTTTTCGCAATATTAAAATTTCACGGAAATTGTTTTCGTTGGAAGTGGGCGTCGACCAGTGTTTTCAATGCGTGAGGGTCAATAGATTTCACGATAAAAAAAAAATTGTTGTAAACATAAGCATTGTCTAGATAATAGGCAAAATGACATTTTCTACAATTACAGCGCCCCCTATGGACCAAATTTTATGGCATGTTCTGTGGTGTTAGAGGTCTTTGTGGTGATTGTGCATGACGTATTTTGCGCAGTTCCCACCTTCTCGGTCCAAGATATTGGCAACTCAAAATCCCAATTTTTGCATTCACTCATATCACTAGGTGGCGCTACGCTTCAATTGAGCGTTTATTGGCTGGGTCGATACATCTCTGTAACACCGACATACTAACGCAAAATCGTTGTCTTGGGCAAAATTGTTGGCGAGTTATTTAACAAAAACTGTTTTTTGACACCTAGCTTCGCCAATAAACATCGCCCCCTATGACGAAATGTCACAAAATTTAGTACACATGAAAAGAAATCTGTTTAGAGATGGAATGTCAACTTTGACCAAATTTGAGCAATTATTAGCCAAGATACGGCCATTTGAAAAATTTTAAGCTACGTGTTAAATGTTCATTGACGTGTAACTTCGGAACGGTTTATCTCAAGATAAATCCTTTGATAACTTTTTGTCAGCATTGTCTGTAGATGACATATACCAAATTTGGTGAGATTCACATGAACGGCCTATGACGAGTTCGTTCAGATTCGTTTTCGCAATATTAAAATTTCACGGAAATTTTTTTCGTTGGAAGTGGGCGTCGACCAGTGTTTTCAATGCGTGAGGGTCAATAGATTTCACGATAAAAAAAAAATTGTTGTAAACGTAAGCATTGTCTAGATAATAGGCAAAATGACATTTTCTACAATTACAGCGCCCCCTATGGACCAAATTTTATGGCATGTTCTGTGGTGTTAGAGGTCTTTGTGGTGATCGTGCATAACGTATTTTGCGCAGTTCCCACCTTCTCGGTCCAAGATATTGGCAACTCAAAATCCCAATTTTTGCATTTACCCTTATCACTAGGTGGCGCTATGCTTCAAGTGAGAGTTTATGGGCTGGGTCGATACGTCTCTGTAACACCGACATATCACAAAAATTTCATGTTGTTGGGTGAAACGTTCATTGAGTTATTCAGCAAAAACTTTTGCCGGTCTCCCCCTCTTTAACGGACACTGGCACAGCGGGGGGGTGGCCCTGGGGGACCAAAAGGCGTTATTCGCTCACAAACTTCTTGGGCTACATGCCTACAAACATTCATGTCTCCCCGAGTTTCAGTGTCCCGGGAATCGTTGACGAAAAATCGGTGAAAAAAAAAAATTAAAAAAAAAAAAAAAAAAAGGGAAAAATTTTGCAGCAACTCCAATATGACCGCTTTCGCTAGCTTCGCTAGCGGCGGTCATAATGATGCTAGTACAAGTAAAATTTACTAACTAATTCCTATGGTGCTTGTATGGATAATATTGTTGCTGCTGCTGCTGTGGCTGCTCATGCTGGTTGCCTGCCCAAGAGGGTCCAGCTGCAAGATTTCATGCTCTTGCATCAGAGTTAGCGGAGGAAATGGGATTTAGGAACACGTGTAACTGTAAACTCTTCTGACACTACTGCTCTTCAGCTTGTGGGAGGGGTGTGCAGGCCAGTCTTTATAAATAGGCTGTGTGAGATGAAAATGACAACACGCACACACACACACACACACTGACACACTTTTACAGCTTCAGAAGTTGCGACAGCGCCTTGTGCGAGTGTTGTATGGATATTTGTATGTCAGTGTAGCCAGACAGACAGATAGATATTTTATTGATCCCGGAGGACATGGAGGTACCCAGGAGCAAGGACACACATACTTACGTATGGAAGTTCTCTGATTATCACAGTCAGATAAGCCAAAATCAAAACATTTCATCCCACTCATGCTGGGCTCTGACAGCAATGCACCCTCAGCCAGTGTGTGTGTGTGTGTGTGTGCGCTTGTGTGTTAAATCGCTGTCATGCTGGGCCGTGGCAGCAGCGATACATCTTTAGGCAGATAGATGGATAGAAATGACGTAAGTTAGGGAGGAGGAGCATCCAGTCATGTGACTGTAGACATTCATGTGCCCTTTACTCACTGCTAGGTTGTGTGCAGTGGCAATAGCAGCACTAACACAGTCATGTATTCCTCATTCAGTATCACTCTGTGTGTGTGTGTGTGTGTGTGTGTTTTTGCGTACACATTGACAGTATAAAATTACTTACATTCATTTCAGAACCCAGAAATAATAATCACCAGTTCAGTTACATATGTATACAATGCAAAGAGAAAGACCAAAAACAGGGAGAATAAAAAAACATTCTTCCACAGACTGTGTGTATGTGTGTGTGTGTTTGTGTGTATGTGTATGTGTTTGTGTGTCTGTGTGTGTATGTGTGTGTGTGTGTGTATGTGTTTGTGTGTCTGTGTGTGTGTGCGTGTGTGTGTTTTCTTTTACAATATAATCTCACTTATAGGCACAAAGTTGGTGTAGGTCAGAAAACAGTGGTGCATGTGTGCATGTATGTGTGTGTGTGTGTGTGTGTGTGTGTGTGTGTGTGTGTGTGTGTGTAAGATAATGCCAGGATGTTAGCCTCTTTAAGATCCCATAAAGGCTGTGGTTCTGTGCTGCATGGAGAGTGTGTGCAGTACAGAGTGTGTGTATCATAGACTGGGTGTGTATGACAGAGGCCGAGGGCTGATAGGGCTCATAAGGCCACACATACACACACACACACATACACACACACACAGTGTGTGCTGACAAGTCTTATTTTTACCTCAGGTGTGCCACGATGTGTGTATAAAAGTGTTTTGTCATCAGGAGACCCTGCATACACTGCCCTCAGACCCTGTGTGCTTGCGTGTGTGTGTGTGTGTGTGTGTGAGTGTGTGTGTGTGTGCGCAGAAATTCACTGTCTCTATTGCTGAATGTGTCAGCAAGTTGTACATATGTGTGTCTGTGTGTGTGTGAGTGTGTTTCTATGTTTGCGTGTGTGCTTTGTGTGTGAGTGCGAGTGTGTGTGTTCATGTGTATAAGCGTGTGTGTGTTTGGGAACAGGTCAGAAACCTCAGTGTCTGACTGAATCAGAAAACAGCTGGCAGGCAACAGTGTTCTCTCACAGTCCCTCTCTTTCCCTCCCTCCCTCTCATCCTCTCATCATCCTCCCATACTCATCCATCTCTGCTCTATCTCTCTCTCTCTCCATCAGTTTCTACTCCTCTCTCTCCCTCCCTCTCTCCCTCCCTCCACCTATCTCTGCTCCTCTCTCTGTCTATCTCTACCTCTCTTTATCTCTCTCTCTTTTTCTCTCCCTCTCTCTCATCCTCTCATCATCCTCCCATACTCATCCATCTCTCTCTCTCTCTCTCTCTCTCTCTATCTATATATATGTGTTTCTACTCCTCTCTCTCTCCTTCCACCTATCTCTTCTCTCTGTCTATCTCTATCTTTCTCTTTATCTCTGTCTTTCTCTCTCTCCATCTCTGCATGTCTGTAAATTGTCATGTCCTGTTTTAAATCTTTAAAACAAATGGCATGTCTTAAATATTTTGTTGCTGCTTCATGGCCGCAGCTCATTGTTAATATTCTGTCTGACTACTTTGGACGACTTGCTGAGTAATATGTCTGTGTTGTAAGTCTTAGTTTATTTCTCTCTCTGGCATTATTGCCAGCTCTTTATTACCCCCCCCCCCACTCCCCATTTCCTCACATACTTTCACTTTCCCTGCCAGGCCTCCTCTCCTCCCCTCCCCCCTCTTAAGGAAGACGAGGAAGAGGAAAGGGGGGTGGGTGGTGAGGGAGAGGAGGAGGGAGAGGAAAATGAGGGAGAGGTAGAGGAGGAGAAGAGGAAGAGGAGGGTGCAGGGGAAGAGGAAGAGCTGTTGCATGTTAAACAGCTAGGCAGAGATGAGGCTGCACTTGCTGGACGCCATCCATCCACAGATGCATTAATCTCCTTCTCTTCGCTCCGTCTGACAACATATGCATGCACAAGCCCCTGCCTCAGCCATCACTCACTCACATGACACACGTATACACACACACACACACACACACACACACACACACACACACACACACACACACACACACACACACACCACTGTTCTGCTTCTCTGTGCTCATGCTAATCTGGTCTGCTGCCTTATGTGTGTACATATATAATATATACGTAAGGGGGAATGTTCTGCGAGGCACTGACGAGAATGACTGCTTTGCTGAACATTAGACCACTTATTATACAGCTACTTGCCAAAAAATAATAATAGAGAGTTAGACACTTCTAAAAATATCATATTTGAAATATTTTGTTGCTGCTTTATGGCCTCCGCTGCTAAAAATAGTTCATCAAGGAAATAGAATGTATACGTGTTGTCTAGCAATGTGTCCAGCCGCTAAATAACTTGTTGCAGCGTATTGTTGATATTCTGTCAGACTACTTTGGGCTACTTGCTGAGTAATATGAACGAAGCACAACACCCATTGCTATTAACAGTGGTCATTATACTTGTTCAGCTGTCATTATAATTTCATATATTTGATCTCCGAACTTTGGAGTGGCCCATTCAAAGTCAATGGGGCATTCATCGGCATCCTAAAGAGCCATATAATAAATGTACATATGCCTGTGTACATAGTATATGCCGGGGTGTGTCTGTGTATTTGTACGTAAAGTCGATCATAAATTGATGGAAACATAATAAATGTTTGACATATTCTCCTGAAACACCACAAAGAGCCATATGGTATATATAGAGCAATGTATGTACACTACAGTAGGTAGTGGAAGGGAAGAGAAAGAGAGAAGGAGAGAGAGAGAGAGAGAGAGAGAGAGAGAGAGAGAGAGAGAAAGAGAGAGCGAGAGAGATGGGGGGAGGGAGAGAGAGATGTGGAGTGTGACAGAGACAGAGAGAAAGGGAGAGAGAGGGAGGAAGAGAGACAGGGAGGGAGAGAAAGAGAGAGATGGGGAGAGTGACAGATGGGGAGTGTAAGAGAGAGAGACAGACAGAGAGACATGCAGAGAGAGAGAAAGAGAAGAAAGAGAGAGGGAGGGAAAGAGTGAGAGAGGGAGGAAGAGAGATACAGGGAGGGAAAGAGAGAGAGGAAGAGAGAACGAGACAAAGGGGGGGAGAGAGAGAGGAAAGTGTTCTGAAGGGTGAAGTTGTGAGACTTGAAAAAGATGTGAGAGGAAGAGAGCGAGCAAGAGAGTGAGTGAGATGAAGGTTATGGTGTGTGTGTGTGTGTGTGTGTGTGTGTGTGTGTGTGTGTGTGTGTGTGTGTGTGTGTGTGTGTGTGTGTATGTGTTTGTGCGTGCGTGTGTGCATGTTTGGGAGGTTTCACATGCACACACACACATGCAACTCATGGTCGAGACATGATTGTGTGTGTGACCGGGGTTTGGGCAGTTTGACCTTTTCACCTTGGTGCCATTTTGTAACAATGGAGCTGTAAGCAGAGCACAATGCACAGAAGAGTCAATGGGTGATGCTTGTGTGTGTGTGTGTGTGTGTATGTGGGCATAGGTCACCCCCCGCCCCCCCATTTATTACATTAGCTGTGTTTGTTTTATTAAGATATTATCTGCCTTCCCGTACACTTGTCATTAATACTTTCATTGTGCTTATTAAAGCCTTGGTGATATTGTATACAGTCATGCCAGTAAAGTTTTTTTCACTGCATGTCCTACTACCCAGTATGTCTATGCATGTGACAAACAATTCTCCTTGCTAATTGGAGAGAGTGAGAGACAGAGACAGAGAGAGAGAAAGAGAGAGAGAGAGAGCGTGAGAGAAAGAGAGAGAGAGCGACAGAGAGAGAGAGAATGAGAGTGAGTCAGAGAGAGAAAGAGAGACAGAGAAAGAGTAGCGTGATAGACGTGTGCAGTGAGCGAGTGATATGGTGAGGCAGGGAAGAGAGTGAAGCTGACGTGCAGCACAAACACATCTGAGACCTCCTGTCAGTCATCTCCTCTCCACACCTCCCTCTGTCCCTGTCGCCCATCCCTCTCTTTCCTTCTATTCTTTTCATTTTTTTCCCTCGTTCACTCCCCCTCCCTCCCTCTCTCTCTGTCTTTCTCACTCACTCACTCACTCATGCCTTTTTTTTCTTTTTCTATTTTAAACAACTCCCCTCCTCCCTCTCTTTCTCATGCCCCCCTCTCTCCATCCCTTTTTCTCTCTCTCTCTTTTTCTCTCCTTCTCTCTCTCTCTCTCTCTCTCTCTCTCTCTCAATCCCTTTCCCTTTCTCTCTGTTTTTCCCGCTCCCTCACTCACACACGCACTCGTTTGCTGAGCCTCTCTCTCTTATTCTCTCTGTCTGCATCTTCCTGAAAATTTGATGTTGCGGTTGAAAGATAGATGAGTTAGCCTTGATAGATTGCTTTTGCCTGTCAGAAACGTGCTCTTTGCTGTCTCTCGACAAGCACAACTCTGTAAGTGCCTCTATACTCTTGACTGGGTGTGTGTGTATGTGTGTGTGTGTATGTGAGTGTGAGTTTTTGTATGAGTGTGTAAGTATGGGTTGGTATGTTTTTGCACTGAATATATGAGTGTGTACTTTATGCTTTTATGCATTTGTGTGTGTGTGTGTGTGTGAGAGAGAGTTTTGACATGTAGCAGTGCAACAAGGTGTTTATTCTACACAGACCTAACAGAATGTGTGTGTCTGTGATTATTTGTGGCCAAAATATATTTATATTGTCGTTGAAGTCATTGGAATTATCACAGAAAACATCTGTAACTGTCTTTCACAGAGGAAAAATGTATTTATATTGCAACTCTGTAATTATAAAATATTGCACTTGATGTGTGTGTGTGTGTGTGTGTGTGTGTTTCTGTGTGTGTAAGTGAATGCTTCAGCAGCAGTCCAGTGTGTGTGTGCCTGTGTGTGTGTGTAGAAGTGGAAGGGCATTTGCACATCAGAGTGTAGAGGTCATTCTGTAACAAGGAGCGTAGCCCTAAGCACATTCCCCGAGCACGTGTGTGAGTGTGGATATGTGTATGTGTGTGTATGTGTGTGTGTGTGAGTCTGTGGGTATGAGTACATGTGTGTTTGTGTGTGTGTGCAGATATGTTTGTCTGTATGTGTGTGTGTGTGTGTGTGTGTGTGTATTTGAGCGCACGTGTGTGTTTGCCCTGCATGCTCATTTGTGTCTCTCTCATGCGTTAATATGCAGAATGTTGCATGTAGCTCATTTCTGCTTGGCATGTGTGGAGCGCACGTAATTTAGATGCTAATCTGGGTGTAAGGCTAATGCTCACATCAATCTTACTCTGCAAATAAACTGGATCAGTTCTGTAATAGCATACAGAACGGGCACTTGAAGATCATAGTGTATGTAGCACGTATGAGATTGGGCATGTTCAGCATGGCTGCATGGTGTTAATGAGACTGGGCATCCAGGGTGGCATCAGACAGATGAGATGTGACTGTCCCACTGATTTCATTCAGAATGTATGCATGCATGTGTACATGAAGAGCACACAGGATTTGGGGCATGTTCGAGATGATCGTATAGATCTAATGAGGTTGGGCGTTCAGGGTGACATCAGACAGAATATGTAGGTTACATGAAGATCATATAGACATTAAACATGGCTGTCTCACTGATTTAATTCACAATGAATGTATGTGTACATAGACCCCAGAGATTGGGGCATGTTCAGAATGGTGTCATACAGTAGAGTGGGTGCATTTGAAGATCATACATCATACAAATGAGAACGGGCATGTTCAAGGTGACATCAGATAGAATGTGTACATGCAGATGCAGTGTGACAGCTCTGATGGTGTCATACAGTGTGTGTGTGTGTGTGTGTGTGTGTGTGTGTGTGTGTGTGTGTGTGCAGAGAGCATATGAGGTTGGGTATGTTCAAGGTGGTCATGCTGAGATCAAATGAGATTTGGGTATGTTCAGGATGACATCACACAGAATATGTACTGGTTGAGGAGAATATGAGCATTCCTAGGCACACTTGCTTTTATACTAACATAGCTACAGACACTGACAAAAGCACACACACACCTACACACACACACACACACACACACACACACACACACACACACACACACACACACTCTGCTCTCTCCCTTTTGGTCCATACATGTTCTGTGTGTGTGTGTGTGTGTGTGTGTGTGTGTGTGTGTGTGTGTGTGTGTGTGTGTGTGTGTGTGTGTATGTGTGTGTGTGTGTGTGTGTGTGTGTGTTTCCCATGTCCTGAGCTGAAGACTGCAGGCATGATGCTCTTGCTGCAGGGAACCCTAACATGCATCTGAGGACCTTGTGTGTGACTGAAGGTATTTGTGTGTGTGTGTGTGTGTGTGTGTGTGTGGTCCCCATCTACCAGCAGCGTTTTATCTGCTCTGATAGCAGGCATCACTAGCTGAGTGCAGAGCAGACAACCCCAGACCCCTCCAGGCATGAGCAGCCGTGCTCAGATGCACCGCAGCGGCACCAGAAGGTCCTGCAGGCCCGCTCAAACGATGGCCGCACAGCGGAACTGACTGGGACACAAGTCACAGTGGGGGAGGACAGAGGGGGAGAGAGGGATGAGAGAGAAAGATGAGAGACAGAGGAATGAGAGAGAGAGAGAGAGGGAGAGGTGAGAGAGAGAGATGAGAGAGAGAGAGACAGACAAAAAGACAGAAACTATACAGACAGATAGGAAGGACAATAACTGGGACAATATTATTGTAGAAAGAGTGAGTTGGGCAAAAATAGAGGAAGGAGAAAAGAGTGAGTGAGGGAGAGAGAGAGAGACAAATAGAACAAGAAATGGGCAGACATGAAAGAGAATGGATATGTGTGTGTGTGTGTGTGTGTGTGTTACCCTCTGCACAATACAAGTGCACGTGCGATATCACCACCAGATTGACCAGATGACAGATGCGTGTACTGGCCCATTGCATTATTCAGTATTTCATTACTCACTATCTTAAGTATGCTGCTGAATCAGAGCTGTCTTAATTGCCAGCAATCTGCGTACTAGCAGGCCTACATGTCACTATATAAAGACATTACAGTTGTGGTTCGCCTAGACAGCAGTGTGTTAAAGCCTAAGGTTGAATTATAAAAGATGAAGTGATGTTTTTAAAATAAGAGATGTTTTTAAAAGTAAAAACAGAGGGATTCCACACAGCACAAACTAAAATACATGTGTCACACAGATGACAAAAAAGCACAAAGTGAAGTGCAAAAAGTATGATGAAAGTATATATATAAAAATATTGTGGTTATGTTTTATATATTGACAGTTGGTTTGAATAAAAGTGTCTGCTAAGTGTAGTATAACATAATGTTTTGCTATTTCTGTCGGAAAAACACTCCTATCTGTGGCCAGGTAACTGTAGGGCAGAGCTTGTTGGTATAAGTTGGTGTGGGTGAGAACGCTATGTCAGGTAAAGATACAATAGGATACTACTGAATGGAATAGCATAATGTCAACAAAACATGCCTTGGCAGTCAGAAATATTCTTCAAGCATGTTTTAATGGTCTCTGAAGATGTGCTCGACTTGAGGCATGGATAGCAGTATCCCTTATGATCTGTAGTTTCGCCACTTGCTTAGATCAGAGTCAGAGTCATTTATAACGTGCCCTTACTCTAATACCTCTAATCTGCTCCCAATTAATGAATCAAATCAGCCACAAATTAGCAATTTCATGGCACTGGACATTGTTTGGGTGTGACAGATCGAATGCAGTCCAACAAATAATCTAACAAAAGCCAAAACTGTTAGACCACATTACAACATGAAACGATCTCATACACCGTTGTAGACCAAACAAACCTCCTGAACTGGTACAGCTGAAGAATAAAGAAATTTATGACAGGGTTCAAATTTAATGGCAATTACATACAATGCATGGTCAATGCATAAGCAAAAAGTGTTGTGACATTTTAAGTAAATTGAGTTAAACACTGTATGTTTGCATTTAACATTGTGTGTTTACATTGTTTATGATGACTTCCATTAGTTGTGCTTATGCATGGCCTGAGGAAGTTAGGAAACGTGTTGACAGAATACGATCACTGACGTAAGAAAAGACACAAATTACTAGAAAGCAGTACAGATGCAGTTTGTGCCCAATGTCTGTGTGGGTAGAATGAGTAAAAAAATGACAGACGGAGAAGAGGAATGGATGGAGTGGTTACAAAGACAAAAAGGAAGAGAGATACTAGAAGGACAGACAGACAGACAGACAGGCAGGCAGACAGGAAGGCAGGCAGGCAGGCAGGCAGGCAGGCAGGCAGGCAGGCAGATAGATAGATAGATAGATAGATAGATAGATAGATAGATAGATAGATAGATAGATAGATAGATAGATAGATAGACACAGAGAGATGGGAAAAGGAAAGATGGGCTTGGGTAGATAAAAAGGTGGATATGCAGAGGGAGAGAAAAAGAGAGACAGAGAGAAAGGACAAGGCCATGTGGACTTGAGGGAGCAGACAGCATCCAGACCAACTTTCCTCTAGACGGCTGGCCCACAGACCCCCCATCTAGGCCACTCTCCACATTAGTGTGTGTGTGTGTGTGTGTGTAGGTGTGTCTGTGTGTGTGTGCCTAAAGACCCCCCATCTAGGCCGCTCTCCACATTAGTGTGTGTGTGTAGGTGTGTGTGTGTGTGTGTGTGTGTGTAGGTGTGTCTGTGTGTGTGTGCCTAAAGACCCCCCATCTAGGTCACTCTCCACATGAGAGTGTGTGTGTACCTGTGTGTGTGTGTGTACCTGTGTGTGTGTGTGTGTGTGTGTGTGTGTGTGTACCTGTGTGTGTGTCTGTGTTTGTGTGCCTAAAGACCCCCCATCTAGGCCACTCTCCACATTAGTGTGTGTGTGTGTGTGTGTGTGTGTGTGTGTGTGTACCTGTGTAGATGTGTCTGTGTGTGTGCCTAAAGACCCCCCATCTAGGCCACTCTCCTCATTAGTGTGTGTGTGTGTCTGTGTACCTGTGTGTGTGTGTGTGTGTGTGTGTGTGTGTGTGTGTGTGTGTGTGTGCACCTGTGTAGGTGTGTATGTGCCTAAAGACCCCCCATCTAGGCCACTCTCCACATTAGTGTGTGTGTACCTGTGTCTCTCTCCACTATTATTTATCTGATCAGTGTCCTTCAACACTCGTGGCTGTGGGTGTGTGTGTGTGTGTGTGTCTTTGTGCATGCTTGAGTGTATGTGCATGTGAATTAATGTGAGCGTGTGTGTGTCGGATTAAAAGTGTGAGAAAATGCCTCCGTATCATTCCCATGAGAGTATTTATTTGGGGCGGGACGTTTGAAGCCCCACGGCTCTCTCTCTTCCTTAGACTGGCTCTGCCATCATCACCACTCATACGCCTCACTGGCACACACGTAACATGTCTAGGCACACTGGCAAACACACAACATGTCTAGGCCTCCTGTTATGGGTTGTAAATAAACAAATAAATAAGCATTTATGCAGCTGCCCTTTTTGAAGCAGCACCCTGACAGTGACTTTGGGATGTGTGTTTTTTGTCTTTTTATATGTGCAATCAGGCCAGTCTACACACACACACACACACACACACACACACTCAAAGACTAACACACATTCAGATTCAAGAAAGCACTGTAAATGCATAAATGACTGCATAAGAAATAGCCCTTTTTTCTGACTTTTTCCTTTAAAGGTGTCATTGCATCGTTTTTTCATTAATTTTCCGGTGGTCTCTAGTATTAATAAATGTCCTGTGAGCCGGTTTTGGTAAAAAAAATGCTTTAGTGCTCCTGTTTCAGGCTGTTCTAGTTTGGTGGAGGAGATCAGGGAGAATGACGGGTTCTCATCTATGCTAGTCAGAGGTTACAATCATTCAAATCCTATTTGGTCATAGCACACCAAATAGAAGAATTTGAATGTTCTAAACAAACACACCTACTTACCTATACTTTGCTAGGTAAATGTGTGCTGCAACGAGACTCCTCTGGTAATCACAACTATGGCATGGATTTTTCTAATTAAGAAAGTTGTGTGACTTTGTTTGCCCTTTTCTTATTCGCTCGTTTTCCCACCTATTTTCTTTTATTGAGTGATGAAGGCAATCGGGGTAGAAGAGCATTTTCACATGCAGCATGCATATGCAACTCGGAGTGACCTCCAAAAGAGCAAGTACTGAACGGTTTCTCGCGGAATGAGACCTTTAACATTATAAGCATCGTTTTACCAATATTTGGAAAAATAACAAAATGATTACAGAAATACCAACGGTATCAATATTAGTAAAAGCAACAATTTAATCGATGTATCTTCTGAATTTAGACACACTAAATGCAAAGAACTTTTAACTGTATGTACATTTCCATTAAATGAGGTTCCCTCAGAGTCTCTCAGGTTATCAAAATGAGATACTCTATTTACCTGCTAGAGCAGAGTAATGGTCCTTCACCAGAGGGTATGCACATTTACTCTTTTCTTGTCAAGGACTTCCAAGTTTTGTTTGATTGGTTTAAAATGTACAGAAACGGAATTTTTATTTCTGTGTCCTTCTCTCTGTAAAAGAAAGTGCTTCTCTGTCTCAACCTCCTTGTGTTGACAATGGCCAGTTGTGTCTGTTTGGGCAGCCAGGGTTTCCAATATTTCAGTTTTTCAAGGCTTTAGCTGCAAGGCTCTTTTTGTTCAAAGCTAAAGTCTATTTTAACTGCAAAGCTCTTTCTCTGTGTCTTTTTTTCTTTCTCTGTCTCTTTCTCTTTCTCTGCTTGTCTGTCTTTCTGTCTCTCGCTCTCTTTCTTTCTCTGTCTCTCTTTCTCTCTCTCTCTTTGTCTCTCTCTCCCAGGGGAAGAGGAATAAGCCAGGTGTGGAGGCGGCAGGAACTCCAGACTCTCTTCGAGGAGGTCGCGGGGAGAAGAAAGCCATCAAGTAGGTGCCAAGGGCAATGCACAGGGAACAGCTGTTTGTTTGTGTGTGTGTGTGTGTGTGTGCGTTTGTGTGCGTGCGTGTGTGTATGTGTGTGTGTGTGAAATTTGCTAGGGTGTTTGAGTCCTTAAATCACCTGGCTCAGGGGATCAAGGGTTGTGACCTTTGACCTTTCAAGGTCACAGTGCGGGAGCAGCTGGATGTTCCTCCATCTGATGTCATTTTGTTTGTGTGGGACTGTGTGTGTGTGTGTTTGTGTATAAAACCCTCAGCCTGAGAGTGTCCTCCTTTGAAAAGAAAAAGTGAGAAAGAGAGAGAGAGAGAGAGAGAGAGAGAGAGAGAGAGAGAGAGAGATGAGGAGAGTGAGTGATGGTGCTGATGGTGTTGGAGATGCTGTTGGTCTGGGTGGAGAAGATGCTGTTGAACTCCTGCTGTTGAGCTGCTGCTCCAGCTTCAGTCTTTTCATCTCATTTGTTTTTCTGCTTTTCAGTTGGTGGCACTGCTATTGTGTTAGGGCATAAGCAATCTTTTTGGTCTGTGTGTGTGTGTGTGGGTTTGGGGGAGGGTTGTGGAGTCGTGGCGTGAAGCATTGCTGCATTGTTGAAGTGTGTTTTCCTCAGGGTCTTCTGAGAGAGTGTGTCTTTGATGTCACTCTCTCTCACACGGCGAAGCGTTTAACCATTTCCTCCCCAGCAGCTGCAGCCGAAGGACGTGACGGAGCAGCTGACACAGAAAGAGGATGTACAGTAACAGGGTGACAGACCAGAAGGATATGTGCATGGTGATTCACTCGTTTACCTGACTGTACTACAAAACTAACACTCATCCTCTGTCTTATCTCCTTCATCTGTTCTTTTCTCCTCTCTTTCTCTGCCGCTCCTCTCTTCACTGCCGTTTTATAATGAGCTCCGTGGGCTTTGCCAATATGAATTCTTCAATTCCTCCCTCCATTTCATCTTGCCTTATCTTGATTGTATTTCCCCCTCTCTCTCTCCCCCCTCTCTCCTTATCTCTCTCTCTCTCTGTCTTTGTATCCCTGTCTCAGTGCTTTCAGAGGACTGTGTTTGTGGAATTATTTCATCCTAATGCTGTGTCTTGTGTATTTCTGTGAGTGTTCTGCTGTTTTTCTGATGCTTTTTCAGCAGCCGGATTGACGCCGACTTGGAAAGATCCGGAATGTTCTCGCAGATGTTTGGGGGCAGCATCGTTTCTCTTCTTTTCTTTCTTATTTTAAACTTCTTTCTTCTTATCCTCCTTTTCCTCCTCCTCTTCCTCTTCCTCATTTTATCCTCTAGCCCCTCCTCTCTTGTCTTTATCTCTCTATCTTTCTATCTTCTGTCTACCCACCCTCCTCTCAGGATGTGAGGGTTTATTAATAGCTGTAATGAATGTAAGGGGTTGTCTTCCTCCCTCCCTCTCTCTCTCTCTCTCTCTCCCTCCCTCTCTCTCTCGCTCTCTCTCTTTCTCTTGTTTCCTCTGTTGGGACTTTCATTCTCTTCTGACAATCTGTCAGTGCTCCACTCCTCCTCTTTCTTCTGGCCTTTTCTCCTCCTTCCTTTCTTGTCTCATTTATTTTCTCTTTCTTTTTTAATTTCCTGTGGCTTTCTTTTCTTACTTTGTTCTCTTTCCATTTTCAGACCCCTGTTTATCCTCTTCTGACCTCCTCTTGTATCCTCATCTTCTCTCGTCTCTCGTTTCCTTTCTTCCTCTCTTCTCCTCCTCTTCTCCTCTCCCCTCCTTTACTTTTCTCTCCTCTCCTCTCGTCTCCTTTCATTTTTTCTCTCCTCTCCTCTTTTCTGCTGTCCTCTCCTCACATCCCCTCTCTTCTCCTCTCCTCCTCTCCCCTCCTTTACTTTTCTCTCCTCTCCTCTCCTCTTTTTTCCTCTCCCCTCATCCCCTCTCCTCTCCTCTCCTCTTTTCTCCTGTTCCTGCTTTGTTGAACGGTTGCCCCACTGACAGTTTCCTCCAGGCACCTCTGCTAAAGGGAGGTAGATCAGGATGATTTAGGGGGCCCAGAGCTTCACAGGGGCCCACAGGGGGGCCCAAAATTAATTTGTTTCAGGGGGCCCACAATTTCTAGCAGCACCCCTGCTCCCCTCTTCCACACCTAATGCTTCACCTTGGAGATAGATAACTGTAAGGAGGAATATCTGTATCCCTCCCTCGCTCCCTCAGTCCATCACTCCTCCACTCTTTTCTGCCTCCATCTCTCCCTCACTCTCTCCGTCTCTCCCTCCTGTTGTACCTCCTCTGTTCTCTCCCCATCCTCCTAAATTCCCCTCCTCTCCCCTTGTGTTCGTCATGTGTATGCTTGTGTATGTGTGTGTGCGTGTGTCACCGTGCTCGTGTGTGCGTGCATTTGTGTGTCACTGTGTGTGTGTGTGTGTGTGTCACCATGCTCGTGTGTGTGTGTGTGTGCGCTCTGACCTGTCTCTCTCTCCCCAGCTGTAGTGAGTGTGTAGACAGAGACTATTGGAATAACAATGAGGGCGGCTGCAGCAGCAGCAGTGGCTCAGTGGCGGCCCGCTGGAGTTCCTACCCCCCTAAGGAGTTTGTGCTAAACATGTCCCCCTATACCCCCTACGGGGACCACCGCCTCTCCCTCAAGTGAGTCCCACTGCAGGCTGGTAAGAGACCCCACAGTACCCTCCCACCCCCCTCAACCCAAGCGTACCCCCTACCCAAACCTATCCCGATCCCCCCAGAACCCAACCTTACCCCAACCCAACACCCCCTACCACCACCACCAGTAGTACTCAACCCAAACCTACCAACCACCCCCCAAACCCAACCTCTCCTGCCCCCACCCTTCCAACGTCTCTCAACCCCAGACCTCCACACAGGGTGTAGACAAAGAGGAGGTGAGGTGACCTTTTTGCTTTTTCCAACTCTGACCTGTGAACTCCAGCCGTGGGGACTTTCACACTTACACTGCACACGTACACTGCACACGTACACTGCATACTTACACTGCACACTACCACTGCATACTTCCCCTGCACACTTACACTGTATACTTACACTGCACACTTACACTGCACACTTACACTGCATACTTACAGTGCACACTTACACTGCATACTGCCACTGCACACTTACACTGTATACTTACACTGCACACTTACACTGCATACTGCCACTGCACACTTACACTGTATACTTACACTGCACACTTACACTGCATACTTACACTGCACACTTACACTGCATACTGCCACTGCAAACTTACACTGCACACTTACACTGCAAACTTACACTGCACACTTACACTGCACACATACACTGCACACTTACACTGCACACATACACTGCACACGTACACTGCACACGTACACTGCATACTGTACACTTACACTGCATACTTACACTACATACTGGTCCTGCACAATAACACTGCATACTGCCACTGCATGCTGGTCTGATAGATGGAGCTAATGACACGTCAGAGAGGTAAAGCAGCCAGCCAGCTGTGACTTCTAGCTGTAGTTACTGGTTGAGGTGTCTAACTCTAAGGCCTGGTTGTCAGCTTTGAACAGTGTCTGGTTGTAATGTCTTGATGTGGTATCTGATTGTGGTGCATGGTGGTAGTATGTAGTTGTTGGTACACATTGTGTAATGTGTGTTTGTAGTATGTGGTGGTAGAGTACAGATGTATACACAGCTATAGATGTTCTAGCTGTGTAGATGTAGTGTACCTTCATGGGAAGAGAATGCTGTATGACAGTCACACATCATCCATGCATGGGCGTAAAGTATAACCCAACACATGCCACACCACAAGTCGGGTGGACCATTTTCATCAACAAGGCCATTAGGCCTGCAGTATGATCATTAATAAGTGTGCTTGCTCTCCTTAAGTGGTGTTTAAGTGGTTCTTCTTAAGTGCTGTTTCTTCTTCTTCTTCCTCTTCTTCTTCTTCCGTTCACCCATTTTTAGTTTTCACTACTAGTCCTAGGGCTTTTGAGAGACGCCGTTCCAACTGTAAAATGTTCAGCTCGATCTGGATACCAATCGATGTGGAAATCTGTTACACCACCTCTTGTCGTTCGTTCGTTATTGTCGTTTTCTGTATTTTCTCCCATTGAAATGCATGGTAGAACACTCAGGCAGATGATGTCATAATGCTCATCTCCACTGTAGACGTTAGAGTGAGAGCTGCAGAGAAAAGCCATATTTCACTCAATGAAGCTAAAAACATGTAAAAAAGGCACGTTTAAGACATTCCAGCCAGAGAGAGAGTGATACTATTTGTATGTCATGTTAAAGGCTTAAAAGAAGAGATTTCAGGGCTCGAAGTGAATCGTGAGAGGTGCAGAGTAATAACCATTTTTCACAAAAATTAACATGAAAATGTAAAAAAAAACTGATTTCAGGGAACGAAGTGAGTAAAAGAGAGAGAAAGAGAATACAAGAGGGAGAAAGAGAGGCAGAGAATACTCTGGCAGCAAATACTGAAATTGAGCACACTGAATGACAGTGCCATGATTCTTCACTAAGTTTCCTGTCAACATTTCAACCTCTCTAGTGCCACAATCTGGTCAAACATAGAGGTACATTTATGCATGTAGTTTTTGAAACATACATTCACTTGGTGTCACTAGAATCCTTGGGTCATGCCAACTTATCTAATTGACCCTAAAACAGTAACTGACCATTCCTAACATAGCAACGGTTGCTACCTTATAGTCGGCCTGTCAAACATTCAGTGCGCGGGAAAATGCAGAAGCACTGTGCCTATGGAGTTTGTAAATCAGACAGTAGATATAGAAAGAATTTAGAGGGGGGAATGAGGTTTTTCCCTTTCCCGAAGCCCAAAATGCAAAAGGGAGAAATGTAGGATCTGGATTAAACAATGTGGACGACCTCATTCGCATCCTAACGTCAGCACAATAAATAAGAACACCTTCATTTGTTCTAAGGGAAGAAGCTAAAAACTAGCTAATTATAGCCTCACTTGACATACTGTTGTTTATGAACCCTTACTTTTTTTTTAATGCTAAGCGAGGTAACTGCAAGATGCAGATTAATTCTCACATCATTTCCAATATTCTGGTCAAAGAGCACAGTCCAAAGTTGCAATCTCAGATAAAAAGGTGGAAATGCATAGTCGATGTAGCCTAGCTAGTCAATGTAGCCTAGCTAGTCAATGTAGCCTAGCCTAGTTATGGCAGTTGTGCAGCAGTTCCTTGTAGTGCAGCATCAAGTTTTGCGGTCGCTATCACTTGCATTTAACGCTAGCCTGCATGAGATGTGTCATAAAAAGTCACTTACCCTGCTGTACATGAACACTGTTGCTCTTGTATGATATTGTCCTGACAGGAAATTATACAATTATGAGGCTCTCGCCTCTTGCACTGTGACCTGTGTAATTTCCCCTCTATATTTACTTTATTTGTGTGGCTACATACACAACAAGTAATAATTAACTATGCTAATCATGGTAATCAAGTAATTAACAGGAATAACAGTGTTACTTAGATAACTTTGCTGATGTTTGTTAGTAATGTCAACATGTTAACTATACTATAAAAAGATATGAATTTACTGCACTGACAGTATCACTTAGCTAACATACCATAACTGCTAAATAGCTTTAGCTAACAATGTTAACTATGCTAATGATGCTAACAATGCTTAAAAGGTCTGGTCAAGTGTTTAATGTTAAGTACATTTATGAATGTAACTTGAACTGCACAACTAATTTTCAGAAACTTGGTATCACTGGAATCCTTGGCTAAGTCCAAGTTCAGAGAACACTATGTTGTGAACTACTGCACTTACTTTCTCCAATGATCGCAAACCTTGGCACATGCAAGCACATTTTTAGCATTTTCTTTGGGAATGCACTCTAGTTAAAAGTTCTAATTAGCTTCAGTCTAACATTCGCTACAGTTAGTTACAATTAGCTCCAGTCTCCAGTCCAGATGCATTTAATGTCCCAGGACACACCAAGTGGGACTTGTCAATGCTAATAATTGCCGTTTTCATATGACCGTGGACACATTTGATATGCCTTCTTAAAAAGTCCTGCCATGCATTTCCTCTGCCTGTGGTCTTAACACATTAATTTCATTAATTAGCTCCTCTCCCTGGCTGAAAGGATGTCCTGGTTAGAATCAGCTGGTTCAGTTAATTGGCTGGAACCAATGTGGCAGGACTTGTAGGGCGCTTTCACACCACTAGTTCAACCAGGCAGTTACATTGTTACTGTGTAGCATACAGACTGTGGTGTTGTCCAATTTCACGTTGGCAAATTGGTCCGCTTGACGTTCCCTCATCAATATTTATCTTAGCTAACCATACTGCATTGCGAATAGCTCGTTAGTGTGGAATCAAGAGAACTGAGACCACCTCTTTTTCCAGGTCTCAGTCCGTTTGATTTAGCGCACACCTACGTTCGATTGGTGCTTTCATATCAACAAAAACGAACCGAACTACAAGCTTTTGGTCCGACCTAATTGTTTGGTGCGCACAAACTGCTATTGGTCTGAAAGCACCCATACTTTCTGAACCCAGGATGTCTGTCTGTGGCAACTTTAAACAGCAGGAAGTTACCATGTCATTTATTCATAGCCAGACAGTAGAAGAGTAGGCAGCAATGTCACAGCATTGCATCTAACAGTTATGGAGTAAGATGTTGTGTGTAGTATGAGGGGCTATGAAGAAATGTGTAGTCAGGTGAGTGTGTGTGTGTGTATGTGTATGTGTGTGTGTGTGTGTGTGTGAGGTTGAAGGCTGTATCCTTTACCCATCTAACGTATGACACACACACGCACACATAGGCACACACACACAGTATATTTGCTGTATATACTGTAGGCTGTATATGTGTCTTAGCTATGCTTTAAGCCACTACACACAACTGAGGGAAATGTGGGATTCAGACACAGTGGCAAACCAATATCTTAGAACAGGCCCATTCTCTACTAATGGAGTGCGCAGTGTTAAAGTGTGTCTCTGTGTGTGTGTGTGTGTGTGTGTGTGTGTGTAATGGTTTAGCAACAGGCGGTGGTTTTCTTCAGGGAAAGGAACACTTGTAGCGAAGCCTCATCTTTGTGCTAACTCCGATCGATCCTGTATGGGCCATGAAATGACTAATGGGGATTTAAACAATACTGCTCACACACTCACAATTTCATGCACACACACACACACACACACGCACTCATGCACACAAACGCACACGCAATTGCACACAGAATTGCACACACACACACTCGCATACGCACACTCTCTCTTACACACACACACACACAAAAGCACACACACAGACACACACTGACAAAAAGGTTACCCTCCTTTGCTGTAACCTTTTAGCCTCATCAGAGATTGTGTTTTGGGAGAAAGTGGACCTAGAGGGGTTATTTCACCTGCTCACCTCCCAAACAAGCCCCTCTGGGACACACCCACATGCACATACACACACGAACACACACGCACAGGCACAGGCACACACACACACACACACGCACAGGCACACATACACACATGTGCGCGCACACACACACGCACACACACACAGGCACACACACACACACAGATGTGAGGAAGCTAGGCAGAGGTGACCAGTTGAGCATCCAGAACGGCTCTGCTCTTTCTCTGGTGCCTGCTGCTTCAAACATATTGTAGCCTACTAATAGCCTACTAATAGCCTACTAATAGCCTACTAGTAGCAAAATGCAGTGCTGGGCCTAGTCCTCTACACTCCATGGACTAGTGCA
>CM050208.1:12640000-12647500 GCA_027475355.1 Coilia nasus
GGTGTGATAAACTTGAGGGATCTGGTGTGTGTACGTGTATTTTTGTATGTTTTTAGTCATTTTCAGTGAAGTGTGTGCCTAAGATTGCGCAGAGACATATGAATTTGAATTCATATGAATTATCACACTGCACAGCACACAGCACACCACATGCATCAGAGTGTGTGTTTGTGTGTGTGTGTGTGTGTGTGTTTGTGTATGTGTGTGTGTGTGTGTGTTTGTATGTGTGTGTGTGTGTGTTTGTGTGTGTGTGTGTATGTGTGTATGTGTGTGTGTGTGTCCATATTTATATAAGGAACTTTTACACTGTCACGTGATCTGTGACGTCTTTAGGGCCTGTGAGAATGACGTGAATATATGTGTGTGTGTGTGTTTATTTGTATGTGTGAGCATGTGTGTGTGTGTGTGTGTGTGTGTGTGTGTGTTTAGGTATCATCAGTGACGTCTTTAGGTGTCATCTCTGTATGTGGGTTTGTGTTTGTAATCTTTGACATCTTTGCCTGAGAGAGTGAAGTCTGTATGTGTGTATGTGGTTGTACGTGAGCAAGGAAGAGGTCTGTGCCTGTATGTATGTGTGTGTGTGTGTGTGTGTGTGTGTGTGTGTGTGTGTGTGTGTGTTTGTTGACGTGTACGTCTGTGGGTTTGTATGTGTGTTTGTGTGTGTGATTTGTGACGTTTTTGAGGCCTGGAAGAGAGAGGTGTCACATATGGGAGGGTTAATTTGGGATCTGTGGGATCTGTTCTTCCTCTCCTGTCTCTGTCTCTGTCTCTCACTCTTTCCCTCCATCTCTCTCACTCTTTCCCTCCATCTCTCTTACACACACCCTTCATCATGCGCTCCCACCTCATGCCTGTGATTCCCCCCCTCCGTCTTTTTCTCCCTCATGTCTCTCCCTCTCTTTCTCACCTCTTTCTGTCTCTCTCTCTCTCCCTCTCTCTCTCCCTCTCCCTCTATTTTGCTATTCTTCTCTGTCTCTCCACCTTTTCGTTTCACACTTTTCTCTTATTCTACATGCCAATTTCTCCCTCCTCCCATCTCTCTCTTCTCTCTTCTCCCTTTCACTCTCTCTCTTTGCCCTTCTCTCCCTATGTCTCTTTTCTTCTCTTTCTCTCCTCTCTCTCTCTGCCTCTGTCCATCTCCTCCTCTCTCTCTTTCTCTCTCTCTCTATCTCTCCCTCTCCCTCCCTCCTTCCCTCTCTGCCATAATTGGATTCTATTTTCAGACAGCTATATGTGTCTGTCTCTTGTGTTTGCGTCTAGCACCCCATTTTCTCTCTCTCTCTCTCTCTCTCTCTCTCTCTCTCTCTCTCTCTCTCTCTCTCTCTCTCTCTCCCCCTCCTTCTTTTCTCATCTCCATCTTTCTTTCTATAAATCTCTTACCTCTGCCCTCATGTCTCTCTACACCTCTCAGGAGCATGTGGTGTGTTTGCATGCTTGTGTGTGTGTGTGTGTGTGTATGTGTGTGCGTGTGTGTCTGAACAAGGCTGGGCTGATTTACAAAGGGCCTTGTAGGACAGAATCGGTGACTGGGCAGTGACTTTGGTGTTGGAATGATTGACAGGTCGGGACAGTAAGCCCAGCTTCTGGTAGTGGAGCTGTCACATGACCACAGCTGAGAGGGGGAGAGGAAAAGGAAAGAGATGAGGAGAGGAGAGGATGGGAAAGGAGAGGAGAGGAGAGGATGGGGAAAGAGAGGAGAGATGAGGAGAGGAGAGGAAAAAAAGAGAAGAGGGTAGTGGAGAGGAGGGGAGAGGAAAGGACAGGAGAGCAAAGGCGATAAGAGGAAGAGAGTAGAGGACAGGAGAGGAAAAGAGGAGAGGAGAGGAGAGGAAAAGAGGAGAGGAGAGGAGAGGAGAAGAAGGGAGAAGAGAAGAGAGCCATGAACTCTCTGACCTTACAGACACCACCTTATACTATACTACATAGCTGCATGTTTGACAGACAAATACTTGTAGATCAACACAAAGATGTACAGGCAGTGACAGCGTGTGTTGTCTGTGTTGGTGTACTTCTGTAATATGTGTGTGTGTTGTGTGCTTCTGGTGTCTATGTTTTCTTCTTGTTTTCTTCAAGTTTTATTTCTTCCTGTGAAATGTGTGTGTGGCACACTCCCACAGCACATAAGAGGGAATGTAAGCCGAGAGCAGTGGCGGATGATGAGTAACTCAGTAACACAGTGTAGGAAGGTGTGATGGGGAGACATCTGACTCATGATCAGATGTGTGGGTGCCTAGTGGTTGTCTGGTGTTTGGCAACATCTGCTATTTAGTGTTCAGCTGACCTTCTCTCAGCAGCTGTTATAAACACCTGCTCTTTTTCAGCAGCTGTCAGTGCTCAGGGAGATTTGTCAGTCTTCCTGTATCTCTTGTCTGCTTGGGTATGTTTAGTCTTCCTGTAGTTCTTCAGGTATATTCAGTCGTCTTGTAGCTGTTGTCTGCTTGGGTATGTTTAGTCTTCCTGTAGTTCTTCAGGTATATTCAGTCTTCCTGTAGCTGTTGTCTGCTTGGGTGTGTAGTGTTCCTGTAGTTCTTCAGGTATATTCAGTCATCTTGTAGCTGTTGTCTGCTTGGGTATGTTTAGTGTTCCTGTAGTTCTTCAGGTATATTCAGTCTTCCTGTAGCTGTTGCCTGCTTGGGTATGTTTAGTGTTCCTGTAGTTTTTCAGGTATATTCAGTCTTTATGTAGCTGTTGTCTCAGGCAGGTCTAGTTTTCCTGTACCTGCTGTTCAGGTAGGTCTGTTTTTCTTGTCACTGTTGCTTGGTTATGTTTAGTGTTCCTGTAGTTCTTGTCCTTTAGGTATATCCATTCTTCCTGTGGCTTTTATACATGCAGATCAAATTGTTTTGTTAGTGTTGATCAGGTTAAGTTTAGCATTTCTGTAGCTGTACTGCACACAATTCTAGTCTTCCAGTAAGTGTTGTGCAGGTAAAACAAGTTTTGTTAGTGTTGCTGTTCCAGTAGGTCTTGTATTCAGGCAGCTGTAGTTTAGGTACATCAAGTCTTCCTGTCACTGTAGCTAATATCAAATCAGTGTTCTTGTAGCTGTCATTCAGGTACATAATGTTTTCCTGTAGTTTTTGCTTAGGTAAAATCAGTCCAACTATTGTTTCTGTAGTTGTTGCTTAGGTAGATTTAGTCATCTTGTAGCTGCCGTTCCGTTGGCTGCTTTCTCACAGCGTAGTTGTCTGGAGGCCTGAAACTCTGCTGTTTTGTGTACTTTCTTCAGATGCTGTTGTTCAGGGGCTGCTGCTGTGCTCCTTGGACACTGTGTGTGTGTGTGTGTGTGTGTGTGTGTGTGTGTGTGTGTGTGTGTGTGTGTGTGTGTGTGTGTGTGTGTGTGTGTGTGTGTGTGTGTGTGTGTGTGTGTTTGTCCGGCCTCTTTTCTCCTTGGGCTGTGTCCCCACCACAGCTGTGCTCAACCTGGCCCTGAGCACGCTATAACTGGTCTTTCAGAGCTCTCCAGAGCCCTGCAGATCAACAGCTCAGACAGGCACACACATACACATAGCACATAGACACAGGCACACACACACAGGCAGACATACACAAGGACACACACCCATGTGTGTATCCTTGCACACACACACACACACACACACACACACACACACACACACACACACTCCAAAAGAGGCACACGGAGTCAACAGAGTCAGAGTGGTGCCAGCTGGGCCTTTGTGTGATCAGACAAAGCAAACAACACACACACACAAACAGTACACACACACAGCAAGACTACACACATACACAGCAAGACTACACACACACACAGAAAGACTACACACACACACACACACACACACACACACACACACACTAACCACATACCCAGACACACAGAGACTCCACAAACTTCTGCTGAAGAGCAAAGACAAAAAGTCTTCCTGCATAAACCCATTACTCTGCACCACACCTTATCCACCTGTCAGCATTGATTGACAGCAGCTTATAACCAGTCAGCAAGGGCTCACACAGGTGACAGTCTCTGCGTGTCAATGGCCATGTTTAACTTGGCTGCCTGGTTGTCTGAGATCGGACGAGATTTGCCGGCTGACAGATGTCAAATTAGAAAGCATCCTTGCCCCTACCAGGTTTAAGTAGGCCTACTTCATGTCTGCTTACTGATTTGCTTGTTGTTTGGTGTTGTTTGATATTGCTTATTTTTTGTTTTTTTTACGTAATGTTGCTTGATCTCGTTTGATGTCATGTTATGCCCGACGGACAGACAGTGAGCCCTATGTTGTTACTTAAATGGCCATTAGTAGGCGCAGTGTTGTGTTAGCAATGGTGTGTTAGCATCAGCGTAAGTGCATTAGACCTAGCTGATCCTGTGGTTGTGCTGCTGCTGTGGTAGCGAGTTAGCATGTAGCTGCTGTGGTAGCGAGTTAGCATGTAGCTGCTGTGGTCTATGCTGCCCACTGGCTTCCACTGAGCAACTTAGAGGAGTTTTACACATCATCACCTTCTCGCTCCGTGAGAACTGTTCAGAACAGTGTGTGTGTGTGTGCATGTTTTTGTGTCAGGGGCATTATGTAAGCACCTAATGACTGTGTGATGTCTGACTGTGATGTGTGTGTGTGTGTGTGTGTGTGTGTGTGTGTGCATATGTGTGTTTGTGCGTATGTCTTTGTGTTTGTGCCTGTGTGTGTGTGTGTGCGTGGGTGCGTGCGTGCATGTGTGTGTGTGTGGCCTCTGCATTAGCAGTCTGTCAGGAGCTTTAAGAGAGTATGGCACAGTTTCTGTTCAGGGAAATAAGGGTAATGAGAGAAAGAGAGCGAGGGAGAGAGAGAGAGAGAGAGAGAGAGAGAGAGAGAGAGAGAGAGAAGTAGTCCGAGGGAGGAGTAAGAAGCACAGGAGAAGAGGACAAAGAGAGAGAGAGAGAGAGTGAGAGAGTGAAAGAGGAGTAGAGCGAGAAAGAGAAGAGAATGGTTGAGGTGGATAAGAGGCTGTCAGCCACAGGAGAACTGTAAGACGCGAGGACGTACGTGTGTGAGACGACAGGAGAGGAGAGGAGAGGAAAGAAGGAGAGAGACGAGTGCAAGACGCAGACGGACACAAGGAAGAAAAGAAAAAGGGACAGAGAAAGGAGAGGAGAGAGAGAGAGAGAAAGGAGGAGATCTGGAATTCAAGAGGAGGACTGAGAGAACGACAGACATAAAGAAAGGAGAGAAGAGAGAGAGAAAGAGGAAGAGAGATCTGGGATGCGAGAGGACGACTGAGAGAATGACAGACTGAAAGAATGACAGACTGAAAGAAAAAGGGACACAGAGAAAAGAGAGAGAGAGAGAGAGAGGAGGAGGAGATCTGGGATGCGCGAGGAGGAGAGGAGAGCACCATCATGCGGATCACACCACCTGCCAAACGGCCTTCAGCCGGACGCGCAGGAGCCCTGCGGACCGCTACACACACACCGCGACACTCGCGCGCCACACACGCACACGCGCTGCGCAACACACTCCCGTAACACGCCCCAGACAAAGGCCGCACAGGCACACACACCACGGACGGCGCACACGCGGAAGCTGGCTCTCACACACACTCCGCACGGCACACACTCCACTCACGGCACGCACACACACACGCACGGCCCGGCCTCGCGACGGCCCTCCTACGGCCAGGCGCCGGCATACACACACACGCACGCGCACACACACGCCGGATGCAACGTGTACTGCTACATGTGCTACTGCTGTTACTGTGTGTGTCTGACCTGCCTCTCCTTCTCTCTACTCCTCCTTCTCTCCCCGCACCCCCACCCCCATCCCCACCCTCCGCACACCTTCTCCTCTTCTCCTCCCCCTCCTCTCCATCTCTCCCCTCATCCATCACCACCTGCCCCGTTCCTACCGCCCCGTTCCGACCCCTCGGCCACTTCCTCTCTCTCCCGCCCTCATCCCCCTCTTTCTCCTCTTCATCCATCTCTTAATCTCTCCTCCTATCACTCCGTCTCTCCTCCTCCTCCTCCTCCTCCCTTCTTCCTGGACCCTGCGACTCTCCTTCCTGTGTACTCCTGCTTCTTCTCCCATGGTAACCTCTCCTGCCCTGTCTCTCCTCCTCCTGCTGACATCCCTCTCTCCTCTCCTCCACCCCCTCCTGTCTTCCTCATCCCTCGCTCTCTCCTGCTGGCCCTTCCTCACCTCTGTGTGACCCACTCTTCTTCCTCCTCCTCCTCTCCATCATTCCGCCTGTGCCCCCTCAGCTTCTCCTCCTCCTCCATCGCCGCGGCGACCGACGGCCTCTCCCCACTGCCCTCCGCCACCACTCTGGAGCGCATCCCTCTGTCGTCGGGGGCGACAGGGGCGACGGGGGCCACGCGTCCGCGGACGCTGGTACGGCAACAGAGTCTCCAGCAGCCTCTGGGCCACGCCCCCCCGCTGGGCTCCCTGCGAGACCGCGCCCCCATCTCCCAGAGCCTGGGCCAGCTGACCTCTGACCCCGAGCCGGCGGGGGTGGCGGGGCCGTCGGGCGGCAGGGGAGGGGCGCGGGGGGGCAGCCCCGCCAGAGGACGGGGGGCGGCAGGGTCGCCACGCTACAGAGGGGGGGCCGCGGGCCGCTCGCGGGCCAACCCAGGCAGCTTGGACTACATGATGGGACAGATGAGGGACCGCGGCCTCGACGTCAAGTCCTTCCTGTGAGTTGCACTCTTTCACTCTATTCCTCTATCTATCCTTCCTGTGAGTCGCACTCTTTCACTCTATTCCTCTATCTATCCTTTCTGTGAGTCACATTCTTTTACTCTATCTATCCTTCCTGTGATTCACACTCTTTCACTCTATCTGTCCTTCCTGTGAGTCACACTCTTTCACTCTATTTATCTATCTTTCCTTCCTGTCATTCACACTCTTTCACTCTATCTATCCTTCCTGTGAGTCACACTCTTTCACTCTATTCCTCTATCTATCCTTCCTGTGATTCACACTCTTTCACTCTATTCCTCTATCTATCCTTTCTGTGAGTCACATTCTTTTACTCTATCTATCCTTCCTGTGATTCACACTCTTTCACTCTATCTGTCCTTCCTGTGAGTCACACTCTTTTACTCTATTCCCCTCTATCCTTCCTGTGAGGCGCACTCTTTCACTCTATTCCCCTCTATCCTTCCTGTGAGTCGCACTCTTTCATTCTGTCTATCTACACTTCCTGTGATTCACCCTCTTTCACTCTATTTATCTATCCTTCCTGTGAGTCGCATTCTTAGCTGCACTCTTTCATTGTTTCTCTCTGCCCCTGTGAACCTCTCCTACATTCTTACTCTCTCTCTCTCTCTGTCCTGTGAATCTCTCTCTCTCTCTCTCTCTCTCTCTCTCTCTCTCTCTCTCTCTCTCTGTCCTGTGAATCTCTCTCTCTCTCTCTCTCTCTCTCTCTCTCTCTCTCTCTGTCCTGTGAATATCTATCTCTCTCTCTCTGTCCGGTGAATCTCTTTCTCTTTTTTGTTCATCCTCCCTTTAATTCATTCTTTCTCCTCCCTTTCTCTTCCCCTTTGTCTGTATATCTAAAGAG
>CM050208.1:12652500-12657500 GCA_027475355.1 Coilia nasus
GAGAGATGGAATGACAGCGAGAGGGGGAGAGAGAGGTGGGATGATAGAGAGAGAGAGAGGAAGGGGGAGGGAGAGAGATGGAATGACAGAGAGAGGGGTGAGAGAGAGGTGGAATGACAGAGAGAGGGGGAGAGGAGAGGTGGAATGACAGAGAGAGGGGGAGAGAGAGGTGGGATGATAGAGAGAGAGAGAGGAAGGGGGAGGGAGAGAGATGGAATGACAGAGAGAGGGGGAGAGAGAGGTGGAATGACAGAGAGAGGGGGAGAGAGAGGTGGGATGATAGAGAGAGAGAGAGGAAGGGGGAGGGAGAGAGATGGAATGACAGAGAGAGGGGGAGAGAGAGGTGGGATGATAGAGAGAGAGAGAGGAAGGGGGAGGGAGAGAGATGGAATGACAGAGAGAGGGGGAGAGAGAGGTGGGATGATAGAGAGAGAGAGAGGAAGGGGGAGGGAGAGAGATGGAATGACAGAGAGAGGGGGGAGAGAGAGGTGGAATGATAGAGAGAGAGAGAGGAAGGGGGAGAGAGAGGTGGAATGACAGAGAGAGGGGGAGAGAGAGATGGAATGACAGAGAGAGGGGGAGAGAGAGGTGGGATGATAGAGAGAGAGAGAGGAAGGGGGAGGGAGAGAGATGGAATGACAGAGAGAGAGGGGGAGAGAGAGGTGGAATGATAGAGAGAGAGGGAGAGAGAGGTGGAATGATAGAGAGAGAGAGGAAGGGGGAGGGATAGAGATGGAATGACAGAGAGAGGGGGAGAGAGAGGTGGGATGATAGAGAGAGAGAGAGGAAGGGGGAGGGAGAGAGATGGAATGACAGAGAGAGAGGGGGAGAGAGAGGTGGAATGATAGAGAGAGAGGGAGAGAGAGGTGGAATGATAGAGAGAGAGAGGAAGGGGGAGGGATAGAGATGGAATGACAGAGAGAGGGGGAGAGAGAGGTGGGATGATAGAGAGAGAGAGGAAGGGGGAGGGATAGAGGTGGAATGACAGAGAGAGGGGGAGAGAGAGGTGGAATGATAGAGAGAGAGAGAGGAAGGGGGAGGGAGAGAGATGGAATGACAGAGAGAGGGGGAGAGAGAGGTGGGATGATAGAGAGAGAGAGAGGAAGGGGGAGGGAGAGAGATGGAATGACAGAGAGAGGGGGAGAGAGAGGTGGGATGATAGAGAGAGGGGGAGAGAGAGATGGAATGACAGAGAGAGGGGGAGAGAGAGGTGGAATGATAGAGAGAGAGAGAGGTGGGATGATAGAGAGAGGGGGAGAGAGAGATGGAATGACAGAGAGAGGGGGAGAGAGAGGTGGAATGATAGAGAGAGAGAGAGAGAGAGGTGGGATGATAGAGAGAGAGAGAGGAAGGGGGAGGGAGAGAGGTGGAATGATAGAGAGAGGGGGAGAGAGAGGTGGGATGATAGAGAGAGGGGGAGAGAGAGGTGGGATGATAGAGAGAGGGGGAGAGAGAGGTGGGATGATAGAGAGAGGGGGAGAGAGAGATGGAATGACAGAGAGAGGGGGAGAGAGAGGTGGGATGATAGAGAGAGAGAGAGGAAGGAGTGGAAGGGGAGAGAAGGAGAGCTATGAGGAGTTCACAGGTGAGCGTAGAGGGTTTGAGGGAAGAAAAGCAGATTTAAAGGATGGAGGAGTGTAGAGAAGAGAAGAGAAGAGAAGAGAAGGGAGAGACAGAAACAGATTTAAAGGATGGAGGAGTGTAGAGAACAGAAGAGAAGAGTAGAGAACAGAAGAGAACAGAAGAGAAGAGGAGTGTAGAGAAGAGAAGAGGAGTGTAGAGAAGAGAAGAGAAGAGAAGAGGAGTGTAGAGAACAGAAGAGAGAGACAGAAACAGATTTAAAGGATGGAGGAGTGTAGAGAAGAGAAGGGAAGAGAAGAGAAGAGAAGAGAAGAGAAGAGAAGAGAAGAGGAGAAGAGAAGAGAAGGGAAGGGAGAGCCAGAAGGAGAAAAACAGAATGAGCGAGGACGAAAAGCAGAGGCAGAGTGCAGCGACCCAGAAAATAACAAATATAGAAAACATTGATGTATGCACAGGCAAAAAAACACAAAAAAAGACACATACACACATCAACATACACACACACACACACACACACACCACACACACACACACACACACACACACACATACACATACACACTCGCACAGACAAGCAGATGTATCCAAGAACAGTCTCTTACTCAAATAGAAACAATTAGTCCAGATCTCTTTGATGAAGAGATAGAGAAAGAGATGGAGAGAGAGATGGAGAGATAGAAGGCATAAAGAGGGATGGAGAGATGGAGAGAAAAAAAGGGTGGGTTAAAAGAAAGTCAGATGCATGGGGGGGGGGAGATATATTTAATAGATAAAAAAGAAAATTATGAAAATGATCTGAGGTGTGTGTGTGTACGTGTGTGTGTGTGTGTGTGTGTGTGTGTGTGTAAATGTGTTCTAGACTAGGACACAGGCCACATGACACAGGACAGTGGTGTGTGTAAAAATGAAAAAATAAAAAATGAAAAAAAGAACAAGGCCATTCAACCCTGTGTGTGTGTGTATTTGTGTGTGTCCAGCCCTGTGTGTGTATGTGTGTGTGTCCAGCCCTGTGTGTGTGTGTGTGTGTGTGTGTGTGTGTATGTGTGTGTCTGTGTGTGTGTATGTGTGTATGCGTGTGCGTCGCGTACGTGTCTGCGTGTGCGTCGCGCACGTGTCTGCGTGGGTGCATGAATGTGTGTAGGTCTGTGTGTGTGTGTATGTAGGTCTGTATGCGTGTGTGTAGGTCTGTATGTGTGTGTAGGTCTGTGTGTATGTGTAGGTCTGTGTGTGTGTGTTGGTCTGTGTGTGTGTGTGTGTGTAGGTCTGTGTGTGTGACAAAGCTTCTCTTGTCAAGGACATTTGACACCCTCCAGTTCCTGGCTGTTTGCCAAACAGATACTATTGTATGTGTGTGTGTGTGTGTGTGTGTGTGCGTGTGTGTGTGTATGCATGCGTGCACATCTGCATGAGTCTGCACCCATGGTGACAGGCACAGATCTTTGTGTTAGACACACACACACACACACACACACACACACACACACACACACACACACACACACACACACACACACCATTCTTCCACAGGTCTATGCAGCAATTAGAATGTGCAGCAGGTGGCTTTCTGCAGTACTAACCTTGCCACTGTTTCTCTGTCTGTCTGTCTGTCTGTCTGTCCACCTCTCTCCACTAACCTCCTTCGAACACTCTTCCTTTTCTTCCTCAACTTCCTTCTCTGCCTCTTTACTTCCTTCCTTTCCTCCCTCTTCTCTGCCCCTGCACGTGTGTGTGTGTGTGTGTGTGTGTGTGTGTGTGTGTGTGTGTGTGTGTGTGTGTGTAGAGAGGGAAAGATGGTGGTTCTGTCTCTGGCCATTGGGCTAGCTGAGCAGGATGACTTTGCAAACCTTCCAGATCTCCAGGAAGTCCCAACCAGCCAAGAAACATCTCCTGACACGAGGTACCCCTGGCCGGTGTGCATGTGTGTGCACATCCACACACGTGAGTGTGTGTGTGTGTGTGTGTGTGTGTGTATGTGAAAGAAAGACATGCACACATCTTTGTGTTTATTTCTTCACGGTAAGATTTGATGTATTTACATACAGTAACTGCAATTAGTTGGATTGTATAGTGATATTGTCTTGTCAAGGATATTGTGTGTTTTTTGTATGTAAACATGTTTTCAAGTAAAAAAGTATAAAATATAATATATGTAATAATATAATGTGTGTGACAGTCTGGTACATTTTGTTGTGGTGTTTGTGTATTTGTCTGTGTCAAAGAAGGGACATTGCATTTCATTGCATTTGTCTGTCCAAGAAAATAAGTGTTTGTGTGTTTACTTGTGTTAGAGTTAATATTGTTTTGTTTGTATGTTTACTTTTTTGTTTAAATGTTTATTTGTGTGAGTGAAGAAATTGTGTTGTCGTGAAGTTGTCTTTGTGTGTGTGTGTGTTTATGTCATTGTTCGATACCAAATAGTTGTGTTTGTGTGAGATTGGAAATGGTGTGTTTTTTGTGACAAACAACTAGGTGTGTGTGTGTGTGAGAAAGCGAGAGAGAGAGAGTGTGTGTGTGTCTGTGTGTGTGTGTGAGAGAGAGAGAGAGAGAGAGGGAGAGAGAGAGAGAGAGAGAGAGAGAGAGACAGATAGAGAGTCAAAGACAGAGAGAGAAGATATAACTGGTTATTGGATGGTGTTTTTGTTAGAGGTTATGGTTTTTTGTGTGTGCGTGAGAGAGAGAGAGAGAGAGAGAGAGAGATGGGGGGGTTTCTTCGAACCTGGGTCTCGGGGGTACCAAACAGGGGCTCTGACCACAACGCCAAAGAGCCAGGCTCGTTGGGATGGCAGTCAGAGCACACCCACAACTCTAGTGACGGTCACTCCATCACACTGCCTTCCCCTTTGGGAGGCGCAGCCATGCGCTTCACACATTCAGGTGTCCCTCACGCATCTCACAAATAGCATAGTCAGCTAAGCAGAAAGAAGGGATATTATGAACTGGACAGCACAAGAGTAACCAGATTAGAGACCTTTGAAGTTATTGTACTTTATTTTCAAGGTCACAACCAGAGCAGCAGACTATAATAGCGTAGTTTGATTAGTTTGGTTAGTTGTTAGAAAAGTCAGTCTCCTTCACTTTCACTTCACTTTGATGTCAGTAGATGTGGGTAGGCAAGCGTTCGAGTGAAAAAGAACTTAAGAAATTAGAATTCGAGTATTTTAGAACACATAGGACAGTCCATCTGCACTTACACAAGGCTAAGTACAATACGCTAATAACGGCATTCATGTTTGGCTACATCTAACAATTAATCCTAAAGACTCCAAGTGCCCTTACATTAGGCTACATTAGTAAGCTAATAATGTTAACAACATACAACAGCAGTTAATATGGCCTTTTCTGGCTGTCATTAGCCTGATTATGAAAAAAAAAAAAATCCAACTGCAAGTGCACTTGGCTATGTCATCAGGCTAATAATG
>CM050208.1:12667500-12677500 GCA_027475355.1 Coilia nasus
CCGCGCCCATCTCCCACTTTCTGAAAGACACTCCTGGTTTGTGGTGGGCTGTATCATAAACCATTCCTGACAACCTTGTTCTTGAAATGTCGGCAAGAGTCCATAAGATATCTGTGCTGTTTTGAACTTAAAAGAACTGCATGAAGTGTGCTGTTACCCCTAAAAAGCCACACATGGTCCTGTCTGTCTAAATATCCACAGTCAGAGGCACAGTATCTGTCTTTTCTAATTTTGATTTGATTAGGCCTGTTTATCTGATGCTAGATCACTCAGACGCCTTGATTAGGCCTGTTTATCTGATGCTAGATCACTCAGACGCCTTGTAATCGTGCATTGACTTACACGATTACATCTTTCCTGTGTCACTGACAAAAATGTCTTGAAGTTGGGGTGCTTAATCAAAGACGGGCAAATTGCACCCAATGACAAGGTCACTAACTATAGATTCAGCGATGATCCTCTGTCTAGGCTGACCCTGCTGGTATATTTGCTCATCTCTCATCTGAGCCAAGAAAGGGTCAATGCTGCTCTGTTCCTCCTCACTGGCTACTTTGCTTTGTGAAACTTTGCAAACCTGTAGATGAACATGTAAATGAATTTATTTGCTTACTATAAAATATGGATGACAAAGTTAATAATGTCACTTATAGACAAAATACCATATGTGTGAGTACCTTGACCAAAAAAACCCTGTTGATATTTACATTAACTATATTGCTGAAATATTTTTAGACCATATTGCATTTTTGCAGTCCAGTAGGCTAGTTTACTGCCAAAATATTACATTTACGGTAGCCTAATATTAGACCAATATTAACAGTAATATTGCATTGGAATAGGCCTGCAGTATTTTTGTGATAGACCTTCTGAAAGAAATTCTTATTCACTGACATTACATTTTAATATTTTTCCTGAATAAACATTCGGGCAGCTGAACAGAGTTTTACTGGTGCACTGATATCATAGGATACTTCCTATGGCTATGTCGCCTAGATCATTTTTAAGTGTTGTAATGTCATTCCAGACATTGGCAATCACCAACGCCGCCGCCATCACCAACGCTGCCGAGGTTCCCCAAATGCAAGACATGTACTTGTGCCGGTATCTTGTGCCCCTATATGTTATGTAGCTTGCTAGTCAGTTAGCTATTCGTTAACTAACTCGGTTAGCTCTAAACATCGACGGCCTCCTAGTCTGCCACCAATGAACCAAGACAAACTACTAACAAATGAAATTAATCAAATCAAATTGTAACGTCAAGTGGGGAACAATCTGTAATCTCTATTCAGTCTGTATAGCCTAAACTTGTGGTTCGATTAGTTTGCTAGCGGTTATCTGTCCATATGGGCCAAGTTTTAACTACGTGATAACTAAGTGATCTATCCTTGTGCGTTTTCAGGTGCCTGATAAAATTGGACGTAGTTGAGCCGGCATCACGTATCCTGAAGCCACACACTTTGCAATAGGCTGTTCGCTTGTTGGCTGTCGGTGTGAAGTCTGTATAAGCAAATGTAATAACAAATGGCGCAACTCCAGATGAACTCGCGGTCGGCGTTGTCTGCGGTCTGTGATTATTTGAAATCTGTGCATCCTCTGTATGCATGTGTTACGTTGTGTGTATCAAGGGAGGGAAATATTCCGTCTGTCTCCGATTTTCACATAACACGTTTTAAACATTAAAATTAAATTAGGTAAATAATTTAGTGAAATGAAGATTGTTCATGAGTCACAACACCCAAGTCCAAGTCAAGTCTCAAGTCAGAGGGCAAGTCTAAAGGCCTGGATATACTCGCCGCGCGCAGTGGTGCGCGCGCAAAAGTGACGTCAAAATGACGTCAGTGCACATCTGGCACGGCGTTCTCAAGCGCAGGTTTGCCGTGCGCGCACCTCCGATTTTTTGTAACTTGCGCGCGGCAGCCCCATTGAAAACCATAGGCAATGGCTAGTCTGGTTTCAGCTAACTTTAGCCTAGTAACTCCCAGCCTAAACATGTATTTTCCATTGCTACAAATCAGCTAATATTACTGGAAACTCACAAGAAATACAAACACTGACTAAAAACTTTTAGGATTTTGTTCAGTTTTATCCACAAACCAACTTAGGTGCAAACCTGCAGTTCGTTTATTAAGCTAACTTTTTGCCTTATCCTATCATCATTCATAAGGTCGTATAAAGCTGAAAACACTGTAAATATACACACTGACTCAAACCTTTTCGGATTTATCCAGTTTAATTCCCAAATCATGATGTAAACCTGCAATTCAGTCATGTTTCACTCCTCTGACACGCAAGGCTCCCGAACTACTGAGGCATTTGACACCGACGAGGAGAAGATTGCCGTGTGTGTCGAATGAAGTATGTATGGGCGTGCGGTGCTGTGACGTCACGTTTGCGCGCGCACTTCTGCATGCGGCGAGTATACACCTAGCTTAAGTCAAGTCAGAAGTCTTTGTGCAACTTAAGTGCAACTCAAGTTCAAGTCGCTGACTCGAGTCCCCATCTCTGACACACACACACACACACACCATGGTCACAAGGCTTCATCTCAGCTCAACCTGTCTCAGCGTCCTCCTCCCACATGCACACAAACACACACACACACACACACACACATACATACACAAATACACAAACACGGGCAAGCATACAAGTATTCACAAACACACACACACCACACACACACACACACGCACACACACACACACACACACACACACACACACACACAGCAGGCTCCAGTGCTAAATCTGTCTCTGCCCTCTGAATCACTTCCTCTCCTTCACAACTTCTCTGATTTTTGTAGTCAAACCCCTCCCCACCTCACCCCCTTCTCTCTCTGCCCATTCCAACACCACCCCCCACCCCACCCCCTTCTCTCTCTGCCCATTCCAACACCACCAGCCCCCCCACCCCCTTCTCTCTCTGCCCATTCCAACCCCCCCACCCCCTTCTCTCTCTGCCTATTCCAACACCACCAGCCACCCCCCCCCCCCCCCCCCCCGTCTTTTTACCTTTCTACCTTTTCCTCTCAGCAGTCTCTCTCTCTCTCCTTCACAACTTCTCTGATTTTTGTAGTCAAACCCCTCCCCACCCCACCCCCTTCTCTCTCTGCCCATTCCAACACCACCAGCCACCCCCCCCCATCTTTTTACCTTTCTACCTTTTCCTCTCTGCAATCTCTCTCTTTGTCTTTCCTCTCAGCAGTCTCTCTCTCTCTCCTTCACAACTTCTCTGATTTTTGTACACAAACCCCACCCCACCCCCTTCTCTCTCTGCCCATTCCAACACCACCCCCCACCCCACCCCCTTCTCTCTCTGCCCATTCCAACACCCCCCCCCCCCACCCCACCCCACCCCCCTTCTCTCTCTGCCCATTCCAACACCCCCCCCCCACCCCACCCCCTTCTCTCTCTGCCCATTCCAACACCCCCCCCCCACCCCACTCCCTTCTCTCTCTGCCCATTCCAACACCACCCCCCACCCCACCCCCTTCTCTCTCTGCCCATTCCAACACCCCCCCCCCCACCCCACCCCACCCCCTTCTCTCTCTGCCCATTCCAACACCCCCCCCACCCCACCCCCTTCTCTCTCTGCCCATTCCAACACCACCAACCCCCCCCCCCCAGTCTTTTTACCTTTCTACCCTTTCCTCTCTGCAATCTCTCTCTTTCTCTTTCCTCTCAGAAGTCTCTCTCTATCTCTCTTTCATAACTCTTCTCCATTGTCGTAATACTCTCTCCTCTTCCCTTCTCCTCTTTTGTCCAAGACTGTTCACTTGTTTCTTGTCATCCACTCTCACCACCAGCACTCCACATCTCTTTGTTTCCCCTTCTGCCCCATGCATCTGCCCCCTCTCATCTCCTCTCCTCTTTTCTCTCCCCCTCTCTTCTCCTCTTCTCTCTCCCCTCTCTGCTCTTCTCTCCTCCCCTCTCATCTCCTTGCCTCTTCTCTCTCCCCCTCTCTTCTCCTCTCCTCTTCTCTCTCCCCTCTTCTCTCTCCCCCTCTCTGCTCTTCTCTCCTCCCCTCTCATCTCCTTGCCTCTTCTCTCTCCCCCTCTCATCTCCTCTCCTCTTCCTCCCCCTTTTCTCCCCCCTCCTCTCCTCCCCTCTCCTGTCCTCTCCTCTTCTCTACTCTTCTCTCCTCTTCTGTCCTCTCCTCTCTTCCCCTCTCCTTTTCTCTCCTCTCCTCTTCTTTCCTCCTCTCTCCTCTCCTCTTCTCTCCTCTCCTCTTCTCTTCTCCTCCCCTCTCCTCCCCTCTCCCATCCTCTCCTCTCCTTTTTTCTCCTCTCCTCTCCTTTCTTCTCCTCTTCTCTCCTCCGCTCCTCCTCTCTCCTCTCCTCTCCGCTCTTCTCCTCTCCTCTCTTCGCCTCTCCTCTGCTCTCTACTCCTCTCCTCCCCTCCCTCCTCTCCTCTCCTCTCCTGTCCTTTCCTTTCCTCTCCTTTTCTCTCATCTCCTCTCCTCTCCTCTCTTCTCCTCTCCTCTCCTCTTCTTTGCTCTCATCCCCTCTCCTCTCCTTTCCTCTCTTCTCTTCTCATCCTCCTCTCCTCTCTTTTTCTCTCCTCTCCTCTCTTCTGCCCTCCTCCACACCTGACATTTTCTTTACTTGGCTCATGTGTGCTGCTTGGCTCCATTACCTCTTCATTCTCACTTAAAGTGCAGCCAAACAACATGAGACTCATCACTGACAGACACAAATACCAGCACATACACATACACACACACACACACACACACACACACACACACACACACACCTGCACAGCACAGAGGAGGACAGAACACAGGACAGAGGGAGAAAAAGAGAGTTGATTAAAGTGAAATTTGAAGGAAGAGAGAGAGAGAGAGAGAGAGAGAGAGAGAGAGAGAGAAGATGTAATAGTAAATAAAGAGGAAATAGGAGAGATGGAGTTGGAAGAGAAAAGAACAGATAGATGGAACAACAGATAGAGGGATGATAAGAGAGCAGGAGAGAAAGGAAAGAGTAGGATGGAGAGAGGGAGGGAGAGAGGGAGAGAGAGAAAGGATGAGGGAGGTGTTGGCAAGCAGAGGACACAGGCTCAGTGAGGAGTGGAAAAGACCCAGTGGGTCTACTAGCTGCCGAATGTGCGCGCACGCACACACACACACACACAAACACACACACACACACACACACACACACACACACACACACACACACACACACACATGCATAGAAGACACGCAGACAAACACACACACACACACTGAGCTGTTGAATGTACATGTAAAGGATTTTTTCACTGTTCAAGGTTGAACACACATGTACCTTCTCACACACACACACACACACACACACACACACACACACACACACACACACACACTTACAGACACTACTGGATTTCACATTATTAAAGCCTGGCCTTCACTGGGCTTTGAAGGATGGCTTGCAGCATTAGTCATAGAGGCTGTGTGTGTGTGCGCGCAGTGTGTGTGCTTGGGCATGCTTGATGTTGCATTAGTCTTACCGCAGGGAGTGTGGCTAATGGATCGGTTGGTGAGGTGTGAGCTTTCTGTGATCCCATAGTTTTCAAGGGTCACACGGTTACTCTAATGCAGGTTACTGTGATAAAGCAGCATCCTGTCACCTTGTGTGTGTGCGTACATGTGCATCTTGTGTGTGTGTGTGCATGTATGTTTGTACATCTGTGTGTGTATCTTTTCTGTGTGTGTCCTCTGATGTATGTATCTGCATTCAACGTACATGCTACCAGAATATCACCTCTATGACACACTGTTTTCTCTGTGTTAGTGTCAGTGGCAGCAACTCTCCACAAGGATAGATCGATGATTGGTCTGACCAGGGGTGCGATTCTCAAACAACTTCCTAGGTTAGCATTATACTACCATAGTACCACAGAAGTTTCTAGCATGGTAGTGGCGAAACCCGACCGTTTCTCGACGCTCTCGTACTTCGGTAGATCTACCATTGTGGGTACTTCCATAGTAGCCCCTACCGTTGTTCCTACTTCAGTGTGTGAAGCATGGAAGCCATAAAGTTAAAGCCTGGAAAAGCTGTTCTGATTGGATGGCTAACTTTCACTGAACACATGTATTTGTCCTTGTTGAAATTATATGATGGTGATAATAATGATTAAGGTATGGTAAACGTCTGGAAAAATGAACAAGTGTTAAAACTTGGCCCACTGCCAATGCCGATGCTTATAGTGGAGGAAATTATATTCTTTTACATTTTTAAATAGGTTTTAACAGTTTTGACGTCATTTGACAATGCTATTGATATACTCCGCTACGAGACTGAACTGCTACTTACCCGTAGCTCAGGGACGAAGTCGGACAGAATCACCACTCATGAAAACACCTGAAGCTGGGTAACTGTGGAACGTTGTTGCTTTCAGTCAGGGATCCTCACCACGTTACACGAATTGAATTAGCATTTCTAATGAATAGGCCTACCTGTAGTCGTTCAATCAGTATCTACCCAAACAAACTACAGAGCAGAGCAAAATAAATCCACAATCATGTGCCTGTGAAACACTAGGCCACACAAATTGTGGAATCATATAATGTGACTTCATTCAATCTCAGTCTGAGACCTGTCCCTGTCTGTACAAAATCCCCTCGGCCACGACCGCTCTACCAGTTGCACCACTGATAATCAACAACACTTTGTCTGTTTGGCCCATATAAGTTTCCTACCGAATGTATATGATGTCGACACCAGCAAAAGTTCCAATTAAAGGCATTTCTAATGCAAATATCTCGCAATTCCGTGGTCCAAACTTAGTGAAACTCAATCGGTTTGTAGAGGTGACTATAATACTGTGTAATGCTGTTCAAACCATTAAATGTTGAAGTCATGTCATACAGTTTCAACAAGAAAAATGAGATGAATGAGAACCATGAATTGGCCATTTAAAAGGTTTATCAGCGTTATTACAGTAACCTCTACAAACCGATTGAGTTTCACTGTATTTATACTGCAGGACTTTGAGATACTGGCATTTTACAGTCAAAGATCTACTGCAAGTTTTTCTATTGGTGAGGTCAACCTTTGAAACAATGCTAGTCCTTTGGCTTGAGAGCTGTAGTAGGAACTACACAACTTTACTTCGGATTTTTTGAACTATCTTTGCTACAATGGTTTCAAAAAACACGTAGGAGGTTCCCATTACCATAGTAGCTACTTCTGAGGTTTCTCACTACCATAGTAGACTCTTACCATAGTAAGCTTTGAGAAGCACAAGGTAACCTTTGGGGCAGTACTTCTGTAGTACCAACAACAGGTAATGGCTAACAAGTTAGCAGCTTTGCGTTCGAGAAATGCACCCCAGATTTGGAAGAATAGCTATTGAGCTTCAAAGGGTTGTTGCTAAACTGTACCCAGAATAGAAATTCCATTTGCTAATGCTAAGGTATGTCTACATTTCTATATTTGTACATTTCTAGGCTAATGTGAGATGAGATTATTGAATGAATGGAATAAAAACAGGGTGCAAACTCAGTTTACCTGCAGATGGCTAAAATATGGGCTGTATCACTAGCAAAGGCATTCTGGACACTTTTGTTTCATGACTTCACTCTCAAAATTCTGCAAAGACTAAATGGCCATTTTCTCCAATCATATTGCATTGGTAGCCCAGAGTCAGTGCCAGTCCACTATGTGTGTGTGTGTTTGTGTGTGTGTGTGTGTATGTGTGTGTAGTTGGCATACTGTATGTAGTTACTAAATATGAAGTGTAAAATTATAAGGCTGTGTGATAGATTTGCGTAAGCAATTCTCGTCAAATTAGACAAGGCTGTTGTTTGTATACACACAAATACACGCACACAAACACACACATAAGAGGGACACACAATTTGTATATGTGACTGTGTGTGTGTGTGAATGTGTGTGTGTGTGTGTGTGATATTTTTGAATAAATGAATAGCTGATGCCCAGAATTTGACTGACATTCAATCATAGCTAAGTGAAATCCCCGCTTACTCTGTCACACACAAATAGACACACACACACACATGTGTGCACACATACAGGCACACAAAGGCACACACGTACTGTAGGCCCACACACACACTGTCCCAGTGGAAAGACACATGAGAGGTCTCAGCAGGCATTTCTGGGATTATTATATCAGCATGTAGTGAAGTCATTTGAGGTGTGTGTGTGTGTGTGTGTGTCTGTGTGTGTGTTTGCAAGAGTCTGTGCCTGTGCTGTGTGTGCATGTGTGTGTGTGTGTGTGTGTGTGTGTGTGTGTGTGTGTGTGTGTGTGTGTGTGTGTGTGTGTGTGTGTGTGTGAAAGAACGAGCGAGAGGGACAGTATGTGTACTGTATGTGTGTTTCTATGTGTGTGTGAGTGAGTGTGTGTGTGTGTGTGTGTGTGTGTGAGTGAGTGAGTGTGTGTGTGTGTGTGTGTGTGTGTGTGTGTGTGTGTGTGTGTGTGTGTGTGTGTGTGTGTGTGTGAGTGAGTGTGTGTATATCGTGACAGGTGAGGCTTGTGTGGTGTGTGTGCATGTGTGTGTGTGTATGTGTGAGAGAGAGAGAGTGAGTGTGTGTATATCGTGACAGGTAAGGCTTGGGTGGTGTGTGAGGATATTTATTGTGTGAGTTTATTTGCATGATAATGCCGCTCCTCTAGGACTAAAAGACTTCTCTAAAAGATGACTTCCAGTCTACAAAGCAGACATGCAGCTAGAGAGAGAGAGAGAAAGGCAGAGAGAGAGAGACAGAGAGAAAGAGAAAGAGAAAGAGAGACTGACAGAAGGAAAGTGTGGCAGTGAAAGAGAAAAAGAGATAAATGAATTATTCTGTTCTGTTCTGTTTCTTCACATTACTGTTCTACTGTATAAACACGTCAACACATCCATTTACACCATAAAAATAAACAAATGCATAACACCTCCAGATTATGCCATCTCTGTCGTAAACAAGTCAGGATAAAAAAAAGGGTTTTCCTGGCTACAACACTTTATACTTTAGTCAATGTATCAGTACACATACATACACAATACACACACACACACACACACACACACACACACACACACACACACACACACACACACACTTGTTTACATATCGACAAAAATGTATGCATAGACAAACACACACCACACACACACACCACTCACACACACACACAGACACAAACTTGAATATATCTATATATTTTACATATTGCTTAGGCAAAATAAATGCATACATACACAAACACACACCCACACACACGCATACACTCATACACAGACACAAACACACACACAAATATACACACACCCACACACACACTCACATACACAGACACAAATATACACACAGAGTCACATACTCACACACACGAACACACACAAAAACACCCACGCAAATATGCACACACACACACACTTGTTCACATATCGACAAAAATGTATGCATAGACAAACACACAACACACAGACACAAACACAGATACACACACACACACACACACACACACACACACACACACTGGAGTTAGTTGCATGCTGTTGTGTGCTCCGCTTGTCACTTCAATTTCCTAATCTAGCACTGGCCTCCCCTGGGCCTCTCTGCACGTCACAGATATCTGTGTGTGTGTGTGTGAGTGTGTGTGTGCGCGTGTGGGTGTGAGTGTGTGTGCGTGCATGTGAGTGTGTGTGTGCGCGCGTGGGTGTGGGTGTGTGTGTGCGTGGATGTGTGTGTGTTGGGGGGGGGTTGCATGTATGTGTGTGCACAATTGTTCTTTGTCTGTCCTCTCTCTGCCTGTGTTGTGTGTGTGGGTAATGCTGCTTCATAAAGAATTCACAGCTGTCTAAACAAAATATGTGTGTGTGTGTGTGTGTGTGTGTGTGTGTGTGTGTGTGTTTGTGTGTGCGCAATAGTGTTTGTCACCCAGCAGTACACAGTTCCCCAATGCAAATTGCAAGATTCTTGGCCTATCTACTGAAGCAGAAAACAAACAGAAGTTTTGAGTGTGTGTTACACATACCCCCCCCCCCCCCCCCCCACACACACACACAC
>CM050208.1:12682500-12687500 GCA_027475355.1 Coilia nasus
TGTCTCTCTCTCTCTGTAATGTCTCCATGTTTCTCTCTGTTTTTGTCTCTCTCCCTTCTTTTTGTATTTTTGCTCTTCTCTCTCTCTCTCTCCTCTGCCTAACACTGACTAAGACTAAGCCTTTCCTTCTCTTCCTCTTCTTTTCCAGGCTTCTCTTTCCTTCGCTCCCTCTCTCCCTCGCTCCCTCTCTCTCTTCGGCAGCTGAGTTTTGCGTTGTTCAAAGTGACCATGCTGGGTATTTGTCAGTGTCTCACTTTTATGCCTTTGTTTCTTTTTATCTGTTTTTTTTTTTGTTCCTTTTCTTTGGGAGTCTTCAGCCTCTGCGCCTTGTGATCTACCACCTCTTCTCTCCTCCTTCAGCGGATATGACAGTCTTCTCTCTCTTTCTCCTCCTCTTTCTTTCCTCGCACCTCTCTGTTCCTTCCTTTCCTCTATTCTGCTGACGCTGCTTTACTTGCGATGGTTTCATTTTTTTGCAATTGTTCCACTGTTTTATCTGTCTGTTTTCTGTGTTCTCACTGTCCAGTCCTTCATCCTTCTCTCTTTCTCTCCTTCTCTCTCTATATATCTCTCCCTCTCTCTCTCTGTCTCAGTCTTTCTCTTCATCTGTCTGTCTTCCCTCTCTCTCTTTTCTCTGTGCCAGTAGTTGAAGTGTCTGCATTCCTCTCCTGTGGGCTTTTCTGTGTCTGCTCTTGTCCTCTAATGTGAAGAGAGGATTATTTCTCTTCTTCTCTTTAACCCTTTTCTTCCCTACCTCCCTACCTCTCTCTCACTCTTTTTTCTTGTCTTCTTCCTACCTCACTATTGCTCTTTTATTCTTTTTTTCTTGTCTTTGTTCAGTGACTCTTTGAATCTGCTCTTGACCCCTTCCTCAGTTTGGCCCTGTGGCCTCTCGCTGCTCTGTGCTGTTGTGTGTGTGTGTGTGTGTGTGTGTGTGTGTGTGTGTGTGTGTGTGTGTGTGTGTGTGTGTGTGTGGTGACATAGTTTAGGTGACTGTAGTAACATAGTGTTCCCTTACACCCTCATCACCCTCATCTATGTACAGTACCAGTTCACATCTAACATCTAATTAAAGCAATCGTACATATGTCCCCTACTTACTCTCTCTGTCTTCTATTGCTCTTTCTTCAATCCCCCTTTCTTTCTCTCTCTGCCCCTCTTTCTCTCTTCCTCTCTATATCTCTACCCCCCCCCCACTCATATAACACTTATCTCTCACACATCCACATAATCTTGATTTCCTTCATTGTCAAAAATCTTTAGTGACACTTCAAGGTACATACAGTAGAATGTTTGGTAATGCTTTATTTGAAGGTGTCTACATAAGAATGACGTGTGCATGTTATGACCACTACATGACACGACACGTCAGGACAAATAAAGTGTTAGCAAACCTGCTATGTAAGATATTATATTTAACGGGGCAGATGTGACCTAGTGGTAAGAGAGCTGGTCTTGGGATCGGAGGGTCACAGTTTCGAATCCCATTCCAGTAGGAAGAATGTGGGTGGGGGAGTAAACAACCAGTGCTCTCCTGCACCCTCATCCATGGCTGACGTGCCCTTGAGCAAGGCCTCTAACCCCACATTGCTCCAGGGACTGTACCTGAAACGCTGTATTTAAATAACTATAAGTCACTCTGGATAAGAGTGTCAGCTAAATAAAATAAAAAAAAGATATAATATATAAATCTTCCCGTGCCATGGGTCACAAACATTACTTTTCAAACGGGTGCAATTCATTGTCTTCAGTCTTCTCTCTCTCCTTCTTTTGCAATCCTTTTCTTTTTCATACTCCCCACATTTCACACAGCCCTCTTGGTTTTGCCATAATACTCATACATACACACAAGCTCACAGACACACACACACATCTGACAGCAGAATGTCTTTGTGTGGCTCTGTCTGTCCACCTGTGTGTTGACATGTGACATGGTGATGTTTGTCATGTATGTGTGTGTGTGTGTGTGTGTATGAGAGAGAGAGAAAGAGAGAGAGAGAGTTAAAGTATGTGTGTATGTGTATGGGTTGACAATTGACCTGACAGTGTGACCTAGGTCTAAACTCGGGTCTATTCTCCCAGATGTCATAGGTACGACGCACCTGTGTGTAGTAATTGTGTGGTTATTCTCTCATGTGTGTGTCAGTGTGTGTGTGTGTGTGTGTGCGTGTGTGCGCGTGTGTGTGTGTGGTAATTTTCTCTTGTGTGTGTCAGTGTGTGTGTGTGCATGGTAACTCTCTCATGTGTGTGTGCGAAGCATTATGCTGTCTTCACTTGACAAAAACAGCTGTGGTGGCAGCTATGGTTTACCTGCTGCTGCACATTACCCAACCAGGCCACCCACTGTTTTAGTATTTCCAGTAAACTCAGCTCGTCACCCAATCAGTATTCCCACCCAGTAAGCCAATCCAGTCACCCAATCAGTGTTCCAGTATTCCCACCCAGTAAGCCAATCCAAACACCCAGTCAGTGTTCCAGTATTCCCACCCAGTAAGCCAATCCAGTCACCCAATCAGTGTTCCAGTATTCCCACCCAGTAAGCCAATCCAGACACCCAGTCAGTGTTCCAGTATTCCAACCCAGTAAGCCAATCCAGACACCCAGTCAGTGTTCCAGTATTCCAACCCAGTAAGCCAATCCAGACACCCAGTCAGTGTTCTAGTATTCCTAGTAAACTCAACCAGTCACCCAATCAGTGTTCCAGTATTCCCACCCAGTAAGCCAATCCAGTCACCCAGTCAGTGTTTCAGTATTCCTAATAAACTCAACCAGTCACCCAATCAGTGTTCCAGTATTCCCACCCAGTAAGCCAATCCAGTCACCCAGTCAGTGTTTCAGTATTCCTAATAAACTCAACCAGTCACCCAGTCAGTGGTCCAGTATTCCCAGTAAGTCCTATCTAGTCACCCAAACAGCATTCCAGTGCTCCTGGTAGGGCCCTGGCAGTTAAAGGTGTACTTCCATTGTGTTTTCATTAATTTTGCGGTGGTCTGTAGTATTAATGAATGCCCTGTGGGCCGGTTTTGGTGAAAAAAATGCTTTAGTACTTCTGTTTCAGGCTGTTCTAGTTTGGTGGAGGAGATGGAGCAGGGAGAATGACAGGTTCTCGGCTATGCTAATCACAGGCTACAATCATTCGAAGCCCATTCAGTCATAGCGAACCAAATAGAAGATCTAAACGTTCTACATAAACACACATACTTAACTATACTTCGCTAAGTGAATGTGTGCTGCAACAAAATTTCTCCAGCAATCACAACTGTGGCATAGCTTTTTCTAATTTACAAACCTACGTCACTTTGTTGGCCTTTTTCTTATTCACTTGTTTTTCCGCCTACTTTCTTTCACTGACTAATGGAGGCAATCGGGTTAGAAGAACATTTTCACGTGGAGCATGCATATGCAACTCGGGGTGACCTGTTGTATTTCAAAAGAGCAAGTACTAAACGATTTCTCGTGGAAGTACTCCTTTAAGGTAACAGGAATCCACCAGGCAAGGTAACCGACCTGTGATCAGAGGGTCACAGGTTCGAATCCACCAACTGCCAGAAATGGCACTGAGGTACTCTGAGCATGCTACTGTCCCCACACACTGCCAGAGGCGGACAAACCGGATTGAGAAAGTAAAAGTCCTGCCATATATTCCTTCTGTCTGTGCTCCTAACAGAGGTATTTTCCACTAATTAGCTCATCTACCTGGTTGAAGATGTGTGCTAATTAGGATCAGCTGGTGCAGTGAGATTGGCTGGAACAAATATGTGGCAGGACTTTTAGGGTGCTTTCACACTGACAGCATTTGGTGCGCACCAAACGTCTCATTCGAACCAAACGTTCTTAGTACGGTTTGTTTTCGTTGGTGTGAATGCAGTCTCGGTACTTTGGTGCGCACCAAATCAACCGGTTCGAGACCGATAAAAAGGGGTGGTTTCGGACCGCTTTATCTGCCCTACTTTGGTACGGTTCCTCTGGTGTGAAAGCAACCAAGCCAAATTGGATGGAACAGTAGAAGTATAGTAGTAGATTATCGAAAGTGGCGCGTTTTAGTCTGGTTCCGGTGGCGATGGTCTTCGTGGTCTATTTTGGTTTATTTAGAACTATGCATATGTGAAAGCAAACCGTACCCACGTCCGTTTGCTACGTTGTAACATTTTTCTGACTAGTGCGGAACAAAGCAATCGAACTATAGTTCTGACGCCCTTACTTCCTGAACCCGGGATGTCCGCCTCTGCTCCCTGGGCACCCGTGTCATGGCCGCCCCCTGTTCACATGTCTGACGGGTTAAATGCAGAGGATACATTTGGTTGTGTGCACTGCGTGCTGTGGTGTGCTGTGTAATCGCAGTGACAAATGGGAATTACTTTCATGCCCAACCAAGCCTCCCTGTCAGTGGCCTTGTATTACCATCCAATCAGTGTTCCAGTGTCCGCCCCAGTCCACCACAGTCGTCCAATAATATTCCCAGTAAGTCCGCCCCAGTCGCCTAATAATATTCCCAGTAAGTCTGCTCCAGTGACCTAATAATATTCCCAGTAGGCTCATAGCACAATGCCTCTGCCATGAGTTCGTATGGGTGCAAGATAATGACACTGTTTCTTTTACTAACATTTTATTAAGAAGCTGAATGCTGAACTCAATCCGCAGTTAAGCGTCTCAACCGCACCTGTTGTAAGTGTGTGTGTGTGCTGTGCTGCCATCTGATCTTGTGTGTGTGTGTTTTGTGGGCACTGTTTGATCCTGTGAGTGTGTGCATTGTGGGTGACATCTGATATCATGAGTGTGTGAGTGTGTGTTTAATATTTGGAGTGTCTGGTTGTGATTCCGACTCCTGCCCCAAGCTGTTCTGGGTAATGCAAGATGCAGTGTTGACATGTGAGGGGAGGAGTCCCCCATAAGGTCATAGGTCAATCCGGGGGTCTCTGAAGCATCTTATTGGTCGTCCAGACTTCATGATCACACCCCGACGTCTGCTCACAGTTGTCTTTTTTCCCCTCCTTTCCTCC
>CM050208.1:12690000-12700000 GCA_027475355.1 Coilia nasus
TCCCTTTCTCTCTCTCTCTCTCTCTCTCTCTCTTTCTCCATCCTTCCTTCATTTTCCTCCCTTCTACCTCTCTTTCCTGCCTGCCCGCCTCTGCTTCCTTTTCCTCCCTTCTACCTCTCTTTCTTTCCCTGCTTCCTCTCTTTTCCTCTCTTCTACCTCTCTTTTCCTCCTTCTTTATTTCTCTCTTCTACCTCTCTTTCTTTCCCTGCTTCCTCTCTTTTCCTCTCTTCTACCTCTCTTTTCCTCCTTCTTTATTTCTCTCTTCTACCTCTCTTTCTTTCCCTGCTTCCTCACTTTTCCTCTCTTCTACCTCTCTTTCTTTCCTTGCCTCCTCTCTTTTCCGCTCTTCTACCTCTCTTTCTTTCCCTGCTTCCCCTCTTTTCATCTGTCCTACCTCTCTTTTCCTCCTTCTTTATTTCTCCTCCACCCTCCTCCATTTTTCCCTCTCTCCTTTCGTCCTATTCCCTGCTGCCCCAGCTGTCTCCAGGCTCTGAGGAGGATGACCACGAGGGCCCGGTCAACGAGAAGCTGGGCCGCATCCAGTTCAGCGTGGGCTACAGCTTCGCAGACTCCACGCTGACCGTCAAGATCATGAAGGGCCAGGACCTGCCGGCCAAGGACTTCTCCGGGACCTCGGACCCCTTCGTGAAGATCTACCTGCTGCCCGACAAGAAGCACAAGCTGGAGACCAAGGTCAAGCACAAGAACCTCAACCCCCACTGGAACGAGACCTTCCTCTTCGAGGGTGAGTTGCTCTTCCTCAGTGAGTGTGGGTGTCGAGGTCAGAAAGTGTGTGCTCTGGTTTAAGGGGGTTTTCGCCATGAGGTCCAGTTTGAGGGTGCTTGTGTGTGGGTGTAAGTTCCTGTTTGAGGATGTCAGTGTGGCTGTGTGCAAGGGCACCAGTAAGGGGGGTGGAGGGGGTAGATCAGGATGATTCAGGGGGCCCAGAGCTTTACAAGGACCCACAGAGGACTATGATATGGTTGGGGTATAGTGTTGATTTTGTCACCTTTTTAATTTTTATTTTAGTCTTAGTCATTCACATATAATTTCTGTTAGTCAAGTTTTAGTCAAGCAAAAGTCTGGTAATTTTAATCTAGTTTTAGTCAAGACATTTTCATCCTATTAGTAATAAAAACATATTTGTTTATTTTTAAGGTTAAATTCTGATCACAGTTTTAGTTAATATAGTTTCATACTGTTATTTTCCCCCCCTTTCATAGCCATCTAGATGTGGCTGTGTAGATGCTAGGGCTACATATATGAACTTTCTCACTTGTTTTTGTCTCTTGCAGAACTTGATTTTTGCCCAATGTAGCTATAAGTAATAGCCTATATAATGGGTGTGCCATAACATCATAACTAGATCCCTAAAATAAACATTAGCTCATAACCAATACGTTAGCTAAAGTTAACTTACCTCAGTGTGCTAGTGGTTAGCCTTGTCAGAGATTTGTGTGTGTTATTTCTCGATATTTTAAGTCCACACAATTTCCTGTTAGATAAAGTTAGGCATTAGGTTTTCTTATCAGTGTCATGAGATTTAAAATGACTCCAGATATCAAGCCTCTAGTAGAAAACAATGTTTGCAGCACTACGCTACATGGGCTGTTGCAGACTCATTCAATGTAACCAAAGATTCTCCACTCCAGAAACTTTGAATGTAACTCTTTTTGGTCACATTTTCAAGGCCTATTAGCTTGAAGACAAAAGTGAAGATAGATTTAGCCTAGTTTTTATCTCATGCAAAACATATTTGTCTTGTCTTTTTTGTAAATGAAAATAAAGGATGATTTCATCTTAGTCAGTTTTCTAGAACACACTAATCATCGTCTCTTCTTAGTAATTGAAAAAAATGGTCCTTGACGAACTTATTTCGGTGCATCTGACAAAATGAACACTATCGGGGTCTGGCCCCAAAATGATTTTCTTTCAAAGGGCCCAACAATTTCTAGTAGCGCCCCTCGGTGTGTGTAGGGTGGGGTGAAGGTCTGTTTATAGGTGAGTTCTTGTTTGAGGGTGTGTGTGTGTGGAGGTCAGGGTGAGCTACAGTATGTGAGGCATCCATTCTGTAGGGGTTACATCTATGTTGGTCTGTGTAATGCTTATTCAAAGGGACTCCACAGCTGATTGGCATTTTGATATGTAAAGGGCAAAAATGAGTTTTAATACATCAGCACAGGACACAGAGCCATGAAACCTATTTTAATGGAATTCAACTTAGCGCTTTAACGTAGCACTCAAACACAGGGAAGCTTATCGAAAATATAAAATACTGCTTGAAGAGAGGGAGAGCACAACACAGGTAAATTACAACCTGTTTGTGTGTGTTGTGTGTGTGTGTGTGTGCCTGCCTGCCTGTGTATGTGTGTGTGTGTGTGTGTGTGTGTGTGTGTGTGTGTATGTGCGCGTGTGTGTTTGTGTGTGTGTGTGTGTGTGAAGGAGCAATATTACATTTTGAGCTCAATCCTCTCTAAATCACCAGCCCTTAAGGAAAGAACATAGAGGAGAAGGCTACCTATAATTATCTTCTGACAACAGGCTTAGTTTGGGGTATGTGTGTGTCTCTGTGCATTCGTGTGTGTGTGTCTGTATCTGTGTGTCTGTGTGTCAGTGTGAGTGAGTATGTCTGTATGTGTTTAAGTGTGCATGTGTGTGTGTGTGTGTGTGTGTGTGTGTGTGTGTGTGTGTGTGTGTGTGTGTGTGTGTGCAAGTGTTTGAGTGAGAAGGCTTACTGATATTTATCTCTGGGGGACAGACTTAGTTCAGCGTGCGTGTGTGTGAGGAGTAGGCTCATGGATAATTATCTTTGGCAGATGGACTTGGGTTTTTTTTTTTTTATCCCAGTGTAGTTTGTATTGAGCTAACAAACAGACCAACAATGGCAACGTGACCACTTTTAGAACTTTCACTCATGGGTTTCTAAAACCTTTACTCATTGGCCCACTGTGGATGGAGCTTCTAAAACCTGTACTCATTGGCCCACTGTGTATGGAGCTTCTAGAACCTTCACCCGTTGGCCAACTGTGGATGGAGCTTCTAGAACCTTCACTCATTGGCCAACTGTGGATGGAGCTTCTAAAACCTGTACTCATTGGCCCACTGTGGATGGAGCTTCTAGAACCTTCACCCATTGGCCGACTGTGGATGGAGCTTCTAGAAACTTCACTCATTGGCCCACTGTGGATGGGGTTTCTATAACCTTCACTCATTGGCCAACTGTGGATGGGGCTTCTAAAACCTTCCCTCATTGGCCAACTGTGGATCTGGCTTCTAAAACCTTCACTCATTGGCTGTGGATGGTGCGTCCACAAACACACACACACCAACACCCACACACACACACTTAGCCCTTCTGACATGGAGCCTTCATATTAGTGCAACTAATAACTAATCTGATTGCCACTGCTCTGTCTCCCAGTGTCTTACATCACTCCTCTTCAGCTGCACACACACACACACACCAGCCTTCAGCTGTAGCATGGATATATTTAGTTACATTGTGTGTGTGTGTGTGTGTGTGTGTGTGTGCGTGTGTGCGTGTGTGCGTGTGTGTGTGTGTGTGTGTGTGCGTGTGTGGAACAGCTGGCGCAGTCTTACATGTCACATCTGTCTGCAGATAACACAGGCAATGTAGACCACTGCTCACAGCAGGATGGTGTGTGTGTGTGTGCATGCGTGCGTGCGTGCTTGTGTGTGCCTGCATATATGTGTGTGTATTTGTGTGTGTGTGATGTGATTGAAGTGCTCCAGGAATGCCCAGTAGGAAACTGAAAGGGCTAGTAATCAAAGGGAGATTAAGTCTGCGATGAACATAGTGCATGCATGTGCATGTGTGTGTAGGTCTATGTGTGTGTGTGTGGGTGTGGTGTGTGTGTGTGTGTGTGTGTGTGTGTGTGTGTGTGTGTGTGTGTGTGTGTGTGAGTGTGTGTGTGTGTGTGTGTGTGTGGGTATGTGGGTGTGTTTGTGTGTGTGTGTGTCTGTGTGTGTGTGTGCATGTGTGTGAGTGTGTGTGTGTGTGCGTGTGTGTGTGTGTTTTGCATGTGTCATGGTGTGATAAAGTCTTCTCATCTTCTCATGAATGTGATGAATATGATGAATACTGATGTAGGTGCCAGGCAGCCAACCGCACCTCTGATGGGTGTGTGTGTGTGTGTGAGTATGTAAGCGTGTGTATGTGTGTGTAAGTGTTTGTGAGTGTGTGTGTGTGTGTGTATGTGTGTGTGTGTGTGTGTGAATGTGTAAGTGTGTGTATGTGTGTGTAAGTGTTTGTGTGTGTAAGTGTTTGTGTGAGTATGTAAGCGTGTGCATGTGTGTAAGTGTTTGTGAGTGTGTGTGTGTGTGTGTGTGAGTATGTGTCAGTGTTTGTGAGTGTGTGTGTGTGTAAGTGTGTGTATGTGTGTAAGTGTGTGTCAGTGTTTGTGAGTATGTGTGTGTGTGTGTGTGTGTGTGTGTGTTTTGAGGGGTTACAGGGCTTGCTGTGATTGCACCCCATTTCCATCTGTGTGCATCCATCACTGCACCCCATTATTCTTCCTTGCACTCGTTCTTACACACCTCTCCGCCTCAGTGCACTCATCCCTCCATCTATCCATCCATCCCTCCATCCATCCATCCATCCATCCATCCCTCCATCTATCCATCCATCCTTCTTGTGCACCTCTGTCCTCATCCCCTCATCTCTTCATCCCTCCCTGCCTCTCTGCATCCCTTTAATCCACCTGTCTATTCCTCTTCTCATCTCTCCTTCCACTTCTCCATCCTCCATTATTCATCCCTCCTTATTCATCCCTCCGTCAACACCTCTCGCTTTCTCTCTCTCTCCATCTCTCTCTCTTTCTCCCCTTGTCTCTGTCTGTCTGTCTCTCTCCCTCTCTCTATCTCTCTCTCCATCTCTCTCTATCTCTCTGTCTCTCTCTCCCTCTCCCTCTCTGTCTCTTTCTCTCTCTGTCTCTCACTCTTTGTCTGTTCCTCCAGGTGTGTCTCCTCCTCTGTCCATCCATTGCTGTATGTGTGTGTGTATGTATGTGTGTGTGTGTGTGTGTGTGTGTGTGTGTGTGTGTGTGTGTGTGTGTGTGTGTGTGTGTGTGTATGTATGTGTGTGTGTGTGTGTGTGCGTGTGCTTGAGGATTAACATGTTTTCTCACCCCATAGTAAGCCAGTCATCTCTACCATCCCCATGCCTTACAAATGTGGACAGAAATGAGACATCTCTACCATCCTCATGCCTTACAAATGTGGGCAGAAATGAGATTTGCCTTTCTGCTTCATTGACCTCAGAGTTCCGTTTGTCTGCATATCTCCTGTTTGAGCAGACCTTTTGGAATAATCTAACACCTGTGTGTGTGTGTGTGTGTGTGTGTGTGTGTGTGTGTGTGTGTGTGTGTGTATGTGTGTGTGTGCGCATGTCTGTCTGTGAATGAGCTTATATACGTGTGTGTGTCTGTCTGTGTATATATATGTGTGTGTGTGTAATATCGTTCTGTGGAATAATCCAATACCTGTCTATGTGCGTGTGTTTGTGTATCTGTTTGTTTGTCTGTGTATACTATGTGTGTGTACCGATGGTGTGTGTGACTATCTGTGTGTATGCATTTATGTTTGCGTGTGTGTGTGTGTCCCCAGGCTTCCCGTACGAGAAGGTTCGAGAGCGGACTCTGTACCTGCAGGTACTGGACTACGACCGCTTCAGCCGCAATGACCCCATCGGAGAGGTGTCTATCCCCCTCAACAAGGTGGACCTGGCCCACAACCAGACCTTCTGGAAGGAGCTCAAGCCATGCAGTGATGGCAGCGTGAGTCGGGGGGTGGGGGTCAAGAGTCAGGGCTCCACAGAGGTCAACCGGGGTCAGCAGTCATCAGAGGTCACCTGGGGTGTTAAAGGTCAGGTGTAATTAGGGTCAGGGGTTAGCACTAATGGCTAGCTTTGGGAATACAGTTCATCTGTGCCACTAATGAGTCGAGCCAGATGAGTGGGAGTGTAAGAGGAATCTGCAACACACACACACTTGTTCTTGTGATCAGGTGTGTGTGTGAGAGTCTCAAAGTAATTTTGCATGCGCAGACTCAAACACAGACACACGCACACACATATACACACACACACTTGCGCTTGTGATTCGGTGTGTTAGCGTGAAGGACTGCTGACCACACAGTCACACCATGGCATAGCACTGTTTTTCTGTTTTCCAATCATAAATGTAAGTATGCACATCCACTATGATATCCGCCTGTTAGAATGTATGAAATCTAATATGTGTGTTGGAACATACACACTGAGTTGCATTTACAGTATGTGCGCTAGAGGGGGATTGGTGGTAGCTTTGTGACTGTGTGTATGATATGTGTATCATATCCTTTGTTCTGTGTGTGTGTGTGTGTGTGTGTGTGTGTGTGTGTGTGTGTGTGTGTGTGTAGGCTGGACGTGGGGATCTGTTACTGTCCCTCTGCTACAACCCAACTGCCAACACCATCACTGTCAACATCATCAAAGCCCGCAACCTTAAAGCCATGGATATCGGAGGAACCTCAGGTACACAAACACACGCATACACATGCACACACACACAAACACACACCAACACACACATACACACACACAGCCACACAGGCACACACACATATACAGAAACACCACATACTTATGGACACATTCAATCTTACACAACCATACCAGCAGTCACACAAACGCAAGCAGGTGCAAAGATCTTCATGCAGATGACAGGCTCTTTGTTGCTTTGGAATTCAATTCAGGCCAGTCGCCCTTACACTCCTTTAGAATCCCCCAAATTCCTATAGACTCTCAACTCCTCTAAACTCCTACATATTCTTCTAGAGTCTTCTAGATCACCACATATTCTTCTAGTCTCCTCTAGATTACTACAGATTCTTCTAGAGTCCTCTAGATTACTACAGATTCATCTAGTCTCCTCTAGATTACTAAAGATTCTTCTAGTCTCCTCTAGATTACTACAGATTATTCTAGTCTCCTCCAGTTTACTACAGATTCTTCTAGAGTCCTCTAGATTACTACAGATTCTTCTAGAGTCCTCTAGATTACTACAGATTCTTCTGGAGTTCTTGAGATTACTACAGATTCTTATAGAGTCCTCTATATTACTACAGATTCTTCTAGACTGCCTCAGACTTCCCTAGTCTTTTTTGGGGCAGTGGTGGCCTGGCGCTTAAGGTAACAGACCTGTAACTGGAGGTTCGCAGGTTCAGTTTCACCAGGTAGTTTCACCAGGCAGTTTTACCAAGTAACTGACCTGTGACTAGAGGGTTGCAGGTTCAAAATTCGCCAACTGCCAGAAGTGTCACTGAGGTACCCTGAGCATGGTATTGTCCCCACGCACTGCTCTCGGGCTGCCCCCTGCTCACTTGTGTGATGGGTTAAGTGCAGAGGTTGAATTGCAGAGATGCAATTTTCTTGTGTGCACTGTGTGCTGTGTAATCACACTGACGAATGGTAATGACTTTATTTTTATTTTTTAATGTAGTCTCCCCCAGACTCCTCTACATGCCTGCAAACTCCTCTAGACTGGCTCCATACTCCCCTCTACTCCCCTGACTCCTCTAAACTCCTACAGACTGCCCTAGACGGCCTCCTGACTCCCCTCTAGTTTCGAGATTCAAGACCTTTATTGACGTTGAACAGTTGCCTTTACAACAAAATTAGACAGCACGGCCACAAAGGTGCAAGGTGAAGGTGTCAAGTGAGGAAGCATTACAAGAGCAAATTAAAGAAGATTTTACTCTACCTCCCCAGACTCCTCTAAACCCCCCCAGACTGCCCTTAGACTGCTTCCAGACTCCTTTCTACCCCCCCCCAGCCTCCCCTACATTCAAGTATGTAGTAAGATCACTGGTGTCCAACAGAAAAGTATGGCGGCACTGTATGAAGAACAGGTAATTAGGGAGGCTGAATCCATCCTGGAGAATTACACCCACCCTCTGCACAGTGAATTCCAGTTTCTGCCCTCTGGTTCCCGTTTCCAACATCCATTAGCCCGAACCAACAGATACAAACACTCCTTCATACCCTCTGCTGTTCAGCGGCTGAATTCCATGAGGAAACAGAGATAGCAGCCCACCCCCCATTCAGTAGTTCGTATATATTGTATACTTTGCATATTTTATTCCTTTTTTATTATTTTTAAATTTTGTGTGTCTTGAGATGTTTTGTGGAGGATGTGGGTATGTGTGTGTTTTAATGTGATGTGTACTACCAGTGCAAAAACAATTGCCCATACTGGGACAAATATAGTGTTACTACTACTACTTACTGCTACTACTAGACTGCTTCCAGACTGCTTCCTTTCTACCCCCACCCCTCCCCAGACTCCCCCTAGACTGCTTCCAGACTCCTTTCTACCCCCCACCCCCCCCCACCCCCAGGACCCCTCCTTCCTACCCCCCCAGACTGCTTAAAGACTCCTTTCTACCCCCCTAGACTGCCACTAGACTGCTTCCAGACCCCTTTCCACCCCCCCCAGACTCCTCCTGACTCCCCCTGACTCCACTCCACTCTGCTCCGCTCCACCAGACTCCTAGACTGCTTCCAGACTCCTTCCTACTCCCCCAGACTCCTCTTTACTCCCCCTGACTCCACTCCACTCCGCTCCACCAGACTCCTCCTAGACTGCTTCCAGACTCCTTCCTACTCCCCCAGACTCCTCCTAGACTGCTTCCAGACTCCTTCCTACCGCCCCAGACTACTCTTTACTCCCCCTGACTCCACTCCACTGCGCTCTGCTCCCCCAGACTCCTCCTAGACTGCTTCCAGACTCCTTCCTACTCCCCCAGACTCCTCTTTACTCCCCCTGACTCCACTCCACTCCGCTCCGCTCCACCAGACTCTGCTGCTAGCTGTGCAGCCCAGCTTCAATCAGAGTGCCCCTACAGAGGCTAGCAGGTCCCAGAGTATTTGTGAATAAAACTTTTAATGAGTCTCTTTCACACAGCTCCCAGCACTGTGAGAAACACACACACACACAGATGTACTGTACGCTCACACACACACACACACACACACACACACACACACACACACACACACACACACACACACACACACACACACACACACACACACACACACTCACTACCACTCATCTGTACTCTGTACTATTACTATAATTTCTCCAGATCTACGTCAGAGCAGAGAGGGTGACTGCTTTATACACACACACACACATGTGCGCGCACACACACAAACTAGAGAGGAATCAAGATGTGAATATGCAGATGTGGTACACACACACACACACACACACACACACACACACACACATACACACACACACACACAGCAATGGATGCACAGGGGAGCAGCCACACATGGAGAAACAGAGTATGGGGTAGAGAGACAGACAAAGAGAGAGAGGGAAAGAGAGAGAGAGACAGACAGAGAGAAAGAGAGAGAGGTGTTGACATACATGAGCATTGGTATGAAGGAGGGATGAATAAAGGAGGATGGAGAAGTAGAAGAAGAGATGAGAAGAGGAATGGACAGGTGAATGAATGCAGAACAGAATGCACACAGGCAGGGAGGGATGAAGAGATGAGGGGATAAGGTACAGTATACAAGAAGGGTGGATGGATAGATAGAGGGATGGATGGATGGAGGGATGGATGGATGGATGGAGGGATGGATGGATAGATGGATAGAGGGATGGATGGAGGGATGGATGGATGGATAGATAGATAGAGGGATGGATGTAGGGATGGATGGATGGATAGATAGAGGGATGGATGGATAGATGGAGGGATGGATGGATGGATGGATGGATGGATAGATGGAGGGATGAGTGCACTGAGGCGGAGAGGTGTGTAAGAACGAGTGCAAGGAAGAATAATGGGGTGCAGTGATGGATGCACACAGATGGAAATGTATATATTTACTGTGTGTGTGTGTGTGTGTGTGTGTGTGTGTGTGTGTGTGTGTGTGTGTGTGTGTGTGTGTGTGTGTGTGTGTGTGTGTGTGTGTGTGTGAATATGG
>CM050208.1:12702500-12712500 GCA_027475355.1 Coilia nasus
TAATATAATATAATATAATATAATATAATATAATATAATATAATATAATATAATATAATATATGACCTTCATGCTACCTGAGCTTTTGTGTATGTAAACTAATTGATGTATCTCTAATGTTGCATAGTCATTGTTTAAGACCACTGCTGCTTCCTGTCATCCATCTCCTCTAATTACTAAATAACATTTCACATTTAACAGTCGGTAGCATCCACACAGCAGCCATGTTGTCATGCTGTGTCCTGCATCCTGTGTTCTCAGTGTCCTTCTGATTGCACAGGTGCATGCTGGGACACCGAGGGCCAGATGTGCATAGATTTGCGAGTGCAATGTACTTTTTCGCCCTCTTCAGTTCGCAGAAACCTCACGTTGTTTGCCTTGATTTCGGTGGTATGTGATATGTATCGTGTCTGAAGCTCATCAAGTAATCAGCGCATCCCCTTCCTTCTGGTGTTAATAGCAGTGCTTAAAAAGGTCCAATTAGATGGCTGTTTGGGTGGTCATTGTGGAATGAAAAAGTAAGCAAAAATTTAGTGGCGCAGAAGTCGAGCTTCTTGTACATTAGGCCACCTTACATTTAAATATAATTCTGGGGAGTAATTCAACCCCCACACCAAATGTATTTGGGCTTCCATTACCAACTAAATTAAAACTCTTATTTATTGCTGCTTTGTCATCAAATTTGTCATAGACAGCTGCAGACCTTTAACGGTTTGTTTATTGATTTCATTAATTAAGAACTAGGATGATCTTGACGCCGTAGTGTAAAACTGGCAACAACCATCAAAATATGTGGTGGCAAACGTATCTATAAAGTATGCCATTTTAAAATAAAACATGTAAGCCATATTCAGATTTTTAAAGTTTGACTTCGTTGACAGACGTTGTTGCATACGTTGTTGGGGTGCATTTCTGTAACCATGTGTGTGTGTGTGCAAGCTGGCCAATTTTGCCTTCATTGAAGTTTACATTGCCTCAGCATTGCCTTAGCCCCTACCTCATCTCAACCCTCTCTGCCTTCCCAAGAGAATGAACCAGGATGAAATTCATGAAAATATTTTAAACACCAAAGTGCCCAAACAAGGACACTTTCAACAATTTTAGACCATGTGCAGCAGATACGTTTTTCATGCCATTTTTTCAGATGTTTGGAAAAGAAAGAGAATTTGCGCTTCCTGGTTTACACCTCTCTCGCTCTCGTGAGGTGGAGAATTGTCGCTGCAGATTACACTGCAGATTTTTTTTCTCTCCCCTCAGTTCAGTGAATGTTGTATCAATGCAGATGTGTGCAATATGTTTGATCTGTTTTTGCAATGTGTATTATGCGTATGCTACTGGACACCTTAATTTCCTTCGGGATCAATAAAGTAACTCTACTCTACGTGCACTTTCATCGGCAGGTTTTGTACGTTCAGGGGAATAAATAATTACGCTCTTTATGCCTCTCCTCCCATAATTTACGCATAACGTCTACATTCCCACCGACACAAAAAAAATGGTATTGCTGCTTCTTCGCTTATACCGCACGTTATTTGTGTGCCCTGGTTGTACATACCATGCATGTTTTTAGGCGCTCCTTGCGAAAGATTTACACCAGAAATAGGTGCTAATAGCTTTGCACATCTGGCCCTGAGTCTTTTAGCCGATTCACAGTTACTTGCACCACCTAGCCCTGGAAAAACCTGATTGCGATTTGCTGTACATGCCTGAGATCTAGTGTTGAAACACAGCATGACACAAACTATCAGACTGTGTGTGTGTGTGTGTGTGTGTGTGTGTGTGTGTGTGTGTGTGTGTGTGTGTGTGTGTGTGTGTGTGTGTGTGTGTGTGTGTCTAACTGTCCGGGTCTGCTAACTGTTTACTGCGCATCCATTTTCCACGTTGAAACTGCCAAATAAAAGTTGTGATCTGGCCGCCTCAGCAGACCTTCCCATGAAGCCATATGTTTGACTGATGGCAGCAGCGGGTTTGAATTAGGTAATCAGATCCTGTCATTTTAGCTTCACTTTCGCCCTGTCTTATAATTTTCAAAATGTATGGGAGGAAATGAGGCATGTCAAGTTCTCAGTGCTGGGAGTAGGCCGTTGATTCTGTGCGTTCTAGACTCTTACCGCGTGCACAGGATGATAATCTGTTATTAGACACTTACATTGCGAGGAGATTGCTCTGGGGGGTGAGGGGGTTAGGTATCTGTGTGATAACCACACATACAAAAACAGGAAGGAGGGCAGTGTGTGTTAAAGACTCCTGGAGCATGCAAAGGACAGTAATTTATATGTTAGACACCTACAGCATGAGGAGATGGAATGGGGGGTCTGCAGGTATCTGTGTGTTAGACACCTACAGCATGAGGAGTTGGGGTGGGGTGGGGGGTCTGCAGGTATCTGTGTGTTAAAGACACATACAGCATGCAGAGCATGGGAATCTATATGTTAGACACCTACAGCATGAGGAGATGGGGTGGGATGGGGGGTCTACAGGTATCTGTGTGTTAAAGACTCCTGGAGCATGCAGAGGACAGTAATCCATATGTTAGACACCTACAGCATGAGGAGATGGAGTGGGGGGATCTGCAGGTATCTGTGTGTTAGACACCTACGGCATGAGGAGGTGGGGTGGGGTAGGGGGTCTGCAGGTATCTGTGTGTTAAAGACACATACAGCATGAGGAGATGGAGTGGGGGTTCTGCAGGTATCTGTGTGTTAAAGACACATACAGCATGAGGAGATGGAGTGGGGGTTCTGCAGGTATCTGTGTGTTAAAGACACATACAGCGTGCAGAGCATGGGAATCTATATGTTAGACACCTACAGCATGAAGAGATGGGGTGAAGGGTCTGCAGGTATCTGTGTGTTAAAGACTCCTGGAGCATGCAAAGGACAGTAATCTATATGTTAGACACCTACAGCATGAGGAGATGGAGTGGGGGGATCTGCAGGTATCTGTGTGTTAGACACCTACAGCATGAGGAGGTGGGGTGGGATGGGGGTTCTGCAGGTATCTGTGTGTTAAAGACACATACAGCATGAGGAGATGGAGTGGGGGTTCTGCAGGTATCTGTGTGTTAAAGACACATACAGCATGCAGAGCATGGGAATCTATATGTTAGACACCTACAACATAATGAGATGGGGTGAAGGGTCTGCAGGTATCTGTGTGTTAAAGACTCCTGGAGCATGCAAAGGACAGTAATCTATATGTTAGACACCTACAGCATGAGGAGATGGAGTGGGGGGATCTGCAGGTATCTGTGTGTTAGACACCTACAGCATGAGGAGGTGGGGTGGGATGGGGGTTCTGCAGGTATCTGTGTGTTAAAGACACATACAGCATGCAGAGCATGGGAATCTATATGTTAGACACCTACAACATGAAGAGATGGGGTGAAGGGTCTGCAGGTATCTGTGTGTTAAAGACTCCTGGAGCATGCAGAGGACAGTAATCTATATGTTAGACACCTACAGCATGAGGAGGTGGGGTGGGATGGGGGTTCTGCAGGTATCTGTGTGTTAAAGACTCCTGGAGCATGCAAAGGACAGTAATCCATATGTTAGACACCTACAGCATGAGGAGATGGGGTGGGGGGCTCTGCAGGTATCTGTGTGTTAAAGACACATAAAGTGTGCAGAGGATGGGAATGTATGTTAGACCTCTCTAGTGCGGATATCTGTGGGGTAGCTGTCTGTTTGAAGGCACCTACTTCAAACTACAGGGAGGATGGTGATCTGTATGTTAAACAACTCCAACAAGGCAAGATGGAGTAGAATCTGCATATTCAACATAGCTAGAGCGTGCAGAGGGTGCTATTTGGTATGTTAGACACCTACAACAAGGGAAGATGTAGTGTGTGTCGAATCTGTACACATACTGTACAGGGCGGTGGGAGTGTGTAGAATTTGTACATATGCTGTGTGGTGAGTGTGGAGGACTAAATAGGGCCGCTGGGTATCTGTAATGAACATCAGAGCATTCATCCCGTGCCAATAAAAATGGGACATTTGAATTCGAGGGTTTATTCAGCTCCACTGATTGTTTGTTTTCCTGAGGGCTGTGATGGTATAAAATGTGCAAGGATAAGGACAAGAGGTTTTATGTTTTATGAATGTCATGACAAACTGTTAGTATGAGCACCAAAAGCACCCTCACACGTTCTATCACACACAGTTTTATTGCTTGAGCCGTTTTTCTCAAATCTTTCCTCGAGGAAATTCAGTTTTTCACCTGTGCTGTGTGTGTGTGTGTGTGTGTGTGTGTGTGTGCGCATGTATGTGTGTGTGAGTGTGTGTGTGTGTCTGTGTGTGTGTGTTTGTGTTTTGTTGGTGGGGGGTGAGTGGGTGTGTGCTTGTTTGTTTATTTGTCTTTGTGTGTGTACACACAAGCATTGAGCTGTGTGTGTGTGTGTGTGTGTGTGTGTGTGTGTGTGTGTGTGTGCGTGTGTGTGCGTGCGTGCCCTTGAGTGCCAATCAGGAGTTTTATGGAGTGTAAAAAGTCAATGTTGAGTCTCAGTGGGCGCAAACGGAGGCCCTGTGGGGAGGGCTTAATTGGTTGCATCCTCTCGTCTGATTGGGTGTCAGCTCATCCTCTCTGCCAGGTCACATGGCACACTCTCTCTCACACACACACACACACACACACACACATACACACACACACATACTGTATACACACACACACTCACACACACACACGTACACACACACACACTCACACACATATACACACACACACACACACACACTTCCTTTATTCTGCCTTTAATCTAACGCTGATGGAGCACAACTGCTCCAGACAAGCAGGGAGGCACAGACAGACAGACAGGCAGGCAGGCAGGCAGGCAGGCAGGCAGGCAGGCAGGCAGACAGACAGACAGACAGGCAGGCAGGCAGGCAGGCAGGCAGGCAGGCAGGCAGACAGACAGACAGACAGACAGACAGACAGACAGGCAGGCAGGCAGGCAGGCAGGCAGGCAGGCAGGCAGGCAGGCAGGCAGGCAGGCAGGCGAATGCATGAATAGAAAGACAGGCAAACAAATGGGTGACAGATGCATATGGACACCCTCTCTCTGATTGGTTGAATGACATCCCCTGTGTGCTTTGATTGGTTGTCAGACCAGTACGTGAAGCTGTGGCTGATGCATAAAGACAAGCGTCTCTCTGATTGGTTGAATGACGTCCCCTGTGTGCTTTGATTGGTTGTCAGACCCGTATGTCAAGCTGTGGCTGATGCATAAGGACAAGCGTGTGGAGAAGAAGAAGACGGTGACGATTAAGCGCTGCCTGAACCCCGTCTTCAACGAGTCCTTCCCCTTCGAGGTGCCTGCCCACATGCTGCGCGAGACCACCATCATCATCACCGTCATGGACAAGGACAAGTTCAGCCGCAACGACGTCATCGGGAAGGTGAGGCACACACACACACACACACACACACTTGCATACGCACTCCTGCAAACACCAACATACAATATGCACACACACACACACACACACACACACACACTTGCATACGCACTCCTGCAAACACCAACATACAATATGCACACACACACACACACACACACACTTGCATACGCACTCCTGCAAACACCAACATACAATATGCACACACACACACACACACACACACACACACACACACACACACACACACACACTTGCATACGCACTCCTGCAAACACCAACATACAATATGCACACACACACACTTGCATACGCACTCCTGCAAACACCAACATACAATATACACACCATCAAACACACACACACACACACACACACACACACACACACACACACACACACACACTGTTTATGCTGTTTATTAGTATTAGAAATTAGTTCCTTTTTAATTGGTCCATTGCGGGACCGTGCAGACCAACTCTGTATTGCTGTGGCAGACACACACACACACACACACACAAATAATATCATACACTCTAATACACATATACCTACCTACAAACACTTTTACACACCTACAGACACACATGAACACACACGAACACACACACACACACACCCCAACACCGCATACCCACACTAAGACACACAAAGTTAAGATAGGCTTTGTTTTAAAAATGTTAAGCCTCTGGACAACAATAGCTATTACCCAATTGGTTGTACCCTTTTTGTTGCCTTTTTTACCATCCACACACACACACAGACTGACACACCCACATACACACAGTAACACACACACACAGGCAGAATATTTCTGATACCCCTGACACCAGTGGCATCTCAGCACCCCTGAAGGGGTCTGTGGCCCAGTAAGCAAGGTGCTTACTGGGCCACAGGAGCTAGTCAGGTGTGCGTGTGTGCATTTGTGTATGTGTCTCTGTGTGTCCAGATGGCTTTTCAGTGGCCATGGTCATGTGTCTCCTCAGGTGGGGACAGATGCCTTTGGCTATGTCCACATTAATACGGATAAATACAAATTCGCTTATCCGTAGTAAAAACAATCTCCGTCCACACTGTCGTTTTTAGAAATGTATGCTATCAAAAATTCCAAAATGTTGTGATTGTTACGTCACTCCAGTCCTGCCAAACTCCAGTGCACCTCAAAGTTCTATCGCTCGCTAAAGTAAAAAAGAGCAGTTACAGTAGCAGTTCTGTTAGCAAGATTGTGTACGGTTTGAAACGCTGGGATTTAGTACGATTTAACAAGTACAACATTCGCCTCCTCCGTTGTAGTAATGCCTGGCGTGCAGTATACAACATAATAACGTTCATCTGCAGTTGAAGGAGTACACTGTACATCGAAAGCATCTGCATCACAATCATCATCATCGTCGTCGTCGCCATTTCGACTGCCATGTTTGTTTTGGTTTTTGGGGTCTCGAGCATAAACTTTACTCGGTGCCATAGCAATGGAACGCCTATCCTCCGTTCCAAGCAGGCGTATTCAGATCTCTCCACTTCAGCGGTCGTTTTCCAAAAGCTCCGTTTGCCGTGTTCGAATTCGCCGTGTTAATGTGGACGGGAGGCGCAAACGAATACATTATTATGCGTTTGCATATGTATCCGCATTAATGTGGACAGGGCCTTTGTCCCCTCCTCTTGGCCACCCTTCAGTCAAACACAGCAGCCAATGGGATTCCATGGAAGCTTCTGGCATTGTGATGTCACAGTGACTGTGTTGCAGCTGATGGTCTCTCAGCAGGAAGAGGGCTTGAGTACTCTGTCAGCTAGCCAGAATTAAGCTCAGTCACACACACACACACACACACACACACACACACACACACACACACACACACACACACACACCACATACACACACAAATTGGTCAAGCAGGTGGCATTGACCCATCATGACCTGTGGACTGCAGCTATTTGACAACTAAAGTCAATGAAGAGTTTGCCAGCAGCTTTGCCCTCTAGACTGCTCCAGACCTTTTGCTCTCCTCTCCTCACCAAACTATCCTCTCTTTTCTCTCCTCTCCTCTCTTCTTGTTTTTCCTCTTCTCTTTTCTCCTCACCTCTCCCATCTCTCATCTCCTCTTCTCGTCCGTTTTCTTGTCTTTCTCTATCTATCTATCTATCTATCTATCTATCTATCTATCTATCTATCTATCTATCTATCTATCTATCTATCTATCTATCTATCTATCTGTCTGTCTGTCTGTCTGTCTGTCTGTCTGTCTGTCTGTCTGTCTGTCTGTCTGTCTGTCTGTCGCCCTCTAACACTCTTCTGTCTTCCCTGTCTTTCAGATCTATCTGTCGTGGAAGAGTGGCCCGGCAGAGGTGAAGCACTGGAAGGACATGATGAGTCGACCGCGCACCAACGTGGCTCAGTGGCACGCCCTCAAGGCCTGAGCCCCCCGCCCCTCACTCACCTGATTCTTCCAGCAGCCCACCCCCAACACCTGCCCCATGACCACAGCCCAGACCCTGCCCCATTACCTGCCCACCCTGTCAACTCTGACCCCTCCCTATGACCTCTGACCCCACCCTGTCAACTCTGACCCCTCCCTATTATCTCTGACCCCACCCTGTCACCTCTGACCCCACCCTGTCAACTCTGACCCCACCCTGTCAACTCTGACCTCTCCCTATTATCTCTGACCCCACCCTGTCACCTCTGACCCCACCCTGTCAACTCTGACCCCACCCTGTCAACTCTGACCCCTCCCTATGACCTCTGACCCCACCCTGTCAACTCTGACCTCTCCCTATTATCTCTGACCCCACCCTGTCAACTCTGACCCCACCCTGTCACCTCTGACCCCGCCGCCCCATCCTTATGCACAACAGTGAGGTGTGTTGCCAGGCAACCAGGCTATGAAACACGGGTACTAAGAGCCATCTTCCCCACTGCCCCAATTTTAAACTTTGACCCCAAGAGATTTTTACATCTCTCTATTTCTCTGTCTTTCTCACTGTCTACTCTCTCTCTCTTTCTCTGTTTTTCTCCCTACTCTATTTCTTTCTCTCTCCTGCTCTCTCTTTCTCTAGTGTCTTTCTCTTTGCCTCTTCTCCTTTTTTTCTTTCTTGGTCTCTCTCTCCACCTATTCATTTTCCTACCACCCAACGCTTTTACTTAGAGAGCTTTGGGTGTGTCTGTCCAGGCACATACAAACACACACACATCACATGCCAGCCATGGGCATGTGATGTTTGTGCTATGAGGTAGGCACACGTCCATGCACTCAGTCATCCTACAAAACTCCCTGACCAGCATCAGGACCATGGAGAGCTCCTTGTAGAAGTTGCCTGACCAACATCAGGAGCATGGAGAGCTTCTTTGAAGAAGATGCCTGACCAACATCAGGACCATGAAGAGGTCCTTGTAGAAGTTGCCTGATCAACATCAGGAGCATGGAGAGCTTCTTTGTAGATGATGCCTGACCAACATCAGGACCATGAAGAGCTCCTTAGAGAAGCTGCTTGACCAACATCAGGACCATGAAGAGGTCTTTGTAGAAGTTGCCTGACCAACATCAGGAGCATGGAGAGATTCTTTGAAGAAGATGCTTGACCATCATCAGGACCATGGAGGGCTCCTTTGTGCAAGATGCCTGACCAACATCAGCACCATGGAGAGCTTCTTTGAAGAAGATGCCTGACCATGATCAGGACCATGGAGAGCTTCTTTGAAGAAGATGCCTGACCATGATCAGGACCACGGAGAGCTCCTTTGTAGATGATGCCTGGCCAACATTAGCACCTCCTCCTCCAGCTCCTCTGTGCGGGCACAGCTGACCACAAAGCCATGAGGTCCAGCAGAACCAATTGAACATCAAACACCATAGCTCATTAGTATCTCTCCTGTCCTCTATCTCTATCTCTCTCTTTCTCTTTCCACTATTCTTCCGATTTTAGTTATGTCCCTGTCTTAAGCTTTGGCACAATAGTAGATGTAAGTAAAGCCACAATAATTCCCGGCCCCTCTCGTTGTGTGTGTGTGTGTGTGTATGTGTATGTGTGTGTGTGTGGTGTCGTCGGTGCTGTGCTGTACTGTAGCTCCAAATACATGACTAAATAGACACACTAAAAATAGAGATGTTTTGAACTTCACAAAGTGAGCTGGAACTGAAATAATGGTAGCCAGTGCAGATGGAGAAGAGAGAGGACTCATTCCCTTGTTCATTCTCTTCCTCCCTCTCTCTCGTTCTCTGTCCTTCTCTCTGGACGCAGCAGAAAGAGTCAAGAACGGAAGGAGAGAGGGAACACAAGACCAAGAAATGGACAGAAATTTGGAAAAGACAAATAAGAAACAGTGCCCATTTTGTGGATTAAAAGAAGAAGGACAGTCAAAGAAAGCCAATCAAGATGTTCTTCCAAACCATGCCATGACACAAGAAGCAAAAACTCAGTTTGAGGAGGTGTGTGTGTGTTATTCAGGACTCCTTATACATGACCCTGCAAAAATCTATTTTGTCAGAAGCTACCCCATCTTAAAAAAGGCTATTTCCCCTTTTGTGTGTGTGTATGTGCTTGCACGTGTGTGTGTGTGTGTGTGTGTGTGTGTGTGTGTGTGTGTGTGTGTGCAAGTCTGT
>CM050208.1:12720000-12727500 GCA_027475355.1 Coilia nasus
AGGTGAATAGTATATATACATATTAGACTAAAAAATATGAAACCTAGAACCCTTTTAAAAAAACATTGTTATTGACAAATATACTTTCTGTAAAAGAAAAAAAGCCTTTTCGATGCCATGCAGCTTTTTTTCTATTCTAGGTTTGATTTGGAGTTTTTGTTTTGTAATTGGTGTGTGGGATGGCATCGGAAGGCGTCGTGCTGTTGAACTTTTGTTTACTGTTTTCTTGTTTGTTTGTTTGTTTGTTTGTTGGTTTGTTTGTTTGTTTGTTGGGTATTTATTTACTCTTGATGACACACAGCGAGGTTCAGGCGCCCAGGAGAGAGCTTAGGAAGGCCGAATGGACACGGATGAAACTTTCTGTCTGACTGTCTGCCTGACTGACTGTCTGTCTGTCAGTCTGTCCCTGCTGCACTGTAAGCTTCTGTGTGTGTCTTAGCTTCTGTGTGTGTTCGTCTGTGGACGTAACGCTGTTCGACGTAGCTGTCCTTGTGAAGAGCCTTCGTTCCGTGTGAACGCGTGTTACACCCCAACTTTGAAATCCCCCTGCATCCTGATTGGGTGAGCTGAGCTGACCAATAGGGCCACTTCCGCTGACCTGGAAGCAAATCTCCATGTCCAATCAGGTGCCCTGCTGACTCTGCACATGTGCAGTAGGTGTCTAGTGATGCCAGCGGTCAGTGGAGCAGCTTCCCACCCCCACCCTGACTGAACATGTGTGTGTGTGTGTGTTTGTTGTGAGTGTGTGTGTGTGTGTGTGTGTTTGTTGTGAGAGTGTGTGTGTGTGTACATGCGTGTTTGTGTGTATGTGTGTGTTTGTGTGTTTGTCTCATGAAAAGCAGGTTCTCGCTGGGCTGATGACACAAACCCCCTTACTCTGCACACACATAAATACACACACAAATGAATCACAAAAGCACACAAACACACACACACACACACACACACACGCAGGAATGAGAAGGAGTATTCCTCAGAGCACATGTGAAAACTTAAATCTATCCACCTGTTCGCTCACTGGCACAACAGCTACCTGCCAACAAGGAACCCTGGACATCCCCATGGTTACCAAGCAACAGGTTCCTCGGAACACAGGCGGCATTGTATCCATGACAACAACACTGGAGTCATACCCTTAACTGGCTCACCTCTCTTGATTGACAGCGAGTTGTCTTCCAATCAGAACTTTTGGTCATCACGGGGGTGTGTCCAATCAGCCCAGCAGTACTGTGGGTTGGCATTCCATTTTTTTCGAGCCTCTCCTGTTTCTTTGGCCGAGCGGACTGTGATCTTATTGGTTGATTCCCTCCTGCCCCGCCCTCATCCCTCCATGTAATTGGGTGTCTAAGGGTGTGTGGGCGGAGCTATGGAGCTGAGCTCTAAATTTGTTCCGTAATAAAAAAACAATGAAGAAAATAAAGTGAACAATGACTGTCTGCAGTTTGTACACAAAAACAGTACACATAAACGTACACACGTATGCACATACATGTCCACAGGCATAAGTCACCTTGTACAATTTACACTGTATTTATTTAGTGCTTGTTCGTGAAGAGATCCACACACACCTGCCTTACACACACACACACACACACACACACACACACACACACACACACACACAAACCAACCAGATACAAACCATGGCTAACAGCTTTAATTGGTTGCTTGATTTTCACAATGTCTGAATCTCTAGAAGTGTCTTTCTAATAGCTGATATATAGCAGCATAACACACAGCACAATGCACACACAGCACAACACACACCCATCACACACACACTTGTCACACACAGCAATCATGCTTCATTAGCAGTGGGACAGATAATTCCAATGACATAAAGGAACACCTAAGAAATGTGTGAACTGCATGTGAATGTGTGTGTTTGAAGTGTGCATGGTAGCACATCTGCTGTGTGTGTGTGTGTGTGTGTGAGAGAGAAAGAGAAAAACAGAACAATGAGTGATAGCCTGGTCTGTTCTGCACACAGAAGTGTCCCGTTCTGCATTCACAATCCACTGAGCAGATCTCATGTGTTTGCGCACAATCTCACACCTGTAATGACACACACACACAATCTGCAGATTGCAGATGGGATAAACAATCCCTGCAGACAGCATGATGAAAACTACATCACATACATGCACACATGACGTAACTACAAACACACACAGTCTTTTTCACACACATATACACAGGCACAGAGGGGTAGACTAAGGTGTAAATAAGCCCCCAGGCTAGCTATTTTGTGGGCCCCCAGCTCCCAACCCCAAGTCACCTCTAACCACAGGTCGACCAATATACACACTACTGGTCAAACAGTTGGACACTACTCCAGTTTTTACATACAGTAGTGGGGAAAAAACTAAATCTCAGTACTCTTAAATAGCACTTAGTAAATAGTAGGGTTGTGTACACAAAGCTAAATATGCTACTTTATATTTTTTAAACCAGGGGTTAGCAACCTTTTCGGCATGTCGTGCCAGTAAGAAATGCTGACACAACATTTTGTCTGTGTGCCAATCAACAGGCCCATTGTTTTTAACTAGGCATTGTAGGTACAATCCCATAGAGACTACACTACCCATGGTTCCCTTAGCTACACCTCAGGTGATAAGCCCTTCTCACATTTCACACCCTTCCTTCAAAACCCCTGGCGGGCTACAGCTCCTTCTCTCTGTCGGTGGACCATCGGTCACACAGACGTAAAGAGAGGCACCCTCTCTCTCTGTCTCGCTGGCCAGGCAAATGGCAGCAGACCTGGGGAGACACTCTCCCTCTACTGGGGGGCCATCGGGCCTAGCAGACCACAAAGGAACTCGTCAACATGCGCAGCTAAGTAGACAACAATGTACCTTTGCACAAGGTCAGAAAGTACTTTAACTCGAGTACGTTTTACTGGAAAGGCGACCGGATTCCCTTTCCCCAGTCCTATAGCCACGATTACAGGGCGACCGGATTCCCCTTTTAGGCTACATTTGTTGAGTTTGATGAAATGGACTACTCCTAATCCACAGGATTCCCAGCATGATGCTGAGGGAGTACAGTTTCTGTAAATGTCTAATGCACGACGAACCATGGTAGGAAACCTCTTAATCGAGAACTCGGTTCCCAGCTATAAGCTGAGAGAGAATTCTCCTACGGCAGTCAAAAGGACTCTTCTTCACTCGGATCACCGCCGATCAACGACTGAACAGTGGCGACGACCTCGCCACGGATCCTCCAACACCCAAGGGAGGACTGGAGCAACTCCATCCGAGACAAAGGACACGCCCAAGCAACATTTGCGTAAGGCACTTGGGCATAGTTAGAATATTGCTTAGCACAGCAAGAATGTTTAAACTTATGTCTGATGTAAACATGCACACTGTTTTCATATAGACTTTGAGTTGACCATTTGTTATGTTCTTTTATTTGCTACTTTGATAGACAGATCATGCATGCCCTCTTTCTCTCCCCTTCTTACTAACCCTGATCTAATGCCCTGCATTGAGATATCTGGTCAGGAGGAATGTTTAGCTAACAATAGCCTAGCCTATTGTTCCAACGCGATTTAATCATGGGCCACGTGCACATCCCTCGCTTCTCCTGTGATCTGGCAAAAGGCCTATCTCACACAATGGGGGGTGGTGAGCCTTGACCCCTCCTCCTCTTCTCCCTCTCTCACTCATACACACACACCACCTTATTGCCTTGCATAGACACACACACACACATACATCACTACCTGTAGGATTAGTTCACACCTGTAGTTTGTTAGTTAATAAACTATACCTTTTGAAATAAACTGTGTCTTGTCTGTTACTGCAACAATACTCTGAAAACCACTGCCAAGAAAGATCCTCACTCACCTTCAAGACTGATTTTAATGAGACTGATATGAGACTGATTTAATGAGACTGATATGAGACTGATCAACTAAGACCAATTAATTATTACCAACCCATTTATTTGTAGGGTGCGCCGTGTAAAAGTGGTTATCCCTACAGCATAATTATGGTGCCACTTTTCCAACATTATAATATGTGGAATCCGTTATGGCACAACAAAGTCTTGATGAATTTCTCCTGGACCAATTTTAAATCCTTGCTCTGATTCCAATTTCTTGTGAACCCAAGATTGCACAGATGTGTTACACTTACAGTACCAAATGAGAAAATATAAAAAGAGCTTTTCAATGATGCCAAACACTCTCTCATTCACTAAAGGGGTGGTGATATGAAAGCAGAACAAATATAGGCAGACTGACTATTTGATACATTTCTGCTGAACCGATTTTACAGTCTTAGTTATTAGTGTCATTGCAGTGTGATAAGCTAACTCGTAATGCACAGTGTTCCTGCGCGTGGCTTAGCCTCGTTGGGGTCCAAGCAGCCAAGCTGCTGGTTGGTTCATTAGTTTATTTTAAGATCAGGGACACAGAAAATGGGCCTAGTTCTGAGGAAGAGGTACAAGTAAACCAGGATCATGTCATAAAGAGTAATGTGCCACTGTGGACTGGCCTCCACAAACTGTTTTAGTGTATGGCACTCTGAGGTGACATCTCCATGGTGCCATGTTTAGTTTTACTTGTGCATTATGGCAGCCCTGTGCTCTGGGTATGTGTGCACTAAGTGAGGGCCAGCTCACTCCTCCATGTGAATATATGTGTGAATACTACCCCCCAGATGGGCTAAATGCAGAAGACAAATCTCATTCCCCAAAGATTACTATAAAGACTTAACATCAGTGAGTAAAAGCATGGCATTTTTGAGAAAATAATAACAAAAAATGGCACTTATTTCTGTAGGGCACACACCACAGTCACAGAGTATCCCACCATCATGGTTCTAATGTTGCCTGATTCCAGACAGACTCCTGTACACATACATGTAAAGATATTTGGGCTATGCGATTTCCAAAGAGTGATATTTGTTAAACAATTCATACACAATTCTTTTTTTTAACTGATTAATGAGTATATATAAAGTCAATACAAACACTAGGACACAAAATGAGGGCATCTTTCAATAGCCTAGACTTTCCTCGGCAAAACCAGATCAGAAAAGGTTGCCTTTACAATGACATAGATAACAGCTTGAAATGAAAGGTAACAAAAACCCTAAAACCCTAATGTGGTTTTCCTGGTTCTTGACCTGTTGCTGCCTGGCAGCACGGCAGGGCAGAGATGGAGAGGATGATAAGGAAATTAAGAAGAAGAAATTAGATGCACTGAAATGAGAACTGGAAGCTGTGTGGGGGTCAAAGTTGACGGCAAAAAGACCAAAAAAGAACCGAGAAAGCTCCTTGTAAGTGAAATGGAAAAAAAACTAACTCAATAATGGATCAGAACAACATGTGGGAAGCAGAACTACGAGAGAAGGACCCAGTGAGGAAGGACCCAGAGGAAAAAGGCTGAGGGATTTGCTTTTCCTATGGAAATCCCTGAAGAGATTATTTTAAACCCCCCATTGGATTTCCTGTGAGTAATAACCAAAATCAGACTGAACACCAAAATCTGACATTACTGTAAGTGGCAGCTTCTGGGCTGCTAGGAAGCTATCAAGTTTGAGTGTTTCTGTTAAGCTCTGTGGGCTGTTTGTACCCCGTTTAAGGTCATCACAAAACAACGATCTGTTTTGATGTTGGCAATAATTTATGTTATTAGAGGCAACAATTTCATGAAGATCTCACTAAATCATATGCTGTCATGCTAATGATACACTTAGCCACGAAAATGTTAGCCGTTAGCTAACAACAAAGTTTGACTGTCCATTTGTCATGACTTTAAAGTAACATGAGAAGATCAATCTGTGTCGATAAATTTTGTGTTTGTCTTAAACATATAGATTTTCTATTATGACATCTGACTACAAATAAATTGTTAGCTAGTTATTTATTTTACCAATTTGGCTTTGTGTACACAAAGCTAAAAAGGCTACTTTATATTTTAAACTCCTCAGGGCAGTGATGACCACATTCTGCACTCTTGGCTAAATTGAACTAAATTGCAGCTCCAGCTGGCATAACTGTCCATGGGTTTCTCTTTTAGTAGTTTCAGCAGCTGGCTTCAAATATCCCGTTAACTTTGGAAAGTTTGGTCTCATTGTTCCCTCTCTGCATTCATTTCTTCCCTAATTTCTCCCTTTCTGCATTTCGGCCAGAAAGACTCAGAGAATAAGAATTCCAATTAAAGCATTTTAATATGGTTAGAATAAACAACTGAACATTAATTAGAAAGTAGATATTCTTTGGCGTAGGTCCGGTCATCAGCCTGGGTCTTGCGTCGTTGGGATCCGGCAGAACCAGCTGTTGCCGTTTAGCAGAACCCAGAATTTCCCCCCCAGGCGGATGGACAGGGACCAACCTGGTGGTGGTGGGGATGGAGGAGGATGCGTCAAAACGTCGGCACCTGAAGCAGCAAAAAAGGTAAATTAGACAGGTCATTATAAAGCAGGTGGCGGCCGCTGATTGGTCGGAGACAGCGCCCGTCCCAGCCATTGTCGTCTTCCTGGCAGAACTTTCGCAGGCTTTCATTTCTTTTTTTTAATCATGTTTGCCATATTTCCTTTCCGATATTCTCATTATCAATTGTGTAACTAGCAAACACTACTAGACCAACTTAAGTACCTATTTGGCGTGTATTTTAAAAGACAAGTTTGATATTGTGAACGCCTTATGTACCCAATCGGTGTGCAATGAAAGCTGTGTTTTGTTTTCTTTTGTAGAGTTCAATAAATTAACTGACCAATCTAGGACCCCCTGGCAGGTGGAGGCCCTTAGGCTGCAGCGATATCTAGCCTGTGCGTTAATCTTACAATTTTCAGACAGCACAGTTAAATGTTCTTTCTCTCTCTGCAGACAGAACAGTATATACTTGCAATTACACAATATGCACACACATTTATTCTGCAAACAACACAGTGAACACACACACACAAACACACACACACACACAGCCATGATGTGGCTAATACACACAATTAGTGTAAACAGCATGGTGACTGCAAACACACACACAGCAAACAACATGATGAATGAATGCACACATAAACGCACACACACACACACACACACACACACACACACACACACACACACACACAAACTCTTGTGGCAGTCAGGAAACGCACACACAAAGATACACACACACACACCACTGTATTTATTACACACACTCTCACACTGCGTGGTGAATAAAAGAGCATTTATTTTCCTGTCAAAACAATTATACAGGGAAAACACCAGACCCTTCAGAACAGTAAGCAAGGAGAGACCACTTCACGCGCGCACACATACACACACACACGCACACACATGCGCACACACACACAACACACACACACACACGCACACACACACACACACAGTTCACCTTAATGAGTTGTCCGGGACACAAGCGATGCTGTCTGTGGCATCTTTGTTGAGTCGTCAGCTTCATTCAAGTGCACAAGGACAACACAGATTGAATGCATTTCAAGGAGTACAGAAGATAGGTGTGTGTGTGTGTGTGTGTGTTTG
>CM050208.1:12732500-12735000 GCA_027475355.1 Coilia nasus
AATCTTGCAGCCGAGTTTTGAATAAGCTGTAGTTTTTCAATTGATTTTTTTGGGAGGCCTGTGAACAAGGCATTGCAGTAGTCTAATCTACTTGTAATAAATGCGTGAACAAGTTTTTCAGCGTCTGGCTTGGTCAAGAAGGGGCGAACTTTTGCTATATTTCTTAGATGGAAGTATGCTGTTTTAGTCACTTTGTTGATGTGTGGTTTAAGGCTTAGGTCAGAGTCAAGGATGACACCTAGGCTAGTTACCTGTTCTCTGACATATTGGTTTAGGTTGCCTAGACTGGGGAGGAGAGCTTCCCGTTTGTCTTTAGGGCCGATAAGTAGCAGTTCAGTTTTGTTTTCGTTTAACTTTAGAAAGTTATTGCTCATCCAATGCGTGACAGCTGACAAACAGGAGGTTAAAGACTGTAGAGCTGTGGTTTTGTTTGGCTCAACTGAGATATAAAGTTGTGTATCATCGGCATAACTATGAAAGTCTATATTATGTTTTTTGATAATGTTGCCCAGCGGTAGCATGTATAATGAGAAAAGCAGGGGGCCAAGGCAGCTGCCTTGAGCAACACCGAAGGGTACGTCGTGATTTTTAGATATATGATCTCCTAAACTAATATAGAATTGTCTTCTGGTGATGTATGACTCAAGCCATTTTAGTACATGGCCTGAGAGGCCCACCCAAGTTTTGAGACGATGTAGTAGTATGTTGTGATCAATTGTGTCAAAGGCGGCACTTAGGTCCAAGAGGACTAGGGCAGAGACTTTGTTTGTGGCTGTACTGAGTCTGAGGTCGTTTACTATTTTGGTTAGAGCAGTCTCTGTGCTATGATTTGCTCTAAAGCCTGATTGGAATTTTTCTAGGATGTCGTTTTCATTAAGGAATTGGTTGAGCTGTAAGAAGACAGCCTTTTCGAGTATTTTGCTTATAAATGGGAGGTTGGAGATTGGTCTATAGTTGTTTAGTGTGTTATAGTCCAAATTTGGTTTCTTTAGCAATGGCTTCACTACAGCAGTTTTAAAGGCGCTTGGGAAAATACCTGTGAGAATGGAGGTGTTAATGATCTGTAATAGGGGTGTGGAGATATAATTAAAATTATTTTTCATGAGAAAAGTGGGAATAGGGTCAAGGCTGCATGTTGACCGCTTGCTATGTTTAATAAGTTTATAGAGATCGTCTTCCGTAATGGCGCTAAAAGTCTGTAGGGTCGGTGGTTCCTTAATAGGGGCATCTTGTAGGTAGTTAGGGTCTCGAATGATTTCTGCTCTAATAGCGAGTATTTTGTTTGTGAAGAATTCTGCAAACTCTTCGCATTTTGGAGTGGTGGCTAGACTAAGCATATCACAGACTGGCCCAGGATTTAGTACTTTTTCAATTGTAGAGAATAATACTCGTGTGTTGTTGTGATGGTCTGTGATAATTTTTGATAAATAGTTCTTTCTTTCTGTGCGTATTGTATTGTTATAGGTGATAATATGTTCTTTAAGGATTATACGATTGACTTCTAATTTAGATTTTCTCCATGCTCGTTCTGCTGCTCTACATTGCCTTTTTTTCTCTCTTACTGACTCATTTATCCATGGTGAGGTTTTAACTCGTGAGCTGCGTTTTGTTTTTAAAGGAGCAACTTCGTCTAAAATTTCCTTTAGGTTGCTATTAAAGCCAGCCACCATTTCATCGAGCGATTTGTGGCCATTGAGGAGGTCGCGGGAGCTAATAAGTTCGGTGATTTTTTGTTGCGCTGATTCATTTATGCATCGTTTGTGGGTTGCACCGGTCTCTCTATTGCTATGTATAGTAAATGGGAATTCAAATAAGACGCAGTAATGGTCGGAGATGGCTATATCCGATACGGAGATGTTGTTAATATTTGCGGGTTGCGATATTACTAGGTCGAGCGTGTTTCCTAGTTGATGGGTGGCTTCTGTTACGTACTGATGTAGCCCAAAACCATCCAAGGTGTTTAGCAGGTCTTTGCCATTTGAGTCACCGCTTTTATTAACATGAATGTTAAAATCTCCCGTGATAATTATTCTGTCGTAGTTTGTAAGTACCGCTGACACGAGGGTGGAGAAGTCAGATAAAAAGGTTGGTGAACTTTTTGGCGGTCTGTATAGCGTGATAAGGAGTAAGCTGTGATCGGTTTTAACTTTAATCGCTAGGTACTCAAATGACGTGAAGGTGCCTAAATTTATCTCGTTACAGCTGAGTTTATCGGAGAAGATGACAGCTATACCGCCACCTCTTTTATTGCCTCTTATCGATTGATAGAATTTATAGTTAGGGGGACAGGCTTCAATAAGGGTGGCAGCCCCTTCTTCTTTTAACCAGGTCTCCACAAGGAACATAAGGTGTAGTTTATTTTCCGAGATGTAATCATTTATAAAGAACGGTATTCGGTATTATAGTACTGTCATTTATTAGTAGTAATAATGCCATTACTGAATACCGTTACTGTTCCTAATGAGTACTTTAGCAATATTGTACACTGGCATGCCAAGAA
>CM050208.1:12760000-12762500 GCA_027475355.1 Coilia nasus
TCCAAAAAAGGAACAAAGCAACAGAATAAAAACATCATCAATCACACACACACACACACACACACCCTAAGCATAACAGCATATTTGCCAACATTTACCAGTGCAGTGTTTACTTTGAAAACCAATTCCCACATTTTTATTACACATTAAATAAAATTTATAAATATACAATTATCATAACAAAAAGAACACCTTTAAATAACTGTAATAGCTATAGAGTAATTAGATTTTTGTATGCAAAACTGTACAGTTTACCTAATAGAGGAAACTTCACAAACTCTGGGATGATGCTGTACTTAACTAGCCTATGTAACAGATATTTAACAAACACTACTTCTACATTATAGGCTCTAAATGGGTGCATGTCTGCATTTCCTATTTCCAAATTGATCATTTTTCACAAATTCTGACTGTTATGACCGGCTTGAAGTTGTAACAAGAAAAGACCAGGAATCATTTGGATTCGAGGCAAAGTAAACAAGTTTATTAACACAATTGATGCTAATGACAGCTAGACCATTTAAACATCCCTGCCTCATTACTGTTTTTGCCAATAATTTTCCCACATGTCTCGATACCATGTCCACTTTTTCAAAACTCTTAACACTGTTCTTTACCAACATGCATCTGAGCACACCAAAAACAAGTTAACATTACATTACATTACACTTAGCAGACGCTTTTATCCAAAGCGACTTACAAAAGGAGGACATAATAGCAAACAGATGTGTAGAGAACATCGAAGGTACCTATGTAAAGAGATGGTTAGTAGAATTTGGTTTTGTTAAGCAGTCTCGGAAAAGAAGGGTCTTCGTGAGCTTTTTGAAGGTCGAGAGGGAAGTTGCTGCTCTTGTAGGGACTGGTAGGTTGTTCCACAGCTGAGGGACAACAACCGGGAAAAGTTTGGAGTGACCTCGCTTTGTCTTGGGAGAGGGTACGGCCAGGCGGTTCGTATTGGAGGATCGCAGCGTTCTGGACGGGATGTAAGCATTCAGTATGACGTTGACATAAGTGGGGGCAGATCCAGAAGTGACTTTGTAGGCTAGAGTCAAAGCTTTGTGTTAAATTCGGGCAGCCACCGGGAGCCAATGCAGGTTGATGAAGAGAGGAGTGACATGCGACCTTTTGGGTTGATTGAAAACCAGTCGTGCTGCTGCATTCTAAACCATTTGCAATGGTTTGATTGCACAAGCAGGAAGGCCAACCAAAAGGGCGTTGCAATAGTCGAGGCGAGAGATGACTATAGCCTGAACCAGGAGCTGAGTAGCATATTGGGTCAGGTATGGTCTGATTTTTCTAATGTTATATAGCGCATAACGGCACGACCGCACTACGGAAGCAATGTGGTCAGAAAAAGATAGCCGGTCATCAATCACGACACCGTTTTTAGCAACCTTGTTCGGAGCAATCGTGACAGTGTCCATATTCAGGCTGATATCATGGTGGATTGACTCCTGGGCTGGGATCACCAGGAGTTCAGTCTTAGACAGATTGAGCTGGAGGTGGTGTTCCTTCATCTATGTGGAGAGTGCGGAGAGACAGGCAGAGATGCGTGCAGAGACCGTGGTGTCATCTGGTTGAAACGACAAATACAGCTGTGTATCATCAGCATAGCAGTGATAGGAGAAGCTGTGTGAGCGGATGACGCGGCCCAGCGAGGTGGTGTAGGTGGCGAAGAGAAGGGGGCCCAGCACCGACCCTTGGGGCACCCCTGTGGAGAGGGTGTGAGTTGATGACAGTTGTCCTTGCCATGACACTTCAAAGGAGCGTCCAGTGAGGTAGGAGTCAAACTAGGAGTGTGCTATGCCTGTGATGCCTATGTTTGAGAGTGTAGTTAGCAGTATGCTGTGGTTGACTGTATCGAAGGCTGCCGATAAGTCGAGTAGGATAAGTACTGATGATTGTCCTTCAGTTCTGGCTACTCTGAGGGCTTCTGTGACGGAAAGCAGTGCTGTTTCAGTGGAGTGGCCGCTTGTAAAGCCAGACTGCTTCGGGTCAAGTAGGTCATTCTGGGTAAGGAAATTAACAACCTGATTAGAGACCGCCCTCTCGATGGCTTTCGAAAGGAAGGGAAGCAGTGAGACCGGCTGATAGTTCTCCACCTGGGCGGGGTTGAGTGTGGTCTTTTTGAGCAGTGGTGTGACCCTAGCCTGTTTGAAGGCGGCTGGAACTATACCTGATGATAGCGAAGCATTCATCACAGACGTGATCGATGGGACTACTGTTGGGGCGATGGCTTGCAGCAGATTCGAGGGGACAGGGTCTAGTTAACATTTGCTGCAAAATGCTGCCGTAACTATTGTCAAGACCACAGGAGCAGTCTGTGTCCAGTAAGCTAAAAAAGGCAAATAACTTGTAAGAAATTACATAAAACCTAGCCTGTGTACTATAGTTTGGTACATGTTACTAATCTATAATGTAAATACACACTGTATCAAACTATGTAAGTGACATTTTTTATGTATTTATGCACCTTTGACAATAGACGAATAAGATGTGT
>CM050208.1:12767500-12805000 GCA_027475355.1 Coilia nasus
CTCCCTCTCTCATTCTCTCTCTCCTCTCTTCTCACAGTCCTGCCGTCCCCCACAATCCCTCTCTCTCTATCCATCTCTCCCTCTCTCATTCTCTCTCTACCCCTCACTCCTTCTCTCTCTACCCCTCTCAGCTTCTCACACTATCCATCTCTCCCTCTCTCATTCTCTATCATCTCTCTCTCTCTTTCATTCTCTCTCTCCTCCCTTCTCACACTCCTGCCATCCTGCACGCTCCCTCTCTCTCTCTATCCATCTCTCTCTCTCTCTATCCATCTCTCCCTCTCTCTCTCTATCCATCTCTCTCTCTCTCTCTCTATGCATCTCTCCCTCTCTCTCTCTGTCCATCTCTCCCTCTCTCTATCCATCTCTCCCTCATTCTCTCTCTCCTCACACTCCTGCCGTCCTGCACACTGCCTGTCCACTCAGTCCTCTACTCTCTCTCTACCCCTCTCCCCTTCTCTCTACTTTCACTCACTCCATCTCTCTACCCCTCTCCCCTTCTCTCTACTTTCACTCACTCCATCTCTCTACCCCTCTCCCCTTCTCTCTACTTTCACTCACTCCATCTCTCTACCCCTCACCCCTTCTCTCTCTACTATAACTCACTCCATCTCTCTCTACCTTCCCTTCTCTCTACTTTCACTCACTCCATCTCTCTACCCCTCTCCCCTTCTCTCTCTACTTTCACTCACTCCATCTCTCTACCTCTCACCCCTTCTCTCTACTTTCACTCACTCCATCTCTCTACCCCTCTCCCCTTCTCTCTACTATAACTCACTCCATCTCTCTACCCCTCTCCCCTTCTCTCTACTTTCACTCACTCCATCTCTCTACCCCTCTCCCCTTCTCTCTACTTTCACTCACTCCATCTCTCTACCCCTCACCCCTTCTCTCTCTACTATAACTCACTCCATCTCTCTACCCCTCACCCCTTCTCTCTCTACTATAACTCACTCCATCTCTCTACCCCTCACCCCTTCTCTCTCTACTATAACTCACTCCATCTCTCTCTACCTCCCCTTCTCTCTACTTTCACTCACTCCATCTCTCTACCCCTCTCCCCTTCTCTCTCTACTTTCACTCACTCCATCTCTCTACCCCTCTCCCCTTCTCTCTCTACTATAACTCACTCCATCTCTCTACCCCTCTCCCATTCTCTCTACTTTCACTCACTCCATCTCTCTACCTCTCACCCCTTCTCTCTCTACTATAACTCACTCCATCTCTCTACCCCTCTCCCCTTCTCTCTACTTTCACTCACTCCATCTCTCTACCCCTCACCCCTTCTCTCTCTACTTTCACTCACTCCATCTCTCTACCCCTCTCCCTTTCTCTCTCTACTTTCACTCACTCCATCTCTCTACCCCTCTCCCTTTCTCTCTCTACTATAACTCACTCCATCTCTCTACCTCTCACTCCTTCTCTCTACTTTCACTCACTCCATCTCTATGTACTACTCTCCCCTTCTCTCTCTACTTTCACTCCATCTCTCTACCTCTCACTCCTTCTCTCTACACTTTCACTCCATCTCTCTACCTCTCACTCCTTCTCTCTACACTTTCACTCCATCTCTCTCTATCTCTCTTTCCCTTTCTCTCTCTACTTTCACTCACTCTTCTCTACCATATTTGCCTTCTATTTCTCCTCCTCTCTCTACCTCTGCTTCTCTATCTTTCACTCTTTCACCACCTTTATCTTTCTCTCTACCTCTCATCCCTCCTTTCTTCTACTCACTCCTTCTCTACCTTTCCCCTTCTCTTTCTCCTCCTCCCTCTACCTCTTACCACATCTCTCTTTTCTTTCAGTCACTCCTTCTCTCTCTACCTGTCTTCTCTCTTTCTCCTCCTCCCTCCTTCTCTCTACCTCTCACCTTCTCTTTTTCCTCCTCTCTTTCTCTCTCTACCTCTTTCCTCTCTACCTCTAAATCTTTCTTTGTCCACCTTTATCTTTCTCTCTCTACGTCTCACCCCCTCTTTCTTTTACTAACTCCTTCTCTACCTCTTTCTCCTCCCTCTTTTCCACTTACTCTTTCCATCTAACTTTCAGTCTTTCTCTCTCTACTTTACTCCCCTTCTCTCCTCCCATTCATTCCCTCTCCTCCTCTCAATATTTCTCTTTCCTCCCCTCTCTCCTTTCATCTCTATCTCTCACTCCTTCTCTCTTTACTTTCACTCACTCCATCTCTCCATCTCTCTCTACCTCTCCTTCTTTTCTCCTTGTTGCTGTGTCCTTACCTCTCTCTCTCTCTCTTTCTCCTTCTATCTCTCCCCCTCTTTATGTCATTATCCCTTTTTCTCGTTCTGTTTTTCCCATTATAACTCCCTCTATCACCCCTTTCTCTTCTTTTTCATTATCTCTCTATCACCCATTTCTCTTCTTTCCCATTATCTCTCTATCACCCATTTCTCTTCTTTCCCATTATCTCTCTATCACCCATTTCTCTTCTTTCCCATTATCTCTCTCTCCATTTCACCCCAACTGCTCCCACCTATTTCTAGCCTCCTCTCTCTCTCTTTCTCTCTCTCTCTCTCCTCTTCTTCTTTGTTCTTATCACTCTTACCTGCTCTGTTCTTACCCATTTCCCTTTCTCTTTTCTTGCATCCCTCTCTCTATCACTCCCTCTCTCTATCACCCCTTTCTCTCCTCTGCTACTACCTGTCTCTATTTCTCTTTCAACCCCACTGCCCCTATTTCTGTCCTTCACCATCTTTCTCTTTTTTCCTCATCCCTCTTTCATCATCTCTCTTTCTAACCCCCCCCCCCTTCCCCCCCCCGCCCTGTTCTTAATCTATTTTTTTCTTTTTTCCTCATCCCTCTCTCTTTATACCCCCCCCCCCCCCCCTGTTCTTACATCTTTTTTTCTTTTTGCTTCATCCCTTTTTATCACTCTCCCCCTTTCTTCATACATCTTTCTCAACCTGTTCTTTACCACATTGATATTTCACACCCCAGCCTGTCTCTCACCCTTTCCTCTCCTTTCCTCTCCTCTCCTCACTCACTCTTTCACTCACTCTTTCACACCCCAGCCTGTCTCTCACCCTTTCTTCTCCTTTCCTCTCCTCACTCTTTCACTCACTCTTTCACACCCCAGCCTGTCTCTCACCCTTTCCTCTCCTCTCCTCACTCACTCTTTCACACCCCAGCCTGTCTCTCACCCTTTCCTCTCCTCTCCTCTCCTCACTCTTTCACTCACTCTTTCACACCCCAGCCTGTCTCTCACCCTTTCCTCTCCTCTCCTCACTCACTCTTTCACTCACTCTTTCACACCCCAGCCTGTCTCTCACCCTTTCTTCTCCTTTCCTCTTCTCTCCTCACTCACTCTTTCTCATCCCAGCCTGTCTCTCACCCTTTCCTTACCTTACCTCTCCTATCCTCACTCACTCACTCACTCGTTCACTCACTCATTCACACCCCAGCCTGTCTCTCACCCTTTCCTTACCTTACCTCTCCTATCCTCACTCACTCACTCACTCACTCGTTCACTCACTCTTTCACACCCCAGCCTGTCTCGCATCCTTTCTTTTCCTTACCTCTCCTTTCCTTTCGTCACTCACTCTTTCACTCACTCGTTCACACCCCAGCCTGTCTCTCACCCTTTCCTCTCCTTATCTCTCCTATCCTCACTCACTCGTTCTCATCCCAGTCTGTCTCTCACCTTCTTTCGTTTCTCTCTCCCCTCCCCCCTGGTCTCTGTGCTCGCTCTCTATTTTTGCTCTTTTCCCTCTTTCCCTCTATTGCTTCAGTCTCTCCCTCCTGCATCTCTCTTCTTCTCTACTGTCATCTATCTTTCTATCCGCTCTCCTGTAACACACCTCAATTGTGTGTGTGTGAGTGTGGTGGGGGTGTTTGTGTGTGTGTGTGTATGTGTGTATCTGTGTGTGTGTTTGTGTGTGTGTGTTTGTGTGTGTGTATGTGTGTGTGTTTGAGTGTGTGTATGTATGTGTGTATCTGTGTGTGTTTGAGTGTGTGTATGTGCGTATGTGTGTATCTGTGTGTGTTTGAGTGTGTGTATGTGCGTATGTGTGTATCTGTGTGTGTTTGAGTGTGTGTATGTGCGTATGTGTGTATCTGTGTGTGTTTGAGTGTGTGTATGTGCGTATGTGTGTATCTGTGTGTGTTTGAGTGCCCCGATGTTCCCTCCTCTGTGGTCTCTCCCATCTCTCTTCTCCGTGTCTGGGTCACACAATCTGCTTATTCACCTACACAGGGGGCTCGTTTGTCAGAGAGGGAGTGTGTGTGTGTGTGAGAGAGAGAGAGAGAGGGAGAAGGAGAGGGAGAGGGAGAGAGTGTGTGTCTGGCTGATGTTGGTGCGTGTAAAATGGGTATTGTGATTTTCTGGGTCAGTGTGGCTGCAGCCAGAGCTGTGTGTGTGTGTGTGCAATTTTGGAAGTGTGTGTGTGTGTGTGTGTGTGTGTGCGAACTTTTAGAAGTGTGTGTGTGCATGTGTGGTCATGATATGTGTGTTACATGACTGTGTGTATGATAGAAAGACAGACTGCACACACATGTGCATGTGTGATTGTATGAATGTGTGATTTTCTGTGTGTGTGTGTGTGTGTCTGTCTGTGTGTGTGTGTGTGTGTGTGTGTGTGTGTGTGTGTGTGTTTCTGAGCCTGTGTGTGAATATGACTGATCTTGTGAATATGACCATGTGTGTATGGGTTTGTGTGTGCGTGTGTACGTCGTTGACTGTGTGTTAGCGTGTGTATGTATGAGTGTGTGTGTGTGTGTGTGTACATGGTTGACTGTGTGTGAGCGCTTGTATGCCTGTGTGTGTGTGTGTGAGTGTGTGTGTGTGTGTGTGTGTTTGTGTGACTATCTGAGTGTGTGTAAGCAGGACAGCATCAGCTCACTGCGATCATGTGTCACTGATAGATGGACACCTGGTCAGGTGTGTGTTTATTCTTTAATGAGACAAGCTTCAGTTTCACCGTCACACAACACAACAATGCCTGGGTTACTTTACAGCTCCTGTGTACATATCTCATAACACACACACATACACACACACGCACGCACACATACACACATATACACACTGTCTGTGTGTCCTCAATAGGGACCATCTGTGCAGCTTCCAGCCCTTGAATGGTTAGAAAAATGTGCTAAAGTTTAAAGAGTAGATTAGCCCTCATGTGTCCATGGTAACGCCTTCCCATCATACCCTGCTGCCTGTCAACTCCGCCCATCAATGAAGGGCCGGCCACTGGATTGGCTGAAAATCAGGAAGTAAGCTTTTGTCATCATCCGCTTCTTCTTAGCCTTTAAAGATGGGAGTTTTTTGAACATTCTGTAAAAGAATGTGTTCTACAACAATGTAAGATTCTAGAATTCCCCATTACATTCTATGGAGCCCAACATTCTTTAGAACTTTCTTCCTCTGTGACAACACCTTTCCAGGTCAGGGGGATGGGCATCATGTCAGAGGGCGGAGCCTAACGTCAGGTTCATCTCCTCAACACCTGTGGCCGCTCCTCCTCCTCATATTCATAATCTAACTCCGCCCCCTCGTACTCTAGCTCGCCCCCCTCGTACTCAAACCCCTCCCTCTCGCAGATGTACTCCTCCCTCTCGTACTCTATCCCCTCCTGCTCGTACTCCAGCTCCCCCTCCATAAATTCCACCGTCACCCCCACCTCCCCCTCCTCCTCCCCCCCCGCCCCCCCCTCCGTGCCCGGGTGTCCGTTAGGCATGCCGTTGCTCGCTTTGCCGCCGTTGGCGGGGCCCGCGTTCTTGAGGATGCCGTGAATGGCGGGCTCCTCCTCGGCTGCCTCTTCCTCTTCGGCGGCGGCGGCCTCGGCCTCGGCGGCGGCCTCGGCCTCCTGGCGCTCCTGCTCCCGCCGCAGCCTCTTCTCGATGCGGCGCTCGCGCACTTCCATCTCCTCGGCCGCGCCCTCCCCCACCAGGAACACCTCCTCGCTCACCTTGGGCGGCCCCGCCGTGGGGTTGTGGTCGTAGGAGAACAGGTGCAGGCTGCTCAGGTGGGCCATGTTGGGGAACGTACTGATCTTGTTCTTGTCCATGTCCAGGATCTCCAGGCCCTGCATGTGCAGCAGAACCTTGGGGAACTCCTGCACAGAACCGTCACAAAGCGTGTCACTTCCTGCGGCTACGAGCCTTTAGCAGGGTGGCAATGAAATATTCAACAAAAGAATGCGTACTGCAACAATGCACGATTCTACAATAACACATTCTGCTCTATGGGCCATAATATTCTCCACAACATTTATTTAGAAGTCACTTTATGTTTCTTAAACTATATTATCTCATAAAATTCAATTTTGTTGTCATGTGAAAAAAACTTTGCTGCCTATTATACATTTGATAGCCCAGCTTTAAACCACATTATTCAATGACATACTTATTTTAAAATCAAGTGAGAAAGTACACTACGTATCTTTAAAAAACCTTGTGTTTTACAGTAATTTTGTTTAAATCACATTACTCATTAGACTACTGAGCTTTAAGAAGCCCTTTCCAAACCCAGTTTATACTGGGGCAGATTTAATCAGAACTTTAACATAAACACTCATCTCAAATAAGATCTTGTGTAGGTCAGATTATTTCAACTAACGCTATCATGACTTTGCTTACTGTCACTGAGGGAATACGACTATTATAGCTGACATGATCTATGACTGTCATTTTCACCACACACACACACACATGAACATAAACATACACACACACGCACTGACAAGTACGACTGATTCACCTGGTGGTCAGAAAAAACAGTGTGTTCTCCACAATCCTGACTGCCTGGCTTCAGGTTCCTTTCAATGCTACTGCACACACACAGACTCCAAGAGACACACTCACCCTCCAAAACACACACAGACTGACGCACACACATAATCACACACACACAAACACACACACTGACACAAACTGACACACACACACACACACACACACACCCTTGCTCTCTGTCTCCACTGCTCTTCGGTGGAGGTTGTGTGCTGAGATATGACACAAGGGGCTTAGACACTGGGTCACATTCATGAATAAGGACAGGCTTAGCCAAACAAACTATCTGTCTTTTGCTCCCACTCTGTCTGTCTCCCTCTCTTTCTCCAACTGTCTCTCTCTCTCTCACACACACACACACATACACACACACACACACACATACGCACACACATTTATAAATAAGGTCAGACTTAGTTGCGCTACCTGAGACAAACAGACACACACACATATACACACACACACACGGTTATGAATAAGGTCAGACTAAGTTGGGCTACCTGAGACACACAGACACACACACACACAGGTCAGGTCTACCTGACCTACCTAAGGTATCCCACTGTCTTGCAGCTGCTGGGGAGGTGTATTGGGACTTCAGTCACACAATTGAAGGTTTTAGAGTAGAGTACAGTGTAACTGTATAAGATATTTGTATAAAATGCTCGCTTTTACATTAAATGCAGCCATATTATATTAGAGGATAAGTAGCTGTTGCAGTACTAGTAGTAGAAGTTGAAACTCATGAATTAGAACTGTGGACAAGCAATTGTGCTTTGAGCTGAGTGTCATGCATAGTGGCCATACACACCTCTGTGTCATTAAACTACAGTATATCTGATCAGAATGTGGCAATCAAGAGTGATCATTAACCCTTCCTTTGTAACAATCTATCAATCTATCAATCTAACAATCAAAAAAATAATATGTTCCACAACAATGTAAGAATCTAAAATTCTACATTCTATTCTGTGGACCCTGATATTACTGTAAGCACATTTTAGAATGCTAATGCTCCAGCACCGGTGTGACAGTACCCCCGAAGGGTTAATAAACCTGATGTACTAGAACTCAGTGTCACTCGAAGAAGTCGCTGGTGATAACTTTTCCAGAACTTTCTGCTGCCATCCTGATAGCGCTCACTGAAATAGCCGTCCTGGGAGGGCCTGGGCCTCAGGGGTTCTCCCAGGCACGGTAATGAGGAACTAAAAATGTCCACATACGACGCCCGGGCACACCAATCAGGAACCTTCCAGAAAGAACAGCAAGAAAAGCGACCGTCCATGGTGCAGTGCTGTAAGGGCGGGCAGGGGGTGGGGGAGGGGGAGGGGGCAGATACCTGCAGAAGTTTTGACAGAGGTCTCGAAGAACTTACATAACTACTGTCACAGAGGTCTAGAGAAAATTGAAGAACTACTGGGACACAAGTCTATGGGAACACAAAGAACTACTTGGACAGAGATCTGAAGAAACTTACAGACTAACTGGGACAGAGGTCTGGGGGAACTCAAAGGTCCCATTGCATCATTTTTCATTAACTTTGCGGTGGTCTCTAGTATTAATGAATGCCCTCTGAGCTGGTTTTGGTGAAAAATACTTTTCGCTAAGTGAATGTATGCTGCAACGAGACTCCTCCAGTAATCAGAACGGTGGCATGTTTTTTCTAATTAACAAATTTACGTCACTTTCTTTGCTTGTTTTTATTCACTTGTTTTTCCGCCTATTTTCTTTCATTGACTACAGGAGGCAATCGGGGAAAAGGATCATTTTCACGTGCAGCATGCATATGCAACTTGGAGTGACCTGGCGTACTCCAAAAAGAACAAGTACTAGGTTTCTGGCAGAATGAGACCTTTAAAGAACTAGTTAGGCCCCAGGTAGAGAGAGCGATGCTTCCCATGAACCAACTGCCATCAAGAAAACATAACATTATCATGCCCGTTAGAGGCATTATACAAAACACAATGACATAACAGTCATGTTACCCTTCTGGAAACAATGCAAGATTCTACAATAACACATTCTGTTCTATGGGCCATAATATTCTTTATAACATTTATTTTGCAGAAGTCACTTTGTTTCTTAAATTATATCTCATAAAATTCAGTTTTGTTGTCACATGGAAAAACTTTACTGTAAACACAATGACACTGCAGTCGTGTTACCCCTCTTGAGAATGGGAAATATAGCTCTTTCTGCATCCTGTTTGCCACAACAAGACAGAACTGTACCTCATTTGTTATATAAGAGGACATATATACTGTCGGAGCCTTCCAGCCATGAGCTGTGTTCATTCCTTCCCTATTTCTGCACATTGTCTGAGAGCTCATAGACAAAAACAATGAAGCAAAGCAATGCCCAGGTAAAAAAAAAAAACGGTATTGTCTATGGACAAACTCTAAGGCAGTGCTAACATAAAGGACTACTTGTGTGGGCAGAGACAGATTAATCAGAGGAATACTGTTTGTAAGAGAAAGAGCATAAATGAGAGACAGGATTCATGTCTTCAAGTAGGGCTATATTGGTGACATGCTAAGCGCTACAGGCAACACCTGTAGGAATGAGATGAGGATATTAGGAGGGCCATGAGGACAATAAAGGCTCTGTCTGCATATATGTCCCCTAATCCGTGCTGCATGATAAATGAGGATAAACAAGGCTATAAACTAGCCTAGAAATCTGCATGTACCCTAGCGTTAGCAAATGAATGTCCTATCCTGGGTACAGTCTAGCAACAAGCCATGAAAGCTCATTTGCTATTGTTCCAAATCTGGTTGGACCAATCACATTCTTGTAGAGAGTCGCTGGGTGGTTTTAATGCAATGACAACAGGACTGCAATGGTGCAAGGAGGCTATGGTAAACAAGTTCATTGCCCTGATTGGTTGTAGCGCTATCTTATTGTGTGCAGTGGCTGTTTGAGAGACAATGGTTGATGCCGCCCCTTGGATTGCGCCTGGCCTATCCATCCTGGCCAGACCACACCACAGTTTGAAGGCCTGGCCTATCTTTCCCAGCCAGACCACACCACAGTTTGAAGGCCTGGCCTATCTATCCCAGCCAGACCACACTGGGCCTGTTGATCTTGTGCCCTCTTGTGAGGTACAGTGCTGGTGGTGTTTTCAGTGCCACTGTTCGTTGTAACACACACATACAAACACACACACACACACACACACACACACACACACACACACACACACACACACACACACACACACACACACACACACACACACACACACACACACACACACAAACACACACACACACACACACACACACACACACAAATACAGTGCACATACAGAAACACGTTATCTCTCTCTCTCTCCTCTTTCTCTCTTCTCTCTCTCTTTCACTCTCTCTCTCTCTCTCACACACACACACACACACACACACACACACACACACTCACACTCTTTAGCAATGTTCAGTGTTGTGTTTTCCATACAGTGATGCTGGTCTAAGCCCCCTGTGGCATTTCTGCACTCTGACCCCTTTTCCAGCCTAAACATCCTAACCTTCATATTACCCCTATCCTCATCATCATTACCATCACCAACATTATCAACCTCTCCATCACCCTCACCATCATCATCACCAACTATATCAACCTCACCATCATCCTCATCATCATCACCAACATTATCAACCTCTCCATCATTCTCATCATCATCATCACCATCATCATCATCATTATCAACCTCTCCATCCTCATACTCATCATCACCTTTATCACCACCATCATCATCATCAACATTATCATCATCACCACCATTATCAACCTCTCCATCATCATCATCATCATCATCATCATCATCATCATCATCATCATCATCATCATCATCATCATCATCCTCCCCCTTGCATGTATTCCCTGCGCCCTGTAGGCCCTGGGCCGAGCTGGCAGTGTAATGAAGACTGAGTCTGTGGCTTGCTCTATGCTGAGCTCTGATGTAGTGATTTCAGCCAAAGTCTCCAAAGTCACCTGCTGTAATAGCCTCATGCTACCCTGGGGGGCGGGGCGAGGGGGGTCATCTCCAAAGTCACCTACTCCCCCCGCACCTCAGACAGCACGCTGGGAAAAGAATTTATTGCTGCCAAGACCTCTAACATGACTGATTGTCCGATTTCCCAATGTCAATGAAGACAAAGTGCCTTTACAACACCTTTCCAGTAAATACTGGACCACGCTAACACTCACATGTGGAATATGAAGTACAACTGATATACTCCTGCTACTTCCACAACACACAAGCAGATAGTAGCAACAACGATCTGGTCTATTCAGTGATATAAACTAGTACAGAATGTATGAATAAAAGGCAACGTTAAATATTCAGGACACAAAGTTAAATTGGATTTAAAGTGGAAGTAGAATGCTTATTTTCACTATTCATGATATTCATTGTTACATTTATCTGCCGCTTTTATCTAGAGTGACTAGGCATAGGGACGAGGGTGCAGGAGAGAGCTGCTTATTCACTCCTCCACCGTTACTGTTTCCTACTGGTACAGGAATCCAGCCTGCAACCTTCCGTTCCTTAGAACAACTCTCTAACCATTAGGCCACAGCTGGCCCATAGTTCTGGTGTGCTAATATAGATATCTGTACCATGTTTCAGCGATCCAAACCACATACAGTAGTCTTTCAGTACAGTACAGTAGTCTTCAGTACAGTACAGCAGTCTTTTTCACCTACACCAGCTACCAAGAAGAGCTACCTCAAAGTTTCCTTCTTGTTGGAAGCGTATATGTTTACCTATATGTCTATGTCTATTTATTGTTGATGTCTGTATACACTTCATGTCCATGAGTGTAGCTGGGTGTTTGTGTGCATGTGTGCGTGTGTGTGTCTGTGTGTGTGTTTCTAGTTTAAATTGCATATTTAGTGTCTGGTGAAACACAGTTTCAGTCCTCTGTGTAATGCCTGTTACATAGTGAACTGACAATAAAGTACACTTTGACTTTGACTTTCTCACACTGTACAGCTCTATCCAGCTCTATCCACTGTCATTGGTCAGCTCAGCTCTTCGACTCTGTGACAAAACTCAGCTCTTTGACAAAACTAACAATTAAAGATTGATCAGCCTAAGAAAATGATGTATACTAATTGAGGCAAATGGTTTTGTGTTCTTTTGGTAATTATATTTTTCTTCATATTGCATGAGGGATGTAATACAAGGTGACGTAAAGTTGTACTGGAACAAAAGTGTGAAAAATGGCTGAAGTTGTACAAAGACATTTCCAGGTAGATGAGGGAAATGTCTTCTGTGGAAAAATAAGTTACTGACTACCCACTAACTTTTACTTTAGCTTTGTCTATTTGGCTATGTGTGTATGTGTACATGCACAGAAACTACATAACACACTTAAGACAGGGGAGACCTGGAGGAGCAGATGAGATCCCCTCTAAACAAATAGCCACTTCTGTATAAACCAGTAAAGTGCTCCGGGACATATCGGGTTACGTGTCTCAGGCTCTGCAGGCCTCGCCGGGGCGGCTCTGCCAGGCAGGGGAGAACCAATCAGCCGGCGCACGACTCCCTGACCCTGAGCGGCGCGGTAGGCCTGCTCCATTTGCCGTAATGGAAACTTCCCCCGAGTGATTGGGACTGGAGCGACTACAGACGTCTCAGCCATGTTTGGGTTCAGCGGGAAGGGAAACCCCCCTGCCTGCAATCTCTGCTCTAGGCTCGTCTGTGCTACCGTTTAGGAATTCAGGATCATTCATTTCCAGAACGTAGCCCAGCCTGATTGTGACGCCGCTCTAGTCCATTACATTTCATTACATCACACCACTTTACAATACACTAAACTGCTCTGCATTCAACTATAGGGTAACACATTTTTACACTATTTTACAGTTCCTTTTTTAGTGTAAGTACATGTAAAAACATGTAATATTATGTACTTACACTGCACATATAACTAACACTAACCCCAAACCTAACCCTATGGTAAGTACATAATGTTACATATTGCTACACACTTTGTTACACTGTACCCAATTGATGTAACAGCAACAGTAAAATAAAGTATAACCTACTATAACACTACACTACACTGCATTGCACTACATTGTCTTGTAGGACCTGTAGGAAAAGCCAAATTTAACATGAGATCTCACCCAGTGCCAACAAACAGCCCTTCTTTTGTTTCTAAACAGGGCCTATTTAAATTCAATGAAGAATCTCAAAATACTCCTTTCCCCCTCTCAATCTATTCTTATCTTTCACGGCCCTCTGTGTGTCCCCCAGGACACAGGTGCCATCTCAATAAGAGCCTCGGGTGGAATCACAACACGAGCCACTTATTTCTCCTGAGACGTAGGACAGACAGTTTAGAGAACAGGAATTCTCCTTTGGGCACTCTTGTTCAGAATGCCACTGTCAGGCAGGTAGAAGACGTTATTAGAGCTACATGGTGTAGAATATAAAAACATAGAGAACTGGGGTTGTATTGTTGTTACAGTATGCATTGCTTGTATAGTTATGCTGTATTTGAAGTATAGCTACTCTGTAGTTCAGTTGTAATCATTTTGTGGTTGTGTTTCTAGTATGCTTTGGTTGTGTTGTAGTCTTGCTGTGAGTGTGTTGCTGTGTAGATGTGTTTAGGCCTATAGCTGTCATCCATCTCTAACTACGGTATAAGGTTGATGCCACTCTGACATTACCAATCTACCTGAAAGCAGTTGCCATAGTAATGCTGACGTTTTGTCTTACAGTCTGTGAAGCTTACATATAGTGGCATTGCTGCACTACCTCAAAGTGGTTGCCATAGTTATGCTATAGTTGTTACATCCAGTGAAGATGACATGGCAGTGACATTGTTGCGCTACCTCAAAGAGGTTGCCATAGTTAACAGACTGGCCTTCCTTGTAGTGGTTCCCATAGTGCAATAGTTGTGTGTAAAGGAAACATGCTAGTGATATAACTGGCCTACTTCGAAGCAGTTGCCATAGTGTACTGTAGGTGACATGGTGGTAACATTGGGGCACTACCCTTAGGCGATGGTCATAGTTATGTTTTAGTCACTCTCTCACTTACACACTTACTCACTCACTCACTCACTCATTCATCTACAGATTTACTCCCTCTCTTTCTCTCTCTCTCTCTCTCTCTCTCTCTTTCTTCTTCTCTCTCTCTTTCTCTCTCTCTCTCTCTCTCTCCGAGTCCAGTTTAAAGTGTGTTTTGTCTTAGTTACACCCTGTGACAGTGACACGGCAGTGACATGACTGGCCTACCTCAAAGTGATTACCATAGGCCTACAGTTTTGAAATAGGTGACATGACTGGCCTACCTCAAAGTGTTTACCAAAGGCCTACAGTTTTGAAGTAGGTGACATGCTAGTGACCTAGCTCAACGCGGTTACCGTGGGGTCTGAAGGTGACATCTCGGTGACACCAGCGGCTTACCTCGAAGCGGTTGCCGTAGAGCCACAGGCCGCGGAGGGACTCCATGCGCTCGGCGAAGTCGCTGGGCAGGGTGCGCAGGCGATTGTCCCCGAACTGAAGTGAGCGCAGGTTGGGCAGGTCGTAGAGCTGCTTGGGGAAGATCTGGAAGTAGTTGCTGTCCACCCACAGGCAGCGCAGTGCCTGTAGCTGCCTCATCTCGGGCGGCAGGCTGATGAGCCTGTTGCTGCCCAGGTAGAGGCACGTCAGGTTGACCAGCTGGCACACGGCCAGCGGCACGTCGTCCAGCTTGTTGAAGTCCAGCGCCAGCGTGCGCAGGCCCTGCAGCTGAGTAATGCCCTCCGGAACCTTCCGCAGGCGGTTCATGCACAGGTACAGCTTCTCCAGGTGCTCCAGGCCATACACCTGCCGTGGAATGCGCCGGAACTTCTTGCTGCTCAGGTCCAGGACGGGGTCGCCACTGGCCAGCAGGTCGTCCACTCCCGTAGGGAGGTCATCCTCCTCCTCCTCCTCCTCCTCCTCTTTTTCCTTCTCCACTTCCGCCGGCGCCTCCTCCTCCTCCCCCTCTTCCTTCTTGATCACCTTCTCGGTCTCTTCATCCTCCCCCTTTCCCTCCTCCTCCCCCTCTTCGCCCCCCTCCCCTTTGCGAGAAGAGTTGCCCATCGCCAGCAGGTGATGTTTCTAATAATGTGTCTGTGTGTGTTTACTTTTGTACTTTTAAGAGTTCATGTGTTTGCTTGTCTTTTTGTCTTTGTATGCCAAGTGCCTGTTTATGTTTCGGTTTTGGTGTGGGAATGTGAGTATGTGTGTGAGAACGTCAGTGTTTGTGTGTTATTTCTCCTTGTGTGCTACAAAAGCAGCCTGTATGTGCCTGTGTCAGTTTGTGTTCATGTGTGTGTGTGAGAGAGAGAGACAATCTGAATATATGTGGCTATGTCAGTGTGTGTGTGTATGTATGTCAGTGTATGTGTGTACGTCAATGTGCACGTGTGTGCATGTGTGTCAGTGTATGTGCATGTGTCAGTGTGTGCGTATGAGAGTCTGTCCCTGTGTTAGTGTGTGTGTGTGTGTGCCTGTGTCAGTGTGTATGAAAGGGTGTGTGTGTGTGTGTGTGTGTGTGTGTGTGTGTGTGTGTGTGTGTGTGTGTGTGTGTGTGTGTGAGTGTCTGTGTGTCTGTGTGTGTGTGTGTGTCTGTGTGTGTGTGTGTCTCTGTGAGGGACAGAGTTAGTCTCAGGACAGGGCTGGAGGACGCTGTGCTCTGTGAGGGTGTGCTGGAGCAGGGGGCTTAGTGGTCAGGAGAGGATGCCCAGGAGAAATCTTCCCTGTGGGGACACGGCCTGGTGGCATGGTGGCAGTGGCCCCTGTCCCTGGAGTGCTGGATCCAACTCCCACACACACACTCACACATACACAAACAGGCCCACTGTCAGCAAACCCTCAAACACCGTCTCACAATGACCATGATGATTTCTCCTTACACACACACACACTCACACACACACACACACACACACACACTCACACACCTTTACACTACTGTATGCCCAGCAGCAATATGAAGGCAAGATTAAAAATGTTGAAGGTACTGATAATAATAATAGTAGTAATAATAGTAGTAATAGTAATAGTAGTAGTAATAGTAATTGTAATAATAGTTATGATAGTAATAATGGTCAAAGTAATAAATAATAATCTCGATTATTTCTCACTGAATAATTACGCACAACAGAGCAAAATACAATACTTGTTTCTACTACAACCTAACTTACAACTGTTATATACATAGCTATGAAACCCAGGACTGTACATATTGAATCTAACTAACCCGCTGAGCTTTATAACTATCTACGCAAAACGCTGACCTTTACAATTTTCCCAAACTTTTCATCGGAGCTTTGTCTGGTCCATACAAAGATAGTTCCGGATTAGCTGGATAGTCTACAAGTTCAGCAGACGAAAGACATCCCTGCCAGGTTGTTCCTGGACTCGCAGCCAACCCGATGGGTAGACCGGAGCGGCGAAGCAGACTCCCTTGCGCCCGCTGGTGTGACCGCCGAGACCGCCGAGCCGGGATGCCAGAGCGCGCTGACAACAGTGACCTGGCCGCCGGCAAAGTGAACAAGCCTATGAAAGTCCACTCGCGAACCGACACGCCACACCAATTTGTTAAAGCCCCGGTACAGCTGTACAGTAAAAATCCGATATGTTTCTGCAAACTTCCTTTGGCAGATTTCGACAGAGGTCGGTAGATATTCAGGAACTCCCGTTTGTAAAAGAAAAGTCCTTTCCGTCGACTCGTTAATGACAGCGCTCAGCTCGCTGAAGCTGGTCCCGTTTCACAATCAGTCTCGGTTTGAACTCGGCGTAAAACGTTGCCTAGGACCGCTGCTCTTCCCTAGCAACCGGAACAGGACATTGGAGTCATATGGTTCAGAGAGAGAGAGAGAGAGAGAGAGAGAGAGAGAGATGACTCTAGGAATGGGAGGAGAATTGATACTTGCCGCGGTTTACCTCTGTCAAACACTCTAAATTGCTATCCGACTGAACAAAGCATATTTGTATGACAGAATATATTATGGTTTGTATAGACCTATCTTTTGTAATAAGGGAGTGTTGCTGTAACAGACATTATTTACAGTTATTTAAAGTCACTGTGTTCAGTCACTTGTATGTTGTGAAGGTGAATATGTAACAATGTTACTGCAACAAATCACAGAGATATCTGTAGTACTACCTACAGTAAGACATATTTTTAGATGTAAATACAATATATAGATAGATATAAAAATATGTTGCTGTACCTCGGTACCTGTAAACTAGTACCGAGATTTACAAACACTGTGTGCTGTGTCTTTCTATGTGAGTTTTTTGATGTGTTGTGTGTGTGTTTCAGTGAGCAAAGGTGAAGAATTGAGGCATCATCTTTGTGAGTGGCCTGTACATCTCTCATTAGGGCAGTGACAACTAAATCCATCACTGATACACTCATGACTTCTCTACATACTGTTCTGTGTTGAAGTAGACATTAAGGGTGAGACAGCTAAGCACAGTACGCGCACGCACACACACACACACACACACACACACACACACACACACACACACACACACACACACACACACACACACACACAGACGAACATCATACACTCTGTTAGGTGAAGTGCGCCCCCTAGTGGCACATTGATGGCGCTCCCAGGGTGAACGACGGGTCTGGCTGTGTCGGGATACAGAGAAGTCAGACAGCGCTGCCGGCAAACTGTGATGATGACAGAGATGAAGGCTTTGTGGTTTGACGCCCTCTGCTGGTTAAGAGGTGCAGTGCAGAAGTGACAGGGGAGCGTAAAATGGACGCTCTGGTATGGCTGCAACCGGCAACGAGGTCACGTAACTCAAGACTGCTGGAATCATTTTGGAACATAAATTTGGAAGCTACAAATTACTACTAAAACTGAATGTTAGTCATCTGGAGGAAAAAAACAGCTGTATGTTTGTATGTGTTCAGTTCAGAAACTTTGCCAGACTAGTCTGTTGTTGTGTGTGGTCTAGGCAAAGACACATAATGCTGCTTTCAGTGTTTTAATGATTCATTGACAGTTGAGAGAATGTCCTCTTCTGCTCAAATGTCAAGAGGCTTAAGTACCTCAGTGATAAGGCTGTTGTCCAAGAATGACCTCAGTTCAGTCTCCATCTATCTGTTAGTGTTCTGTCAGCAATAAGAAGAAGAAGAACAACAACAACAATAATCATAATAATACCAGTAATATTTGTATTTATAGGTGCCTTTCATGACACCCAAGGACACCTTAGAAAACTGTATTGAAACAATATCAGAAATTTGACATTTTTTTAGGCCTCCAAAGCTTTTCTGCTGAGTGCAGTGGATGCCAGCTAACACATTTGGGCGTTGGATAAGAGTGTTGGATAACCTCCCTCCCGACACCTACAAAGGACACGCTACTGACTGAGCTAAGAGCCCAGCTTTTAGCTCGCGTCTTAGGGCTAATTCACACCGGCTGGAGCGTGTACAGCATGTAATGTGTACAATATGTTTGTATGTGTGGCAGAATACGCAGAATCACGCGTGCGGTGTGAATAGTCCAATTTGTGAACATGCATTCTAAACGAATACGGACAGAAAATGGGCACGCGGTGTGTGCCGAGAGTGTTTTGATGTGAATGAGCCCTTAGCGTGTCTGTCTCCCATTCCAGAGTTGCTGTGAGGTCATGGGCTGGAGCTTGGCCCTGGACTGTGCAGGAAGACCTGTGTTGCATGAGCATCACCCCAGAAATGGGAAGTTCTCTTTGACAGCAGGTATCTGCCTGGCTCGTCTTCCCTGGTTATGGGAAGGGTATGGCATGTTCCTCCAGCTGAGGCTGCTGTGGTGAAGAGGCTGTGCAGGTCAGTCACACTGTGTGGGGCACAGAGCTGTATCTACCGTGCTGCTCATCCTCCCTGGGTCAGGGCAGTCATGTCTCGCGCGTCACTCAACTTATCTAGGTCAGGTGTCACACCGCTGGCAGGTGTCCAATCAGCAGAGACGTTCACGTCAGAGCAGCGAGGCTCCTGGCTGGACACCTGCCTGATACCTGATGTCCTGATACCTGATGTCCTGATATCTGATGTCCCCATGCCTGATGTCCTGATGCCTGATGTCTCGATGCCTGATGCCTGATGTCCCCAAGCCTGATGTCTCGATGCCTGATGTCCCGATACCCGATGTCTCGATGCCTGATGTCTCGATGCCTGATGTCCCGATACCCAATGTCTCGATGCCTGTTGTCTCGATGCCTGATGTCCCAATGCCCCGATGCCTGATGTCTCGATGCATGATGTCTCGATGGCTGATGTTCTGATGCCTCGATGCCTGATGTCTCGATGCCTGATGTCTCGATGCCTGATGTCCCGATACTTGATGTCTCGATGCCTGATGTCCCGATGCCCGATGTCTCGATGGCTGATGTCTCAATGCCTGATGTCTCAATGCCTGATGTCCCCATGCCTGATACCTGATGCCTGATGTCGCGATGCCTGTTGTCTTTATGCCTGATGTCTCGATGCCTGTTGTCTCGATGCCTAATGTCCTGATGTCTCTATGCCTGATGTCCCGATGCCTGATGTCCTGATGTCCCCATGCCTGATATCTTGATTCCTGATGTCCCCATGCCTGATGTCCTAATGTCTCGATGCCTGATGTCTCAATGCCTGATGTCCCCATGCCTGATGTCCTGATATCTGATGTCTCGATACCTGATGTGCCGAGGCCTGATGTCTCGATGCCTGATGCCTGATGTCTCGATGCCTGATGTCCCCATGCCTGATGTCCCCATGCCTGATGCCTGATGTCCCCATGCCTGTTGTCTCGATGCCTGATGTCCCCATGCCTGATGTCTCGATGCCTAATGTCCCAATGCCTGATGTCTTGATGCCTGGTGCCTAATGTCTCGATGCCTGATGTCCTGATGTCTCGATGCCTGATGTCCCCATGCCTGATGTCTTGATGCCTAATGTCTCGATGCCTGATGCATGTGCATTGCACACAGTGAGGTCTTTAGTCTCACAGTGTAGTCCCTCTCTGACAGGACCCATTAGAGTCTGACATTAGTGTGGTACAATGGAGCTGAAACCCCTCCAGAAACACAGACAGTGGAGCTGAAACTCCTCCAGGGACACAGACACAGTGGAGCTGGGAAAAGCTCCAGAAACACAGGCACGCTGGGCCAGCAGTGTTCAGTTCACTCCCAAATGGCATCTTGGGGTTACACTTTACTTTACTGTCCCTGTTACATCAATAAGGTACAGTGTAACAAAGTGTGCAACAATATGTAACATTATATAATTGCACTGTACCATAGGGTTAGTGTTCAGTATGTGGAGTGTAAGTACATGATAGTATTGGACTAAAAAATACAACTGTATAAAATAAAGCGTTACCCAGCTTGGTAAAAGGCCAGTGTCCAAAGTGTCCATACGGTGTTAGGACAGTAGTGTATTCTGTGTGCAGTGTTATAAAATGTTTATTCTGCTAACAATAGAACCTGATATAGGTCAATATTAACCCCAATCTTTCTGGACAGACAGACAGGCAAGCAGATAGAAGTGAGTGAGGTATATGCAGGATCACACAAGCATTGCTTTATTCTAACTCCTTAGCAAGGCTTTAGGGATTTTTTATTACAATTTTTAGTCTGATGTGGAATGACTGACACATCAGCCCCAGTGTTAATCTTAACATAATCTTGAACTCTATATTGGAGAGGCAACTTCAGCCACTTCATAACCTAATAGGGGTGTGCAAAAAATATCGTAATATATCGTATCGCAATATATCGTATCACAATACACTGTATCGTTTCAAACATCAACATCGTGATACTAATTTTCACAATATACTATATCAATTTCTGTCCTATGCACTTTATGTTTTTCTGTTATATTGAGTTCAGTAACTCTGAGTTATGTTGATTTAATTAAGTTTTGATAAGATGTGAGACTATCTAGATTGTAAATAGCAACTGATAATTTAGCTCTATTTTGACATTTTCACTGAACAATGTAGAATATCGCAATATATCGCAATATACCCAGTATCGCAATGTATTGTGATAGAATCGTATCGTGGTATATGTATCGTGATACGTATCGTATCGTGAAGTCCTTGCCAATACCCACCCCTATAACCTAATACACACTTACAAAAATAAACGCAAAAACATAAAATGAACAAAATACATTTTTATTACAGGTAACCAAAGTAGGTCATCATCAACATACTCTGTCTGCTTTTACTCGGTTATGCTTTTACTCTGTTCTTCTCTGCACACTGCAACGAGCTTGATTTGTGTCCTTCATTGTAAAATGCTTTGGATAAAAGTGTCTGCTAAGTGTAATGTGTGTGTGTGTGTGTGTGTGTGCCCACCTGTCTGCCTGTCTGTATGGTAAGTTCTAACATATAATTGGCTTAACTTGTACACCTTGGAGGGTTATCGCAGGCAGGGGCAGAGCTAGGGGGTGGCTTTTGGGGCTGAAGCCCCGAATCTCACGTCAAAAGCCCCGAATCGTTTTAAGCTTTAAAAAATCATGACAACCCTGAGAATATGCTCCCTGTAAATTACATTAAAACTGATTAATGGGCAAATAGCCTAGAACAAAACCCACATTTCCCTCATTCTTAAAACTAAATGCTGTTATTCTAACGTGACCCAACTAGAAAAATAGAATCCCACTAAAACAAGGGTGTGCATGTGTTCTATTTCTAAACATTAACGTCTTTTTTTGTACAGTCTACGCTCGTCTGTCAGAACTCGTCTGTCTTCCTTCAACCACATAAGACATTTCTTTAAAAAAAAAACTACTGTTACCTTGTCATCAGCAGCAGCCAGTAAGTTGTCACACGTTTCAGGTCAGTGATTAAAACCATATTTTGGGTTAGCACGGCAGTCTTGACGTTTGGTAGGCTACTAGCCACAGCTTGGCTGTCTACATCGGCTAGCTACGTTAGGCTGCTATAAGAATTCTAGCCTGGTAAACCAGCCCCTCGTACTTCTTTTTATTTTGTACAGAATTCTGAAAGTACGAGGAAAAAGTTAACGAGTTAATGAAATTGGGATGTAAAGAATAATTTTAAAGGTGTTATGATACATTAACTAGTAATTTTCTCCATTCCTGAGCTTTGCCATTATGGAGGGCGAAAAATGACATAATTAATAATAAATACATATGTAAAAATATGTAGCATAAATAAATAAAATGACAAAAATGGGAAAGAAGTCATTTTCATTTACTGCTGCATTTATTTACATTTACATTAATTCCATAATTTATTTATTTTTCATTTTCTCTTTCTATTTATTTACAGATATTTTTCCCTGTAATATTTTCTACATACTGTTTTATATGCCCTGCATTTCTTTCTGGCATATTTATTTATTGTACTCCTTTTTACATTTCTTTGTCCTACATTTACATTTATGCCTACATTTATGCCTACATTTCTGCCTCGGTATGCAAATGAATTGGGCGTCACCCTCTTGCCCATTGGTTTTTAAGCAGGCCAACGTAGGTTGGTAGATACTGGCCAGAGACGGCAGCCTGGCTGGCCAACAGAAGCTATCCAGCAAGATAGCCTACATCTAACGGCAGTCTTGCACAGAATTACTTCAGGATTGCGAACTGCAGGGTCTACATGGGCTTATTACTATTGCTGGGTTGCCTAGATAACATTTAAGTGTTGCAATATCGTTCTACAAATGCAGGAAGTGTACTAGTACAAGCTTGTGACCGTATATGTTAGCCATCTTGCTAGTAGTTAGCTAGTCGTAAGCTAACTGTGCTAACTTTAAACCTCGAGTGATTAAATGACAATCTAGAGTAGCCTGGTTGTCTTAAATCAGTTCGTGTTGCATCTAAACAACAATTCGTGATGGCGCTCGGTCACCCAGAGACTTTAAATCATAAAAACACTTTCACGTTTCACTTCCACGAGAGTCTGCGATGTTGGTCTGAGTTTTTTGTAACTCCTACCTCTTCAGCCTGCGTCATGCACTAAACACATCACACGCTGATATAATTGGTAATCACGTCATTCTTAGTTAAATAAAGTTTAGGTTTCGCCAACTGTATTTCGCCTCCCTCGGCGAATTCGCCCTGCCTTCAGGCGAAAATATTGCCTCCATTCAAAGTCAATGAGAGAAAGGCGAAATTCGCTGTAATGGAAAGGCACCGTAACTACCAGAGTACCCGCGTTATCTCGACCAACCAATGGGAAAGAGGGTGACGCCTTGCGAGACAGCCTACTTTATTTGCATACCGATACATAAATGTAGGCATAAATGTAAATGTAGGACAAAGAAATGTAAAAAGGAGTGACAATAAATAAATATGCCAGAAAGAAATGCAGGATATATAAAACAGTATGTAGAAAATATTACAGGGAAAATTATCTGTAAATAAATAGTTAGAGAAAAAGGAAAATAAATAAATTATGGAATTAATGTAAATGTAAATAAATACAGCAGTAAAAAAAATGACTTATTTCCCATTTATGTCCAGTTTTATGTGTGATATATTTTTCAAATGCTTTCCTAAGCACATTTTTGGTGCATTTTGTTGTTATTTTATTTGTTTGTGCTACATATTTTTACATACGTATTTATTATTAATTATGTCATTTTTGGCCCTCCATAATTACAGGGAAAAATATCTGTAAATAAATAGAAAGAGAAAATGGAAAATAAATAAATTATGGAATTAATGTAAATGTAAATAAATGCAGAAGTAAATGAAAATGACTTCTTTCCCATTTTTGTCATTTTATTTATTTATGCTACATATTTTTACATATGTATTTACTATTAATTATGTCATTTTTCGCCCTCCATACTATAGTGACAGAGTGTAGAAAATGCAGTGAAATTGTGTCTGTCAGTCTATTTATACCACTTCTAACATACAAAAAAGCAAACAAATAATCCATCTCTGCAGTCCCAGTTTGAATCTACTGAAAGTTAGTATAACATGAGTCTCAATTTTGCTATTGTTTACATAAGAATCTCTTGAAGTCAGTAATGAAGTGGTTATTGTTTCTTTCCATATTGTCTTGTGCAGGCCATGCAACTGAGAATATAGGCTATGAATTAGAAGGGATTTAGTATTTTGACATGTCTAACAGATCCCTCTAAAATGGACTATAATGCAGGAAATTGCATGTAAGAAATCCCCCCCCCCCCCCCCCCCAGGGCTAAGCCCCGGATGTTCACATCCTCTGGCTCCGCCTCTGATCGCAGGTACCGCCACTGACAATAACTTTGACAAACCCAATGAAAAAGCACATTAAGCAAGCAGTGTTGGCCTTTATATTTTGGTTTGTCAAAATGTTTGTTCTACCTGGCACAGGAAATACTCGAGATATAGTCAAAATTGCTACTGATCACAACCCTACTGGAGAGGGCATAAGGCTTCATAAAATCAAATGCTCTCTTAGGGAGACACGACTGGGTGTTTCGCCGGCAGAAATATGTGAATCCGTTTGCTATTTACCCTAGAATCTCAGCTATTGCTTGCCAGGAAAGTCAACTCTCAACGCATCAGAGGAGCGTTGTTTCTAGTAACATAATTCATTCAGAAGGGTCCAGCCAGGGCAGTTTTTATTTGTACAAATAGCGCGCTACCCTCTTTGGTACTCGAAATGAGCGCGTTGGCTCAGTAACTTTCCCACGGCGATTTCACACTATAACTGAGTTCACGAGATTTCAAAGAGGATGATATAGAATAGGAGATGCTAATGTATAACTCATGCTCATTAAGTAGTTATTGTGATATAACCTCAAGTAACCCCCATCCACACACACACACACGCACACACACTCAGGCGAGCGGAAGATTCAGACGGGTCCAGTGGACCAATGGCGAATATTTCAGTGGCCGAGGACACATGGCGATTGGAGCAAACTCGCTCGAATGATCCGCTCAGAATTCGTAAGTGTGAGAATGAGGGAAGTTGCGGAACACGACGACCTGACAAAGCAGAGAGCAACAAGGTGAGTCTTTATCTGATGCACAGTGTTGGGAAATGAGTTATCACATTTCTGAAATATTGCATGAATACTTTTAAATTAGTCGTAGCCTATCATTTGAACTATATGGTTTGAAAATGATGAATGTGAGCGTTTGAAGGGGAGGTGGTTGATAACTGCACGCCTCCAAAGCAGAATAACGATACAAAGCCATTCTATAGTTTCCGTGTTTGATGTGTTAAATAATCTTCAATTACACCGGCAGATCTGTTCGTTTAAACGCATCTGTTGGTATGAATAATGGATTATTCCGGGAGCGGATCGGGTTAGATATTGGAGAAGGGTCTTTCAGTAGAGGTTGGGCTCTACTTTCCGCCCCCTTCCGATTTTATTTAATTTATTCATGGTGATTGCTGCTCCAATTGTTCTACAATGTGAGTGAACCGCTGCTGCTCACGGATCCTTTCCAAGCGAGCAATAGACAGGCTGGGCCTTTATGTCTGCGAAATAAGACACTCAGAGATTTTCACAGATCCATACTAATGCTTTGAATGAGCGATCACCCACATTCTATGGTGGAATAATTAGTGTAGTTAGTGACGGTGTGGAAATTAGCTACAAAGTCATAGCGCCAGTAGTCTTCAATCTTTAAGCCTTACAGGTGAGAAGTCTGTGTGGAAAATGTTGTAATTTCATTCTCCGTAGAGGGAAGCAGTCCCAAGCGCGTTTCCGTAGACCAATCGTTCTGGGTTGAGGGTCGGAGATGGGCCGTGGAGGTCAGAAGACCGATTCAGCATCGGAGAGTGGGGGGCGCGGCTCGAGCATCTTCACCTGGGAAGAGGTACAGAAGCACTCCCGCCGGGGCGACCAGTGGCTTGTCATCAACCGGAAGGTGTACAACATCAGCGACTGGGTCAAACGCCATCCGGGAGGGATCAGAGTCATCAGCCACTATGCTGGGGAAGATGCAACGGTAAACTATAAAATATTGATTATTTGATTATTAAAAAAAAAAAATCGGATAAGTTTGATAGTTTGTTTTATTTATGTGATTCAATTTGCCGTTGAATTCGTTTTCAGTGTTCAATTTGCTGTTGAATTAGTTATTTTAGTATTAAATATGATTCGTACATTTCTTTGAAAGTCTGTTGGGACATCTGCTGTGTCTTGACATACCATAACATGTATTTTCATTGGCTTTTTCTAGGTGTAATTAATGTGTTTTAGTTTTTATACCTGGTCACTGTGCTCACTGTGTAACCACTGAAGTTCGCCTGGATGTTCGGATGGAATGACAACAAAAATCCTTGAACGCTTGGAATCCACCATATAATGACGTAATGGTGATGAGGTGGCTGTTAGTGTTAAATGAGGCCTCATAAATAACAGAGGTGTGCAGGTGTTCAGTTGGTAGTTATTAAAATATATTATATATGTATTATTGGTGGTGTTTCAGATTTGTTTTTGAAGGGATGTGATGCAGGCCTACATTAGACTATTCAGAGACCTCAAGGCTACAAGTTGTTTTATATTTTTCACTTCTCTCACCTTTTGACAACTGTGTGTGTATATATATGTGTGTGTGTGTGTGTGTGTGTGTGTGTGTGTGTGCGTGCGTTTGTCCATGTGTGTCTGTCTGCATGTGTGTGTGTGTGCAGGACGCATTTGTGGCGTTTCACCCTGACCCCCAGTTTGCCCAGAAGTACCTGAAGGCGCTGCAGATTGGGGAGCTCGCGGCCACTGAGCCCAGCCAGGACCGGCAGAAGAAGGTGAAGGGGGGGCAGGGGGGTGAGAGAGGGGACGGAGAGTGAGAGAGGGGGGACGGGGCTCGGGGGTGAGAGGGGACGGGGGTGAGAGAGGGGATGGGGAGTGAGGGGGGTTTAGGGGGCAGACTTCAAGATGTATTTGGCTCATTTGATTTTTCTTAGTTTTATGTACTCTTTATAGACTATGTATGGCTGTGGTCTTCATTCTTATTTACAGTTATGTGCCATTCTGATCTTCTCACTAAGTTTTCATTTATTAATCAAATTAGAACAAAATCAGCATTCTCTTTTTGTCTCTGTATCTGTAGGTATTTCTCTCTGTTTGACTGTATGTCTGCCTCTCTCTCTCTCTCTCTCTCTCTCTCTCTCTCTCTCCCCCCCCTCTTCTCCTCTCTCTCTCTTTCTCTCTCTCTTTCTATCTCTCTTTATTTGTGTCTCTGTCTGTGTCACCTCTCCTCCTCAGGAGCAGCTGGTAAGGGACTTCCGGTGCCTGCGAGAGGAGCTGGAGAGGAGGGGCCTGTTCCGTGCAGACCCCCTGTTCTTCAGCCTCTGTCTGGGCCACATCCTCCTACTGGAGGCCCTGGCTCTGCTGCTGGTCTGGGCCTATGGCACCGGCTGGACCACCACCATTATCTGTGCCGTCCTGCTGGCCACCTCACAGGTAACACACCAGCAGCACTACACTCATTAGAACCACAGTGTGTGTGTGAGCGCACCTGCACCTGAGAGTGGGTGTGTATGTCTGTGTGTGTGTTTGTGTGTGTGAAGCATTGGCACGCCCCCTCCCCGATCTTTGCAGTCCTCTTTTTTATCCATCTTACTGGTCTCATTGAGATCAAAGCACACCACTTCATTGTCCTCACAATCCTAATTATACAACAATCCTGGTTCATCATCATTATCAGCATTACTGCTCTTTGTGTGTGTGTGTGTGTGTGTGTGTGTGTGTGTGTGTATGCGTGTGTGTGTGTGTGTGTGTGTGTGTGTGTGTGTGTGTGTGTGTGTGTGTGTGTGTGTGTGTGTGCATTTTTTCAGTCCCAGGCGGGCTGGTTGCAGCATGACTTTGGCCACCTGTCTGTGTTTAAGAAATCCAAATGGAATCACCTGCTACACAAGTTTGTCATTGGTCACCTAAAGGTAGGAAAGAAGTGTTTTTGTTCCACTGAAGTGTGGTGCCAGTAGTTTTAAACATTGAGGTATCTGTTTGAAGTTGATCAGTGGTCATGTTTTGGTTATCTGTGTGTGCGTGTGTTTGTGTGTGTGTGTGTGTTTATACACTGTGGTGCCTGTTTGAAGTTAATCGGTGGACATATTTTTGTTATCTGTGAATGTGTTAGTATGCATGTTTGGGCTATATGAAGATATAGCTACATGCCTATGGGACATAGTATATGCAGCCTAGTCTGTTTGTACGGTAAAAAGGCGTGTGTATATGGGGGTTTGTAGTATGGGTATGTGTGCACTGCGCCTTTTAAGTGAAACATCTGAACTTCTTACCTTTGAGGCTGAGACAATGATTTATTCTAAATATATATGTCTTTATGTGTGTATACACATGTGTGTGTGTGCATGTGTGTGTGTGGTTGGGCGAGTTTATGTGTGTGTGTGTGTGTGTGTATGGTGTGTGTGTGTGTGTGTGTGTGTGTGTGTGTGTGTGTGTGTGTGTGTGTGTGTCTCCAGGGAGCCTCGGCAAACTGGTGGAACCACAGGCATTTCCAGCATCACGCTAAGCCCAATGTGTTCAGCAAGGACCCGGATGTAAACATGCTGCATGCATTTGTGTTGGGGCAGACCCAGCCTGTGGAGGTACACACCCGCATAGGACAACATCAGCATCCGGGGCAACATACAGAGCATGTCACTCAGTTCTATATACCCATCACTCAGTTGTTTTCTCTCTCTTCATCTCTCCATCTCCCTCCCTCACTTTCTCCTTCTGTTTCTCTCTCCCTCGTTCTCTGTTTTTCCTGCTCCCTCCCTCCCCCTCGTCCACTCTCCTCTTCCTCCTCTTTCACACTTCTCCATCCATCTTCCCTTTATTCTCTCTCTCTCTCTCTCTCTCTCTCTCTCTTCTCTGCAGTATGGTACAAAGAAGTTGAAGTACATGCCTTACAATCATCAACATCAGTACTACTTCCTCAGTAAGACTGTCCTCGCAGAGTTACTTTATGATATGGTGTGATTTTGGAGCACTGATAACATTATTATGTGATAACATTTTCTTTCTTTCTTTCTTTCTTTCTTTCTTTCTTTCTTTCTTTCTTTCTTTCTTTCTTTCTTTCTTTCTTTCTTTCTTTCTTTCTTTCTTTCTTTCTTTCTTTCTTTCTTTCTTTCTTTCTCAGTTGGTCCTCCCCTGCTCATTCCTGTGTATTTCACCATTCAGATCATGCACACTATGTTCTCCAGGAGGGACTGGGTGGTGAGTGAGGAACCTTGGGAGATAGGTGTTCTCTAAGGAACCGTAAACAAACACTGATGAACCTCAGTAGCAAGATGTTCTTTCAAGAACCACTAACAAACTTCTCTAAGAAACAATCTCTACGAAACTGTTAATAAACACACAGGGCCCTCAGCAGATAGCACTTCTTTAATGGACTGTAAAAACACTTCTGAGCCTCGATGGTTTGAGGCTGATGATGTTAGTCACACCTAACAGTAATGTGACAGCTAGTGCTGCAACTAAATTTAGCTGCCAACAAATACAATTGTTATTTAGCTATGTCATTAAACACGTCATTGCACAGATGAGCATTTGACAAAACCCTGGCCTTTAGAGAAAAGCTTGTGAATCATTGTGGACCATCACAGCCCCACATCACCCCCACCCCCCTCTTCTGTCTGTACTGAAGGACATGGCCTGGTCGATGACCTACTACATGCGCTACTTCCTGTGCTACGTGCCTTTCTACGGCCTCTTCGGCTCCATCATGCTCTGCAGCTTCGTCAGGTGAATACCGTAAACTACCGTAAATCATGTAGCGATGACATCAAATTTGTTTGCTGAATACGGTAAACTAGTGTAAATTATGTAATGATGGTATCAGTCCCACACACATCTGGTTCCCCACTTAAAACTGCAGGGTGTTCACTGAACTATCTGAACATTCAGAACAAAATCTATGTATTCTAGTAGTCTCTAGATCCACCTTCCCACACCAACCAGACTTGTATAATGTAGCAGATGGTGTGTGATAGCAGGTGTGAAAAGTAGGCATAACAGGTAAGTAAACAGTGCATGAAAGTTGTCTCACAAACCTGGAGTAAGTGTAGTGTTTTCGTCATCAGCCTGAGGTAGGTGTTCTATGTTAAGACCCGCTGCTTCTGCGTTTCTCTGGCTCATGTTCTGGGGGGTTCTGTGTGTCTACCCGGCAGGTTCCTGGAGAGCCACTGGTTTGTGTGGGTGACCCAGATGAACCACATCCCCATGGACATTGACCATGAGAAGCATGACGACTGGCTGACCATGCAGGTGTCTGCACCTGTACACACCTGGTGTGCTGCTTCACCTGTGGCCATCAGTATTGTTTCACTTACGACGCCAACTGTTGGCTTGCTGGTTTTATCAGGCAGCTGTCCTCCTTATTGACTCAAATGCTGTGGAATGGAGCCTGACAGTAAAACTGTGTTGTATCTTCATCCTTAAAAGTAGATACATCCAGGCAGACGTGAGGGTGGTACTTTTAGATGGGGAATCTTTACTGCTTGTCATCATTACCCCTGCAGTGTATTTCCACACAGGAAAAAGGGTTAATGCCATAATGTAGTTTTCCATGTTAAATAGGAACAATGCAAGCTGGATTGATTCATTAATACCTGGCTGCCTCTTTCATGTTGTTTACTCTGTACAGTTGAAGGCAACATGTAACGTTGAGCAGTCTCTCTTCAACGACTGGTTCAGTGGCCATCTTAACTTCCAGATCGAGCACCAGTAAGCGCCATGACAACCAACAGCCCAGCTCACTCACACTGACACTCACAGTTTGGCTAACTTAACAAGGCACATTTGTTTTCTTCAATGAAATGCCCTCTTAACTCTTAAATCGTGAAGCATGAGACCTCATCATGCCACTTGCACTGTAAGGTGTTACAGACAGTACAATAGTTTATTTTATTTATTGTTTTCCCTTGTTTTTACCCATAAGCCTCTTCCCCACGATGCCACGGCACAACTACTGTCTTGCGGCACCTGAGGTGAAAGCGCTGTGTGATAAACATGGCATCCCGTATGAGGTGAAGACTCTTTGGCGCGGCCTTGTGGATGTTGTAAGGTATGGCAGTATTTACAGTACTTTTTATGTTAGTTTAAAGGAGAACTCCGGTGAAAAATTAACCTATGGTATGTTAAAACATGACACCGAGTTGGTATATTTGCTGAGGAGCAAAACTACGCTACCATGTTGCAATTGGAACCTTACTATTTTTACCGTTTGTGTAAAAAAGGCTCACAACATTAGTCATTGGGGCCTATTTGGAAGCGGACTTTAACCCACGTTAATAAAAAGAGACTGATTTCAGAAGCAGTACATTGGTCTTTCTGGCAGCCCTTTCAGTAGTGGTTGTAGATAAAGTTAGGTATTGACCAATCCGAGCACGATGGAGGGTGTGGGCAGGAGTACAGGTAGTATAAAAAGGGCCCTAACCTTCAAAACTAAGCATTGAGAACTTTGCAGGTGTACAAATCGTTCATAAAAAAGTAGCACCTTGGTCGCTCACCATCTCTCTCTGGTAGGCCTTTCATTAGTGGTTGTAGGTAAAGTTAGATATTGACCAATCCGAGCACGATGGAGGGTGTGGGCAGGAGTACAGGTAGTATAAAAAGGGCCCTAACCTTCAAAACTAAGCATTGAGAACTTTGCAGGTGTACAAATCGTTCATAAAAAAGTAGCACCTTGGTCGCTCACCATCTCTCTCTGGTAGGCCTTTCATTAGTGGTTGTAGGTAAAGTTAGATATTGACCAATCCGAGCATGATGGAGGGGGTGGGCAGGAGCTCTGACAATATGTGTGAGACAGAGGCTGACGGAGATGGGCAATATAAAGGCAAGACTGTAAGGAGACGGAAATACGAGACTACTGTACATAATAACGGGGCTGAAAGATCTCACACACTGTGACTGAAATCAGGCGTGGGACAGCAGGCTGCATTTAACATTTGTCAGTAGTTATAATGCTACCTACAGTAGACTAAGAGTAGTAGATGGTCATAATAACTGAGAATTTCAGGAGTAGAATTATCTCTTCCTTTATGTCCTGCAAAAAGAGTGCAATATGAGACTGAAACTACAATACTTTAGAGGACTGCAGTATAAGAGCAAGACTATATAAGAAGAGTGCAAGACCGAGACTATATTAGAAGAGTGCAACATGAGAATGGAACTATGATACTTTAGAGGACTGCAGTATAAGAGCAAGACTATATAAGAAGAGTGCAAGACCGAGACTATATTAGAAGAGTGCAACATGAGAATGGAACTATGATACTTTAGAAGACTGCAGTATAAGCGCAAGACTATATAAGAAGAGTGCAAGAGCGAGACTATATTAGAAGAGTGCAACATGAGAATGGAACTATGATACTTTAGAAGACTGCAGTATAAGAGCAAGACTATATAAGAAGAGTGCAAGAGCGAGACTATATTAGAAGAGTGCAACATGAGAATGGAACTATGATACTTTAGAAGACTGCAGTATAAGAGCAAGACTATATAAGAAGAGTGCAAGAGCGAGACTATATTAGAAGAGTGCAACATGAGAATGGAACTATGATACTTTAGAAGACTGCAGTATAAGAGCAAGACTATATAAGAAGACTGCCATATGGGCGGGAGACTATATTAGAAGACTGCAATATGAGAGGGAGACTACATTATAAAAAGACTAAAATATGAGAGTTGGACTATATAGGAAGACTGCCATATGAGAGCGAGACTATATAAAAAGAGTGCAAGATTATATATTTTGTATCACTAAAACCTTATAATCTATTTTAGTAGATCTCAAAAAGGATAACCTGAATAGTAAATCTGAGCATAATATGCCTGCTTTTACTAAATGTTCTATCATGACTGTTTGTTGTCTGTTTACTTAGTTTTTCATTTCTGTGCTTCAGGTCACTGAAGAAGTCTGGTGATCTCTGGCTGGATGCATACTTGCACAAATGACCTCCCATGTGCCCATCACCTCACATAGAGCTCCGACTGACACGACGGGACTACATAATTGTTTATAGTTATCATGATTTTGCTGATTCTGTGTGGTCATGTAGTGTGCAATGATTATACAAAATTATCTTACAGACAGCAGTGAACCATTGTGCCGACAGAATGACATCCTAGTCCTCGTAGCATCACATTAGGGATCATATCTAGCCACTAGAAGCCCAATCTGACTTACACTAATGCAGCCAAGCAGACAATCAAACACAGAGATGCCTCTCCAATGCAGTATGAACTCCAAACACAGAGATGCCTCTCCAATGCAATATGAACTCCAAACACAGAGATGCCTCTCCAATGCAATATGAACTCCAAACACAGAGATCCCTCTCCAATGCAGTATGAACTCCAAACACAGAGATCCCTCTCCAATGCAGTATGAACTCCAAACACAGAGATCCCTCTCCAATGCAATATGAACTCCCAACGGCATCACCTGTGCATTTCTGCCCCTGGCTTTAAAATAGATAGCTAAAGAAATAGTGCTGGAACAAGTAAAGTCTGTAATTTTTAAATCAGGTTGAATAAAGATTACAAAGCACCAGTGTGTGGTTATGTCTGTCAGCCTGTGTGTGCGTCTGTGTGTGTGTGTGTGTGTGTGTGTGTGTGTGTGTGGGAGGGGGGTTACCAAAGTTCAATGCCTGAGGAAAGCCCAAAGTGAGGAAGTGTGCTTTAACTGCTAATTAGGACACACAAAGACACACACACACACACAAAGACACACACGCACACGCAAAGACACACACACATGCGGCATGGGGACTGAGCAGCAGCAGCAAAAGGACTGTTCCAGGAAGACAAACACCACAAACTGAGCTGAGGTGGACTCTTCACTCCCCGGGATGTCTCTTAACGGACAAGTTCATCTGAGTACATGGAGGGCCATCGTTAGGACAAAAGAAACATGCACACTCATCTTTTTGTTCATCAGGCACGTATTCACTGCACTGAGCATGCATTGTAATTAATCGGATTACATAGCTCTGTGTAACAGAACGTACGGGATAAGGGTCACATTTTCTCGCATGAGTTGTAACCTATTTTCTAACCACATTTGTAGTAAACGACATGTAGTTCTAAGTAACAAAGCTAAACCCCAATAGTGAGTAGGTCCTACAGCAGGACAAATAGTGATCGGATTTGATCCTCTTGGAATTTGGAAACTGTTGATAGTAATTCATTGAACCTCCTCAGAACCTCCCCTTCAAATGGAAACTATGAAAGGACCCAGAGCTCTATAACAATAACTAGGTAAAAATTCAGTGTTGAATGTTTTTGCAGATTCTATTATATTTTTCACAGGCTACATAAAGTATATTAGGCCTAGCCTGGTAAACCAGCCCCTCGTACATCATTTCATTTTGTACAGAGGGTCTGGCATTGCTGCCGTTGACATTTATGTATTCGGACCAATAGAATCCGAGCCAATCAGCGAACAGAGGGAGTGTTCATGAGCAATGACGCTGACTGTGTGTTACATTTGAGTTGTAGTGTGTAGGTAGGCTAATTGCATATGTGATGACCAGATGTTAGCGATCGGGTAAAGGCAGAGCCACTTGTTTTTAACTTCAGCAGAGTCCACACCTCCAGGAAGAAATCGTTTCTCAATGCAGCAAGGCCAGACCCTCTGTACAAAATGAAATGAAGACCCTGTACAAAATGAAATGAAATAGAAGTACGAATTCTATTTTGGGTGTCCAAGAGGCGAGAGAAACAGTGGGGGAGAGGAGAGCGGGCAGGAGGCAGAGGGGCAGGACATTGAGCAGGAGAGAGATAACGATTGGACTACATTACATTACATTACATTACACTTAGCAGACACTTTTATCCAAAGCGACTTACAAAAGGAGGACATAATAGCAAACACATGTGTAGAGAACATCGAAGGTACCTATGTTAAGAGATGGTTAGTAGAATTTGGTTTTGTTAAGCAGTCTCGGAAAAGAAGGGTCTTCACAAGCTTTTTGAAGGTCGAGAGGGAAGTTGCTGCTCTTGTAGCGACTGGTAGGTTGTTCCACAACTGAGGGACAACAACCGAGAAAAGTTTGGAGTGACCTCGCTTTGTCTTGGGAGAGGGTACGGCCAGGGGGTTCGCATTGGAGGATCGCAGCATTCTGGACGGGATGTAAGCATTCAGTATGACGTTGAGATAGGTGGGGGCAGATCCAGAAGTGACTTTGTAGGCTAGAGTCAAAGCTTTGTGTTGAATTCTGGCAGCCACCGGGAGCCAATGCAGGTTGATGAAGAGAGGAGTGACATGCAACCTTTTGGGTTGATTGAAAACCAGTCGTGCTGCTGCATTCTGAACCATTTGCAATGGTTTGATTGCACAAGCAGGAAGGCCAACCAGAAGGGCGTTGCAATAGTCGAGGCGAGAGATGACCATAGCCTGAACCAGGAGCTGAGCAGCATGTTGGGTTAGGTACGATCTGATTTTTTCTAATGTTATATAGCGCATAACGGCACGACCGCGCTACGGAGGCAATGTGGTCAGAAAAAGATTAGGACTAGGAAGAACAAACAGGACGAGTGCAGAGGCGGAGCACAAGGAGTTAAAAGAGACAGTGCGGCAAGAACAGACTGGAAAAGGAAAAAGAAAAAGGAAGTATGACGAAATGCATCTGGTTCTGGGCTTCAGTTGGATTGGCGATACTGAAGTCCCAAAGCCACAGTGTGTGGTGTGCAGTGAGGTCCTGTCTAATAGCGCCCTTACTTACGTCGACACCTGAACAACAAGCATGCACATTTAAGACAGAAAACTCTTACAGTTTTTAAATCCAAATTAGTGGAGTTGAAAAACAGACAAAAACAACTAGTTTCATTCAGGTGGTGGATGTACCAAAAAACGTGCTACAGGCTTGTTATCTCACAAGTTGCAAAATAGCAAAAAAGGGTTACTCATGTAAAAAATAGCTTTATTCTCTGAAAGTAGATGAGTCCACAGATGTGGCAAATCTGGCCAACCTATTGGCGTACATCTGTTACTTTCCTGAAGGCATGGTGAATGAAGTTTTTTTTTTTTTTTTGTCTGCCCCTTGCTACCCGAACAACAGGAGAAGAAATCTTTAATTACAAATTTTCACAATTGTTAAAACACTAAACCCTGTTCTCTGAATCAAATGTTCAAATGCCTAAACACATTTATTGAATTAGACTCTTTTTAGGGCAAAACCATACACTACTATCTATGTAGGTGCATTTTGCAAAACTTACTTATCCTTTTTGCAAAACTCTAAACGCATTCTCATACAATAAAGCACATTTTGCATTGTGATGCACGTCTTAATTATACTGATAACCAAACAAGGCAGAAGATGAACACAATTAAAGCACAGATGTCACCCATTAAACACTATAACCCATAACTGACAACACTTGTGTCTAATGATGTGAGAACCAATACAAGCCAGGCTGGCTACAGTTTCAAATCACCAATGGACAGAAACCAGAGACGCAGAGGACGAGTGTGGTTCAGAGGTGGACTACAAGGAAGAAGAGGGGGGCAGGCAGGAGGAAGAGGAGGAAGAGGAAGACCAAGAGTGATACAGTTTTTGCCCATTGCTTAAACACATTTTGTTCAACTTGGCTCGCTGTGCCAAAACTCTACACACTAGCACATAAGACACAACACTTGGAAATAAACCATTCACATCTATGTCAAATTGAAACTCTGCAATCAAAACCTAACAATCCTTTGTCAAAATGTCACTCTGATGACAAAATTGCACACACTTGCATCTTATGAAAACACTGTCACATCAGCAGCAACACACTAGTCTACTTTATATAAAACACTGTTTTTTGTATTTTGAATAGATGTGTTTTGCCAATGATACATCGGTATTTAATTTTTGAACGAAGTGTCTTATGTATGAAATAGTGTGTAGTGTGCAGGAGCAAGTGTGTTGCAAAAAGGAGCAAGTGTGTTGCAGAATTGCAACTAAAGTGTAAAGCAGTGTTTGTGTTTAAGGTATGGTTACACTGTGTTTAAGGCATGGTAACACAACTTCAAGTTATGTTACTTTGGTTTAAGCATATGTCTATTGCATTCAAGCAATAGGCAAAAACTGTAATAAGTGATGAAATACGGGCGACAGTCATTGATCATGTTCTGGTGCATGGACTGACAATGAGAGAAGCAGGACTTCGAGTGCAACCAAACATCAGCTGTTTCTTTGTGTCTTCAATAATCCGGAGATTTAGGCAAGAGAACAGGTAGAGTGTAAATGTTCATTATCATACAGTAATTACTGAAAGTTCACAGTTACAGCAGATGTTTCAGAACACTGGGATAAAGCTTATCACTGTCCTGCTGTCTTTTTTGTATTTATTAAAATTATTTTTATTATTATTTTAAGGGGTTGAAACATCTAGTCCTTTTGTTTGCTACTTAGCCTTTCAAATTGCAACCCAAACAACTGCATGTGGTATGTGAACTGTCACACACACACAATTTCTCTTGCAGAGCTCAGAATTGACCACAAGGTGGCCAAAAAACCCAAGTCATGTGACTGGCATTGCACTTTCCTCAGTTACCAGCAGGCTTCCTTACATCTTACAACGTTTGGGGGAATTAATTAGAAATAATGCATTGCTACCCTACATAATTACTTTTCTGAGTAATTATAAATATGTATGTGAGAGTAAGTGTGCATTTGTGTGCGAGAGAGTGTGTGTATATTTATGTGTGTGGGTGTGTATATATGTGTGTGTGTGTGTGTGTCTGTGTGTGTGTCTGTGTGTGTGTGTGTGTGTGTGTGTGTATGTATGTGAGAATAAGTGTGCATTTGTGTGAGAGAGAGTGTGTGTGTTATGTTTATGTGTGTGGGTGTGTATATATAT
>CM050208.1:12807500-12810000 GCA_027475355.1 Coilia nasus
GTGTGTGCGCGCGCGCGCATACTCTACATGAATGTGTGTGCTCTGATGTGTGTGCCTTACCTCCAGCATGGATTTCTGCAAGTTGATCTGGCTGTAGTCCCCAGGTGTGTGTATGTGAGTGTGTGTGTGTGCGCGTGTGTGTGTGTGTGTGTGCATACTCTATGAATGTGTGTGCTCTGATGTGTGTGCCTTACCTCCAGCATGGACTTCTGCACTGTGATCTGGCTGTAGACGCGGGATCCCTCCTCCCCACACACCGCCTTCAACTCGTCCTTGTTCAGCGAGAACAGCTGTGCACCCGTCAGGATGCCTAAACACTCCACCGTACTGCACACACACGCACACACACGCACACAAACACACACACACACACACACACACACACACACACACACACACACACACAAAGAACATTTTACAACACAGGACACAAAGACTTTAACAGGATATGTACACATGGATTAATACATTTATAGTAACTCAAAATTGTCAGGCACACACACGCATGGACGTACACACACACACGCGCACAAAATCACGTACATATAGTACACTAATTCCCTAAGGCCAGTTCATACACAAGCAGACACACACATTCACAAACAGACTTTCAGTCAGACAATCATGCTTTGGCATACATGCATACATACATACATACAAACACACAGACACAGATAGACTGGTGTATATAGATAGACTGGCAGATAGACACACATAGATAGACTGGCAGATAGACTGGTATATATAGATAGACTGGCAGATAGACACATACAGATAGACTGGTAGTCAGACACTCACGGCTTGGTGAAGTTCTTGGCGCGGAGCCATGTGGCGACCTGTGCGGGGGTGGAGTCATAGCTGATGGGCGGGCAAACGCCCCCTGGTGGCCGCTCCACGTGGAAGTTCCGCGGGGGGGGCTGGGCCTTACTGGTGGTGATGCGCTTCAGCAGCTCCTCATTCACCTCATCCATCTGATGGCTGCGCACTAGGGGGGGTAGAGGGGGGTGTAGAGGTGGGGGGTAGAGGTGGGGTGTAGGGGGTGGTAGAGGGGGGGTAGAAGTGCAGGGTAGGGGGGGGTAGAGGGGGGGTTAGAAGTGGGGGGGTAGAGGTGGGGGTAGAGGTGCGGGGTAGGGGGGGTAGAGGGGGGGTTAGAAGTGGGGGGTAGAGGTGCGGGGTAGAGGGGGGTAGAGGTGGGGTGTGGTGGGGGGTAGAGGTGGGGTGTAGGGGGGTTAGAGGGGGGGTAGAAGTGGGGGTTAGAGGTGGGGGGTAGAGGGGGGTAGAGGTGCGGGGTAGAGGGGGGTAGAGGTGGGGTGTGGGGGGGTAGAGGTGGGGTGTAGGGGGGGTGGGGGGGTAGAGGGGGGGTAGAGGTGCGGGATAGAGGTGGGGGGAAATGGGGAGGGGGGGGTAGAGGTACAGAGGCAGGGAGGCAGAGAGGTGGGCGATGGAGGGGGGAGGGTTGAGGTACAGAGGTGGGGGGGCAGAGAGGTGGACGATGGGGGGGGTTGAGGTACAGAAGTGGGGGGGGCAGAGAGGTGGGCGATGGAGGGGGGGAGGTATAGAGGTGAGGGGCAGAGAGGTGGGTGATGGAAGGGGGGATAGAGGTATAGAGAAGTGGGAGTGAGTCAGCTTGTTTTTTGAAGAAAAAAAAAAAACAATTTAAATCAATGACAAGAAGAACAATAAAGAGAATGGGAAAGAAGGACAGAAATGAAATGTAAACTGAACAGAAACAAGAACAGAATTCTGTGTCTTGGACTGTGTTTTTTAACTCTAGTTTTCCTGTCGCCCCCTGCTGGTTGTTTTTGATGTATGTCTGTTCCCCTGTCAGCTGTGCCATGTTGTTCCCCACAGAACTGTCACCCTCTTGTGGCTATCTTAAAAGTGATTAGATTTCGATGGTGATCTGAGCTGCCTTGGCGGAGGTCTGCGCTCTCTGAGTGCTTTTCTAGTTGATTCTTGTGCTCCCATTGCATTCACCTGTTCCTTGTGTCGTGCTAATCATTTTCCACCTCTTGCTTTTTGATCCGACCTTTCTCTCTTAGGGCTCATTTCCACCTAACACTCTCCGTATACAGCGCATAGACAGCAAGTGCCATTTTCACCGCACGCGTGACCAATGCAATTTTCTCCCTTGTCCTGTGGTATGTTTCATTTGATTAGCTTCATGTGTCTCATGATTAGTTCCCTGTGTATTTAAGCCCTTGAGTTTCCTTGTGTCTTGTGGGATGGTCTGTTTCTGTTACCTGTTTTTGCTGCCTGATCCTGCTTCCTGGTTTGTGCTATGTGGTTGTGTCTGTTTTGCTCTATGTTTTTAATTATCTGCCTTTTCTACTTTGCTTTTTACCCTGATTGGCCGTGTAGTTCAGCTGTGCCTGTTTTTGTTTGCCCCTCTGGATTTCTGTTGTTCTGTTGATTATTTAAGTGTGGTGCTTTTGGGTCCAGTCCCATATAAAATCTGACAGTAAACATGATAAATTCCAGAAGACACACACACACACAC
>CM050208.1:12822500-12825000 GCA_027475355.1 Coilia nasus
GGCTAATTGCATATGCCACGACCAGACGTTAGCTATTGGGTAAAAGCAGAGCCACTTGTTTTAAACTTCAGCAGAGTCCACACCTCCAGGGAGAAATAGTTTCTCAATACAGCACTGCCAGACCCTCTGTACAAAATGAAATGAAGTACAAGGGGCTGGTTTACCAGGCTGAAATCACCCTGCCCTAGGTAAAAAAAACAAGAGCAATGAGGACAGGTAAGTCCAGGAGCAGCTTATGTCTTCACTCTTTTATCACCCGTTTGACTGCATGGGAGCAATAACTCTGCAGACTGCGCATTTAAATTCACGAACATGGGCACACATTCACAAATGTTTACAAATACATCAGGATTAGCGTTAGTTCTGGCAGACCAGGGAGTCAAGCTAAGCTGACAAAATTTCCTGGTTGATAAGATGACTACTTCCTGCTGGCTTGTTGACTGAGATGACACCGTGCACTGCTATTTAAACTGCTGGAGAAGATGGCTTTCATGTTGTCGGTTTAACACACTTAAACTCATCTCTGGGTTACAGTTGTCCACAAACACACACCAGCCTCACAGTTACACTTTGATCTAGCAAATGTGGAATTTTTAGACCATAAAAAAAGCAAAAGAATGTAACACACACACACACATGCACACACACACACGCACACACACACACACACACACACACACACACACACACACACACACACACACACACACACACACACACACACACACACACACACACACACACACACACATACATACATAGAGGGGGAAGCAGAGCAGAAAGAGATGCGATGATAGCTGACAGGTCTGGCCTGAGGATAGAGTGCCTGCCTTGCATACACAGCACAGATAAAGCCAGGTTAATCAGGCCATAGCACTTTATGGCCACAACATGCCAGGTAGACTGAGACACAATCAAACATTAACCTGCATGCCAGCCTGCCACTGCACGCACACACATGCACACAAACACATACACACACACACACACACACACACACACACACACACACACACACACACACGGGTACAGCAGATATACCTTTTTTACACGAATTAAAATGGGTGAAAGGGAGAAAGAGAGAGAGAGAGAGAGAGAGTCACTTGAGTTGCTAAGAAACAGTAGAGTAGCTAAGTGTGTGTGTGTGTGTGTGTGTGTGTGTGTGCGTGTGTGTGTGTGTGTGTGTGTGTGTGTGTGGACAGGTGGTGACACTGGAGCTAAGAGGCTATGGACAATGACAGAAAGAGGAAGGAGGAAGTGAGAGAGAAACAAAGAGAGACAGAGAGAGAGGGAAAGACAGAGAGAGATAGAGAGAGAGAGAGACAGAGAGAGGGGGCAAAGGGAGAGAGAGAGAGAGAGAGAGAGAGAGAGAGGATCAGCACCTCCTTACCTGGACGTGATACTGTGATGTGTCCTGCATGATGATGTTGGAGTTGGAGTACATTTTCCTCTGCTCTGTAGATAAAACAAATAAATATGCGACATCACTTCCTGTCTCATACCAGGTGCTCTCAGTGCTAACCACCTACACCTTTCTCTGTAATAGCATTGCCTGGATTTCCTCTGGGCTCATTTGAATCAGTTATGGTTTAGTCTGCTACAACATTATTTACTTTCGCGGCCATTTTACCCATAATGCACGAGTGGCCATTGGCATCACCTGTGTCACCTACAGTATGTTAATCTATTACCTGGTAAAACACAGCCTGTTAGGAGGAAATGGACAGTGCCACAGAAGCATAGACCGAACAGAACAAATATCATGCTAAACGTGAAATTTACCAGCCAGTCATTACCAGCCAGGTAATTTTTTGAATTATCAAAATTAGACGCATCAGGAGGTCAGATGGGTGCAAATCTGCTTCACTCATGAAAAACTACACACACTCTCAATGCTCACTAAACACACTCTCAATGCTTACTACAGACACTCTCAATGCTCACTACACACACTCTTAATGCCCACTACACACTCTCAATGCTCACTGCACACACTCTTAATGGTCACTACACACACTCTCAATGCTCACTACACACACTCTCAATGCTCACTGCACACACTCTCAATGCTCACTACACACACTCTCAATGCCCACTACACACTCTTAATGCTCATTACACACTCTTAATGCTCACTACACACTCTTAATGCTCACTACACACACTCTTAATGCTCACTACACACACTCTTAATGCTCACTACACACTCTTAATGCTCACTACACACACTCTCAATGCTCACTACACACTCTTAGGGCCCTATCATGCCGCGGCGCACTGTGCATTCACGACGTGCGCATGGTGTCATTACTATTCTGTGCCAGCGCACCGTTCATTTTTTCAGGCAAAAAATCACGTTGTCTAGATAGCAGATGGCACTGCGCCATCATGAGCGGGTCAGCGCAAAGAAGAGGTGTGGTCTGGCGCAAAGCGTGCCAGATGCTATTATAAGGACGCAAAAATTAAATCCGCCAGTGACCAACAAAACCCTGGTCTGTCC
>CM050208.1:12830000-12842500 GCA_027475355.1 Coilia nasus
GGTTCAGCATTGTGAGGGGTGTGGGTAAGCATGATGAGGGGTGCAGCGGTTTAGCATGAGGACGAGTGTGTGGTTTAGAGTGTGTGTGGTTTAGTGTACTAAGGAGTGTGTGGTTTAGCATTGAGAAAAGTGTGTGGTTTGGTGTGTGTGTGTATGTGTGTGTGGTTTAGTATGGTGAGGAGTGTGTGGTTTAGCATTGAGAAAAGTGTGTGGTTTAGTGTGTGTGTGTATGTGTGTGTGGTTTAGTATGGTGAGGAGTGTGTGGTTTAGCATAGCGAGAGCCTGATAGCGGAGCTGCTTATCAGGTCAGATGGTGTGGTTGAGTGACCCTGGGCTCTGCTCTGCGGGCAGGAGCTAATGATTACCGCTACGCTAGCATTGCTTTCCAGCCTATCAGCTGCACGGACACACATGGGCAGTTTCTCCTGTCACTGGCACCATCTGCCTTTCTCCATCTCTCTTTCTTTCTCTCTTTCTTGCTCCCTCTCTCACATGCTCAGTCTTTCTTTCTCTCTCTCTCTCCCTCTCTCTCATGCTCCTTCTCTCTCTCTTATCCCATTCTCTCTCTCTTTCTGTCTCATCTTTCTCTCTTCTCTCTCTGTCTACTCTCTAGGACTCCTGTCACTGGCTCAAGGATACAGAAATCTGCAACGCTTCCTAGTTTTCTGTTTTTCTCTCTCTATGTCTCTTAAGGTCGAGGTAAACTTTATTGTCCCACCAGGGCAAATTCAGGTGGCCCAGTATTGCACATAACAGAAAACCTAAGAGAAACTGCTTAAATGTGTAGCGGGGTGAATTAAAGTGCAGTTTGTCTGTTATTGTGCAATCTGACTGCTGTAGGCACAAATGAGTTGTGGTCCCATGTCGTTCTAATTTTCTTTCGTAGGATTCTGCCATTCGAAAGCACATCCTCTGCTGTAGTTTGCTGAATTTATTTTGTGCACAATGATTAAAACACAATTTATTATCTATTTCCAGTCCTAAATATTTGTAAGTTGAGACCTGCTCCACCTGTTCACCATTAATCTTGGATGGAGAGACAACCATTTGTTTCTTACTAAAATCTATTAACATTTCTTGTGTTTTCTTTACATTGACCTGTAAAAAGTTGTCTGTGCACCACTGAATGAAACACTTTACCTTTCAAAACCTTCCACAGATGATTCTTCAGACTTCAGAAAACCCACCAGTGCTGTATCATCAGTATACTTAAAATAGGTGTGAGCTGGACAGGATGCTTAACAGTAATTTATATATAATGTGTAGAGGATGGGTAATAATACACATCCCTGCAGAGTTCCAGTGTTGGTGGTTTTTAAGGATGAAATGTGTGAGTGGAATCTTACTTGCTGGCTTCTGCCAGTCAAGAAGTCTTAGATCCATAATATGAGTCAAGGATGTAACAATGTCCTCACCATAAAGTGTGGCTGTATAGTATTAAAAGCACTACTAAAACCAGTAAACATGTTAACCAGGCTCCTTGCATGCCTGTTTGGTGCCCCGGAGACCCGGGTTCGAAGCCAGGTGAGGTGACTTCTTCTCCCATTTGATACAGGAACACAAAGTAAACAAAGGCATGGCAAAGTTGGCACAGCCTAGGGTGTACACAAGGAGGGAACACACAAGGAGATAGATGTGCCTTAAGTACGTTTCCCAGGGCAGGGACACTTCAGACAACCCCTACACACACAAACAAGGAGATAGATGTGCCTTAGGTATGTTTCCCAGGGCAGGGACACTTCAGACACACACCCCCATTTACACACACATGCATACACAAAGGCACCCAGATAACGTGTTGGTTAAACTGACTTGTTTTGTTAGGAAGGAAAGCACTCTCAGAAAATAAGAGTCAAATGAGCTTCATAAAGGTCGAGAGGGATGGCCCTACTCTTGTAGCAACTGCTAGCTTGTTCCACCATTAAGCATGACCCTTAGGGCACCACTGTGGAGAGGGTGCGAGTTCAGGACAGTTGTCCTTGTCATGACATATTAAACAAGTGCCCAGTGAGATAGGTTTTTAATCCAGGAGTGGGCTATGCCCATAATGTCCATGTTTGTGGGAATAGTTATTAGTATGTGTGGTTGACTGTATTGAAGGCAGCTGATAAGTCGAGTAGGATAAGTACCGAGGATTGTCCTTCAGTTCTGGCTCCTCTTAGAGCTTCTGTGACAGACAACGGAGCCATTTCAGTGGAGTGGCCAGACTGTTTTGGGTCTTGTAGGTCATTTTCAGTGAGGAAATCAGTAACCTGTTTTGAGACCACCCTGTCGATAGCTTTTGAAAGGAAGGGAAGTAGTGAAACTGGCCAATAGTTTTCAACCTGAGCAGGGGGAGTGTAGGCTTTTTCAGTAGTAACCAGGGCTTAATTTGAGGGGGAGCAAGCCGGAGCGCGCTGCGGAACCTCCGACGTTGGCTCCGGCAGCTATTTATACTGGGTCCGGTGACCTGACACTGGCATTAGTTATATTGTCTTACCTTGTTGACTAAATACGGCATTAAATATATGAATTTGTACTGAATTTGTCCTGATTTGATATAACTAGTGTTATTACAATGTAGTTTAGTTTTGATGCACGCACAGCGTTGTTAAGCAAGCGCACCTCATCCTCTGCGCTCCGGGACCTCCCACTTTACAAATTAAGCACTGGTAGTAACCCTTGCCTGTGTGAAGGCAGATGGAAATATGCCTGAGGAAAGTGAAGCATTTATCACGGATGTGACTGATGGACCTACTGTTGGGGCAATAGCTTGAAGCAGATTCCAAGAAAACAGGCTCCAGCGTCCAGCAGGCAGGTAGTAGGACAGCTACCAGTGATAAGTCTAGTTACATCGCTCTCAGAGAGAGGGGTAAATGAGGAAAGTGTTGTGCCATTGACAGGGGCTAGGCAGGGATGGACGTGCAGTAGGACTGCTGCATGTGGTGGTTGCTGAAGATGTGCATTCAGAGGTGATGGAAGGGCCCGCAGGCAGATGTGGCAAGTTGTGACTGAGTGGATCACAGAATTGTTTGCTGATGGCAGCTACATTTTCTTTGAAGAAGGAGGCAAAGCCGTCAGCACTGAGATTGGTGGGAAGAGGAGGGTTGAGCGGCCATTTGAATGCTGAGAAAAGTTTCTGTGTGCCAGTGGTGCTGCTGATTTTGTTATTGTAATAAGCCATTTTTGCAGTGATGACAGAAGAGGAAAATGAGGCAAAGAGATACTGAAAGTCCTCCAGATTGGCAGGATTGCTGGACTTATGCCATTTTCATTCCGCAGCTCTGAGGGAGGTACGCAATGAACGGATGGCATCATAGTGGAGGATGGTATCATGGTGGAGGAGCGGACTATAGTTCCGGGAGAAAAACCGTGAAGTGGATTAAGAAGAGGTCAAATATATGTAACCAGTACACCATCTACTTTGTAGTTTTTGGTTAGAATCAAGTCCAGTTGTTTCCCGTTTTTGTGAGTCGGAGGGCAGCAGACCAGTTGTAGGTCAAATGAGTTTATGAGGGACATGAAGTTTGTAGCGCAGAACATAAGTGAATGCTCATGTCACCGAGGACCAGTAGCGGACAGTCAAGCTCTGGGATGGAGGACAGTAGTGTGTCCACAAATCACCCAGAGGTCCTGGAGGATGGTGGGTGACAACAACTGACGCTCAAAATACATGCCAGTGGGCAAAGCGGAACGTTACATTCGGAGGCAGCAGGTGGTGATGTAGATCAGCGAGGCGGGCGGAAAAGTTGAGCTCTGCTGAACTTTATGCGAATGAGGAGCGGAGTTTGCCGAGCGGTAACCAATGACATCGTTTCAAATGACTTTTCAGTTGAAAGGCGGCAGGTGGGGAGATAAATATTTCAAAATGGACGTACATAAAATTTGAAACAGTTCAGTTGATTAACATTATACTGCTATGCCAGAAGCAAAATAATCATTACCATTTAGAATTCTTTAGCCTTTTAAACTTCATGTCTCTTCAACTGACGTTCGGTACAGGTCCACTTGAAGTGGAGCAAGCAGAGAGAAAGCGGTACATTTGGGCGTTCCACAACCCGACAGAGAAAGAGGCATTAGTGGGTTTGGTCTGTCATCGGAACTGTTTGGAAGCAGATTGTGCTACAGTGCTTTGGTAATAGGATAGCTTGTCTTGTCGACGCCCTTGCTTGGTGGACTTGCTTGTGTGTACCCAAGCAGGTCTTCACACCCGGAGGGTGGCTACACACAAGGGTTGGCACTTCAGCGATAATGGCTTGTTGATATGGATACCAAGTGGAACTCGTTGAGTACGCCCTTCTCGCTTAGCACGACAAAAGACTTAGTTTCGGGGGTGTGAGCTTGGTTGCGTACAGCATGAGTTTGTCCCTGTACAAGCCATGGCATTCTTTTGCACAAATATTTAGCATTCTAAACAAAACTGAACTATACTAAACTGCAATTCAGCCTACTGTCTCACTCCTTTGTGTTGGTAATCTGCTCTTCTGGCCTACGAAAATGGCGGCACGCATTGATTTCGCCCCATAATGCACTGCGCAGCCCACCTCCCTGCCCACTCCCTATAGGTTCAAGTCCAAGGTGTAGCACAGAGAGTAAATGTAAAACTGAGAGGTACTGTACTTACGTGACCTCTGTAAACTCCACACGCCCTGTATGCTTGTCCACTCCACACGCCCTGTATGCTCATCACTCAGATCCTCCTCCCCGCCCCTCCCTCTTCTATCTCTCCCTCTGTCTATGCATATAGCTCTACTTTTCTTTCTCACTTAATGCTTCTTCTGCACTCTCAGAAAAGAAGGTACAGAATTGTACTTTTAGGGGTACAAAGCTTGTCAAACCGGCAGTACCCTCAAAGGCACATAATTGTACCTTTTAACCACTGTTTTTCAACTAGTTTGTACCTTCTCCAGAGCTGAATAGGTACACATCAGTACCTTAAGGTCCAAATATTAGCCTTTCTTGGTACATTAATACTGATTGTACCTTAAGATACAGATTTGTACCCCTACTGTCCCCATATTTCTGAGAGTGTGTATCTCTCTTTTAACCCTCTCTTATTCTATCTTTTTCCATTTTTTTATCTGCCTCCCTCCATCTTTGCTCACCCCATTTCCTCCTCCACATCACCCGATCTTCCTGCAACACTTCAAAGCAGTTTGAGTGTGCGTACATATGTGACTGTGTGTGTATATGCGGCAAGTGTGTGTGTGTGTGTGCGTGCATGTGTGTGTTTGGATGTGTTTATGTATGTGTGTATGTGTGTCTGTATGAGTGTGTGTGTGTGTGTGTGTGTGTGTGTGAAAGAGGAACCTACACATGCTTTATTGATGTCTGACATTTAGGCCATTCCTTAGTCCCTCCCCATTTAGCCTCTCCACCTATCAGCTGACAGCTAAGACACAGCAATGTATGGAGTCGTTCGGCACACCCTCTGCATTCATTATAGATAGGTAAACAAAGCTGCACACAGATGTGTAAACAAGTAAACAATCCTCTCAAACACAGGCGGAAGGACCAGTAGCCCTGCGTAGGAAGTTTGGCTGTGACTGCAGGCCAATGACACCATCTGACAGGGAGCAGCCAGATGGTGTGAACACACACACACACACACACACACACACACACACACACACACACACACACACACACACACACACACACACACACACACACACACACACACACACACACGTTGTACTCTTATATTCAACTGAATACACTCCCATGCACACTTTTAATTTGTTGCCAATGGATCAAAAGCATACAGTCAGCACTGAATAAGGTTCTAAACCGTGCTAAATGGGTTCTGAACCATGTATTAACAAGGCTAGGGAAGAATACAGTGATAATGACAGAGGGTTCTAAGGCATAATAGCAATAATTCAGAAATAGTCCTGTCATAGTTCTGTCAGTGGGCACTGTTGTCCGGTAGTATAAAACAATAACCCATAGCAGTGTCAGGCAGGGTTATACATACATGCTATTTAAATATTATGTAAAGCATAGTAAGGCTGTGCGTGTGAGGCATGAGGTACTGTGAGGTACTGTGTGCTGGCCTAGTTCTCTGTGCCAAAACACACCTCAGCCAGGCCTGACCACAGGAGCTCACAACCAGGAAACTGGCTTTCCTGCCAATGTCGCCAGGACCATATGCCACACACAAGCGCGCGCACACACACACACACACACACACACACACACACACACACACACACACACACACACACACACACACACACACACACACACACACACAGCGTTACTCCCATATGCCCTTGCTATTGTTCCACCATCCTGTGATGGCACCTGGATTTTAGTAATCCCTCAGCATGGTACTGATTACTAAAAAGGAAATATCTCACACACACACACACCTATCACACACACACACACACACACACACACACACACACACACACACACACACACACACACACACACACACACACACACACACGAACACACAGACACACACACAGACACTATAGTCACTTTAAGCTCTGGTGTGTGTGGGCAGGAGGACCAGTATTTTGCTTTGTTGTCAAAGGGCAGCTGGCATGAAATGTTTGGGCGCAACAGTACCATAGCGATGCTGAAACTCAACATTCAACACAGGCGAGGCATCAATTATGACAACAGGATTCAGTCTCTAGCAGGACCTGTGTGTGTGTGTGTGTGTGTGTGTGTGTGTGTGAGAGAGAGAGAGAGAGAGCGAGAGAGAGAGAGAGGGCACAGGAGATTGTGAAAAAATGGCACAAACTGAGTTCAAACAAAGACAGACAAAGAGACCTTCCCACAAAAAAGCACCTGGCTTACAAAACATGTTTCTCATTTAGGAGGAACTTAAAGGAGAACTTCGGTGTAAAATGAAAATTGGCACGTTAAAACATCATACCGAGTTGGTATGTGTACTGAGGAGCAAAATTGATTTAGCCTGTTGCATTCAGAGTTTAACTATTTTTTATTGTTTGTCCCAGAAGGCTAACAATGGAAGTTGTAGGTGCCCTTAGATGAAGCATGATGACTACGCTATTTTAAAACCATTAAAACAGCTCGAAGAAACTCCACACTCCATCGGTAGTACAACAAAAGCCCTGGCATTAAAAACGAGGCACTGAGAACTTTGTAAGTATACACAACATTTATCAATAAAACAGTTTTGAAAGGCAGTACCTTACTGTAGTTTCTCGTCGCCGCCATGATGAAAGTCCGCACAAGTGGATTGACGAACACGAACCAGCAGGAAGAATAGGAGGAGAGGTAGTACAATCGACTTGTTTGGACTTTCATCATGGCGGCGACGAGAAACAACTGCAAACTACTGCATGTAAGAACAGTTTTTTAAATAAACGTTGTGTACATTTACAATATTCTCAGTGCTTTGTTTTGAATGCCAGAGCCTTTGTTGTACTACCGATGGAGTGTGGAGTTTCTTCAAGCTGTTTTAATGGTTTAAAAATAGCGTAGTCGTCATGCTTCGTCTAAGGGCACCTACCACTTACATTGTTAGCCTTCTGGAACCAACGATAAAAAATTGTTAAACTCTGAATGCAACAGGCTGAATCAATTTTGCTCCTCAGTACACATACCAACTCTGTATGATGTTTTAACATGCCAATTTTCATTTTACACCATCCTTTAAGGGACAATCTCAACCTAATTTGGAATTCAACGGAACTTGTAATTCAAACCTAATTATTTACAAAAAAAAACAGCCAGAGTTATACACAGATGTACTTAACACATTGCTACTTCCACACACAGCTATGTAATTCACATAGATCCATGCAATCCACACACATACACACACACACACACACACACACACACACACACACACACACGCTGTTTGATTTGAGTCACTCAATCCTCACACAGTGTTACTCAATCCACACACACACACACACACACACAGCTAGTTGATGTGCACAGAGCTACTCGATTACTACTCCACAGTCACAGGTGAAGGAGTATAGAATTAAGACAGACCAGGTCGCTTGTTGCCTTAAGCTGTAGTAAGACCATTGCACCGACCTTTGACCTGCAACACGGCGTGTGTGTGTGTGTGTGTGTGTGTGTATCCAGTAATCTTATGTACTGCATAGTGAACATGGGATGAAACGGTAGGTGTGCAAGATTGTGTGTGTGTGTGTGTGTGTGTGTGTGTGTGTGTGTGGGTGTGCACCCAGTCTGTGTGAGAGAGGCAAAAAGAGTTGTACCTGGGCAGACTTTCCAGGCACTTTAGATGCGCTGCTATCTTCTTTTTCCTGTTTCTTCACCGCTGTCTTGCCTTCTCTTCCACACCACACACACTGTTTCTCCACGGATGACTTGCCTTCTCTTACACAGCGAACACACACACTCTTTCTCTACGGATGTCTTGCTTTCTCTTACACAGCGAACACACACGTTCTCCACCACTGACTTATCCTGCACACTACACAAACTTTCTCCACCGCTGTCTTACGCACAGAACACACACTTCCTTCCCCGCTATGCTGTTCTCTCTCACACACTTTCTCCCGCGAGTGAATGACCAGTGATAAAATGCCCTCTATCTGTCCTTCCCCTGTGTGTGTGTATGTGTGTGTGTAAGTGTGTGTGTGTGCGCGTGTGGGTGGGTGGGTGGCGATGTAATGGGGCGATAAGGGTCGTGCTCATAGGGCACGGCATTTGCATTAGCATGTAGCACTGCTGTGCCCTCACACACACACGTACACGTACACACACACACACACACACACGTACACGTACACACACAACCACACACACACACGTACACACAGGGATTCATCGCACCAATGGAGGCAGTCATTTTTGCATGACAGGGGAGAGAGATGTTTGCAGATGAGATTCAGCAGGAAAAGAGAGGGAAAAGATTTTGATAAGAGGAGGTGGGGAGAGAGGCAGAGAGAGAGAGGGTGGAGACACAGAGGGAGAGCGAGAGAGAGAGAAAGAAAGAAAGAGAGAGAGAGAGAGAGAGAGGGCAGATGTTTGCAGATGAGAGGAAGTAAAAGATGGAGATAAGAAGAGGTGGAGAGTGAAAAAGAGAGGAAGAAAGAGAATGCATGCCAACTATACCCAAACAGTTTGTGTACTTTGTGGACGTACACACATGTCCAAGAATAGCTACTACACAAACACACACACACCAATACATACACACACTCAAACACACACAAATAACACATACAGACGTACACACACAAACATGTGCATACACAACACACACACACACACACACGCACACACACACACACAAACACACACACACCAATACATACACACACTCAAACACACACAAATAACACATACAGACGTACACACACAAACATGTGCATACACAACACACACACACACACACACGCACACACACACACACAAACACACACACACCAATACATACACACACTCAAACACACACAAATAACACATACAGACGTACACACACAAACATGTGCATACACAACACACACACACACACACACACACACACACACACACACACACACACACACACACACACACACCACACACACACACACACGTTGACAGACAGGCAGTGTAAGGTGAACACAATGTCCTTATGCACCCTGTACCTGTGGTAGATGATGTATCAGTGTCCATCTGTCACACAGTGGCACACACACACACGCACAGACGCGCGCACCCACACACACACAAATCTATGACAGTGCTTCACTGTAGTAGGCTCCCTCACACTCTCCATTTCTTTTTCTAACTTGTATATGTAGCATATTTTATTTGATTATTTATTATATTTTATTCCAAGACTGCTAATAGTCATGACAGTTACATTGCTGCAACAAGTGCCCTGAAATCTCTTCTCTGAACCGTGAGAGTTGTAGAGAAAAGCTAGCTAGAGAAAATTAGGTTGAAAACATGTAAAAAAGAGAGATTTCAGGGCACAAGTGAGCAAGAGAGAGAGAGAGAAAGCAAGAGAGACCCTGCATCGAAATCCTTAGTAGTCACTGCGTTCTATGCAGTACTTGCCACTCGCCGTTACCATAGTAGCTTCTACATATCAAGCTAGCCAGTAGCAGGTACAATTCAGACATACTACACTGCCATCTTGCCCGTCCTTTGACCCCGTACGTTTACATTAACGTCATGATTTTGCCGGCTTGTAGCAAAGGGTTAGCTACCACCGCTAGTTAGGCACGCAGTCATGGCTGTCTGTGCTGCAGTCTCCCTTTTATCAAATAACCTTAACATTTACTCACATTGGTGACGTGAACGACTATTTACATGCCTTTTATTTACCGAAGTGCACATTTGTACACCGTTCCTCAGTAAACTTGTAGGGAGTTACTTTAATATGGTGGCGACCGGAAACTACCACAAGGTACCTGTGAAAACAGTCGTTGTAATAAACGACCTGTACACTTGAGGTAGGAGAGCAGGACATTTTGCATGTAATGAGAGTCATGTCAAAGAATACTATATCTAATCTATTGTGCTAGTCTATTGTGGTTCAATAGTGTATGGGGAAATTGTGATTCATTTTTAATTGAAATCTCTAAAAGTATAAAAGTTTCTACATTAAATGGTGTGAGCCGTAAACATTATACAAATTGTTTAGAAGAATACTAAGAAAGAAGAATACTTCGAAGAACAGTACAGTGCATTTTCATGCACTGTAATAACAACATTTGTAACATTTTTTAAAGTTACAAACAGCATTGCACAATATCAAAATAAAATAAAAACAACAACAATAAAAAATGACCGTACACTTAATGTCAAGATTGCTAACACATATCCAGCAGCATGTTCCAACAGTGCTAATAGCACACAGACATGGTACAGTATGTGAAGAGCATTAATAGCTTTAGCATTACATGCCATTCCAGTAGCGCTACAGGCTAACAGTCATGGATCTGGCAGGCAGAAGTGTCACATTGCCTTAGCCTGGCATCCACTGTGCTGATATCAGCAGTCCAGTACTGCACTTCACCTTCACCAAACTAGCCAACGCTGCCAGCTGGACATTGTCCTCATATATCAATCACAACAAACAACTGCCACATGCAACCATAGCACCGTGACGCTTGTTGACAGAGAGGAGAGGTGAAGAAAAGAGGAAAGAGAGGAAGAGAGGAGAGACAAGACAGGGAGCGAGTGAGAAGATAGAGGGGAGATTAAATAAAAAGATCAAAAGAACAGAGAGAGAACAGGAAGAGGGTAGACAGAGGAGAGAGGTCACGTACACACACAGACACACAGACACACACAGACACACACACACACACACACACACACACACACACATACTACCCCACCTGCCACCCTGAGGACAACACCTTTATGGCAGGGCTTCCCGGCAGGGGCCATATCACAGCTTTGGTATCACAGTTTTATTACAGAGTATCACACAAGGCCATCTCTCTTTTGGCACACAGACACCAGGAGTGTGGAAACAAATAGTTACAAATAATACATTTTTACAATAAATATTTATTCTGAGATCTAAAATTTCCTTCCTTCCTTTCTTACAATTTTCTTTGTTCTGGAATTTCATTCGTGATCAAGAACGTATCTATCTACCTATCTGAAACAGAGTTTCCTTATTAGAATCCTAAAACTGATATAAGACCTTTATCAAATGACTGCTTTTGTTTGTTTTGATCCAAAGTACAAACATGCTGTCAGCATTAGGGTTAGGGTTAGGGTTAGGGTTATCTGCCACATGACCGTTCGGATATTTGATATTTGAAATCATTTCCTCTTAGAGTTGAGTCTTTTTCTGTAGCCTGAGCAGCATTAGGGTTAGGGTTAGGGTTATCTGCCACATGACCGTTCGGATATATGATATTTGAAATCATTTCCTCTTAGAGTTGAGTCTTTTTCTGTAGCCTGAGCAGCATTAGGGTTAGGGTTAGGGTTATCTGCCACATGACCGTTCGGATATATGATATTTGAAATCATTTCCTCTTAGAGTTGAGTCTTTTGCTGTAGCCTGAGCAGCATTAGGGTTAGGGTTAGGGTTATCTGCCACATGACCGTTCGGATATATGATATTTGAAATCATTTCCTCTTAGAGTTGAGTCTTTTTCTGTAGCCTGAGCAGCATTAGGGTTAGGGTTAGGGTTATCTGCCACATGACCGTTCGGATATATGATATTTGAAATCATTTCCTCTTAGAGTTGAGTCTTTTGCTGTAGCCTGAGCAGCATAAGGCCTTTATGTGCTGGCACAGAGGCATTCTTGTGTGAAATAACAAGCGTTATATTACATGGCAAATCTGGTGTTTAGCAGGTTACGCACTTTACCAAGCAGAGTCAGACAGGCAAACAGGTGGAGAGACAGACAGACAGAGAGGCTGACAGACCTGCTGGTTAATATATAGACAGACAGGTAGGAAGTCACATAGAGAGACAGGTAAGCAGGCAGATATGTAAGCAGACAGACAGACTGGTACAGTATGTAAACAGACAGACAGGTATGCCAACAGACAGACAAGTAGACAGACACACAGGTATGCAAACAGACATGCAGGC
>CM050208.1:12852500-12872500 GCA_027475355.1 Coilia nasus
CAACAAGCAGAGAGTACCTCACACACTAAACAAGCACAGAGTAGCCTACCTCACACACGTAACCAGCAGAGAGTAGCCTACCTCACACACACTCACAAACTCAACAAGCAGAGAGTACCTCACACCCTAAACAAGCACAGAGTATACTACCTCACACATGTAACCAGCAGAGAGTAGCCTACCTCACACACTAAACAAGCACAGAGTATACTACCTCACACACGTAACCAGCAGAGAGTAGCCTACCTCACACACTAAACAAGCACAGAATATACTACCTCACACACTAAACAAGCAGAGAGTACCTCACACACTAAACAAGCACAGAGTATACTACCTCACACATGCAACAAGCAGAGAGTAGCCTACCTCACACAATAAACAAGCACAGAGTAGCCTATCTCACACACTAAACAAACACAGAGTACCTTACACACTAAACAAGCACAGAGTAGCCTACCTCACACACGTAACCAGCAGAGAGTACCTCACACACTAAACAAGCAGAGAGTACCTCACACACTAAACAAGCACAGAATATACTATCTCACACACGTAACAAGCACAGAGTAGCCTACCTCACACACGTAACAAACAGAGAGTACCTCACACACTAAACAAACACAGAGCATACTACCTCACACGCGTAACAAGCAGAGAGTAGCCTACCTCACACACACTCACAAACTCAACAAGGAGAGATTACCTCAAACACTAAACAAGCAGAGAGTACCTCACACACTAAACAAGCACAGAGTATACTACCTCACACACTAAACAAGCACAGAGTATACTACCTCACACACGCAACAAGCAGAGAGTAGCCTACCTCACACACTCACAAACTCAACAAGGAGAGATTACCTCAAACACTAAACAAGCACAGAGTACCTCACACACTAAACAAGCACAGAGTATACTACCTCACACACTAAACAAGCACAGAGTATACTATCTCACACACGTAACCAGCAGAGAGTAGCCTACCTCACACACTAAACAAACAGAGAGTAGCCAACCTCACACATGTAACAAGCAGAGAGTACCTCACACACTAAACAAACAGAGAGTAGCCAACCTCACACATGTAACAAGCAGAGAGTACCTCACACACTAAACAAGCAGAGAGTACCTCACACACTAAACAAGCAGAGAGTAGCCTACCTCACACACTAAACAAACAGAGAGTAGCCAACCTCACACACTAAACAAGCACAGAGTATACTACCTCACACGCGTAACAAGCAGAGTAGCCTACCTCACACAGACTCACAAACGCAACAAGCAGAGAGTACCTCACACACTAAACAAGCAGAGAGTATACTACCTTACTACACACTAAACAAGCACAGAGTATACTACCTCACAAACAAACTCAACAAGCAGAGAGTACCTCACACAGTTATCAGAGAGAGTAGCCTACCTCACATACTCAACAGGGAGAGGGTGCATCACACACTGAACAAGCACAGAGAGAACCTCACACACTTAACAAGAGGATGAAAAATGCACTTGGCATGAAATGTGTCATTCTAGCTTGAAGATGCACGAGGAAAAAATTACAGCTATGCTTGGTCAAGACTTCCAAGACTTCAGGCCCTGATGCTGCTGTTGCTGTGTGTGTGTGTGTGTGTGTGTGTGTCTGTGTGTGTGCAAATGGGGTGGCGCTCCAGTGAGCAAACCTAGTGTGTGTGTGTGTGTCTATGTGTGTGTGTGCTGTAATCAGATCTGGAGACAGGCAGTGTGTTAAGCTTTTCTGAATCCTGTGCGTAATTAAGAGGTGAGTGGTCCGGGACAAGCATGGGACAGCTATTAGGTGACCGCTCTGAGCGCCGTGACAAAGAGCCCGTAATGGACGCATCCCGACAAAAGACCCCCAACATCCGAGACCGCCACTTGGCGACACCATGCCAAACCAAACACATACACAGCTTTGGGCCCGACACACACACACACACACACACTCTCTCTCTCTCTGTCACACACACACACACACACACAGCTATGGACTCAACACCTTAGGACTTGATGCTTTAAGACACCATGCCAAGCCAAACACATACACAGCTTTGGGCCCGACACACACTCTCTCTCTCATTGTCACTCACACACACACACAGACACCCACACACACACACACACACACACACACACACAGCTATGGACCCAACATCTCAGGACTTGATGCTTTAGGACAACATGCCAAACCAAACACATACACAGCTTTGGGCCCGACACACACACACACTCTCTCTCTCTCTCTCTCTCTCTCTCTCTCTCTCTCACACACACACACACACACACACAACTATGGACCCAACACCTCAGGACTTGATGCTTTAGGAAACTATGCCAAGCCAAACACCATAGTTGCCACAGCTTTGTCAGAACAAACACACCACTTTGCTCTCCACACGCCGGACGGTGAGGTCGGATCAATTTCACTATGTTTGTGCCAAATAAAAAAGCAAGACATTTTTATTGAGTGTGTATGTTCCTGCTAGTTCTTTGTTATTTGTGTCGGCTAGTCCAGTGACACCTCTTGTCTGCCTTCCACTGCCCTTGTGCTTTATTTTTAATGTCCATCTAATTACAAGGATATATTATAATAATCATCCTAATTTGTTTCAAATCGTATTTTTCCCAGTCACCACCAACCCCCAAACACCCACCTCCCCACCCTCACCTGAGGCTGCACCCCTCCCATTAGAAAAACACAGCACTTCTCTGTGACAGAGTAGCGCTGCCTAATCTTTTGTGTGTCTAATTGATGCCTAAATTAGACCGTCTGGGCACAGCTATGTTGCCCGTCCTGTTTACATAAAGGGCGAGGCTGGTTAATACAGCAATGGCCTGCCACGCGCCCTGTTGACACGCTGAATCACTTAGCCTCACCTGATCTCATGGCAGCAAGCCCTGGGCTCAGGCAAGAATGGATCACCTATAAAGGCTGCATAGACATTCATTGTTCAATCACAGCGTACTGCTAATCCAAACTACAAACACAATTAAAGGAGAACTTCGGTGTAAAATGAAAATTGGCATGTTAAAACATCATACCGAGTTGGTATGTGTACGGAGGAGCAAAATTGATTTAGCCTGTTGCATTCAGAGTTTAACTATTTTTTATCGTTTGTCCCAGAAGGCTAACAATGGAAGTGGTAGGTGCCCTTAGACGAAGCATGACGGCTACGCTATTTTTAAACCATTAAAACAGCTCGAAGAAACTCCACATTCCATTGGTAGTACAACAAAGGCTCTGGCATTCAAAATGAATCACTGAGAATATTGTAAATGTACACAACGTTTATTTAAAAAGCTGTTCTTACATGCAGTCGTTTGCAGTTGTTTCTCGTTGCCGCCATGATGAAAGTACAACAAAGTACAACAAAGGCCCTAACATTAAAAACGAGGCACTGAGAACTTTGTAAGTGTACACATTTATTAATAAAACAGTTTTGACAAGCAGTACCTTGCTGTAGTTTCTCGTCGCCGCTATGATGAAAGTCTGCACAGGTCGATTGACGAACACGAACCAGCAGGAAGAATAGGAGGAGAGGTAGTACAATCAACTTTTTTGGACTTTCATCATGGCGGCAACGAGAAACAACTGCAAACGACTGCATGTAAGAACAGCTTTTTAAATAAACGTTGTGTACATTTACAATATTTTCAGTGATTCGTTTTGAATGCCAGAGCCTTTGTTGTACTACCAATGGAATGTGGAGTTTCTTCGAGCTGTTTTAATGGTTTAAAAATAGCGTAGTCGTCATGCTTCGTCTAAGGGCACCTACCACTTCCATTTTTAGCCTTCTGGGTCAAACTATAAAAAATAGTTAAACTCTGAATGCAACAGGCTAAATCAATTTTGCTCCTCAGTACACATACCAACTTGGTATGATGTTTTAACATGCCAATTTTCATTTTACACCGAAGTTCTCCTTTAATTGCTGTTATTTGGATCAAAATGACATGCACATCATGAGGATGATGACAAGGAACACATGATCCAAATTGGAAAGTGGCATGGACAGGACTTCACAGTGCACTGCTAAGCTAAACAACAAACACACTCACACACACAAAAAATTGCCATTCAATTGCCATTTTGTGCCATTCAAACACAGCACTGTGGTATCCTCCACAGACACAAATATGGCAGTGAGTGTCCTCAGGAGACACCCAGACACGACTGCTGCTTCTTTGCTGAGGTCTAGGCACTCAAAATAGGAGTGCTTGTATGTGTGTGTGTGTGTGTGTGTGTGTGTGTGTGTGTGTGTGTGTGTGTGTGTGTGTGTGTGTGTGTGTGTGTGTGTGTGCGTGTTTGTGTGTGTGCGTGTGTTTGTGTGTGTTTGTGTGTGTGCGTGTGTTTGTGGGTGTCCATTTAGACCCTACGTCTGGGTGAACACCAACAGGATAGTTGATACTTATACCGCACAGTAACATTTCTGTGTCTCTGACTCAGACAACTGAGACACACTAATGTTTCTAACACACACCAACAGTATGTTACCCTCTTTTAACACAGACTAAGTCTTTCTCTTCTTTTCAGTGTGTTTTCAGTGCGGCCAGGGAGTTTCAAGGGGGTATGCTGCATTGCAGTCAAACCAGTAGATCACAGAGCTGTTTACCTCAGTCAGGAAAACTAGAGCTGATTGCGAAATGTCGACTTGTTCACTTTGTAGTACACTTTGTAGGGAGCCAAACAATGTAACTCACATCCTATATAGTACACCATATAGTGAACAAGTGAACATCTTCAACACGGCCTGGATAAGCACAGAGCCGATCACCTCAGTCAGGAAAACCAGTCAATCACAGAGCTGATCACCTCAGTCAGTAAAACAAGATGACCACAGAACTGATCACCTCAGTCAGGAAAACCAGACGATCATGGAGCTGATCACCTCAGTCAGGAAAACCAGACGATCACAGAGCTGATCACCTCAGTCAGGAAAACCAGAGGATCACGGAGCTGATCACCTCAGTCAGGAAAAAGCTGATCACCTCAGTCAGGAAAAACAGACGATCAGGAAGCTGATCACCTCAGTCAGGAAAACCAGACGATCACAGAGCTGGTCAAAGTTGAAGTGTAAAACTCCTTAAACTGTACATGAAAACAGTAGGTGGGGTCAAAACTGCCTGCCAGTTTTGTCTGCTGCACTCTGCTCTCTTCCTGTAAAATTTGTTGGTGAGGTAGACGCTGAGACTCTGTGGTTACAGTAATTTGTTGTTCTTACAGTGGCGAGAAACCACAACATTAAACTTTACTGCAGCACTTTAGTGCCTTTAGGTGTGTGTGTGTGTGTGGTGTGGTGTGTGTGTGTGTGTGTGTGTGTGTGTGTGTGTGTGTGTATACCTATGTGGTATGTGTGTGTGGTTGGGTGTGCATGCATGTGTGTGTGTGTTGTGTGTGTGTGCACATGTAAGTGTGTGTTATAGAAGCACACCTGGCCTGTTTGCATCTATTCATGTTTCACTCCACTGAGGTGGGCGGGGCTCTGACATAATAAGTGTGGGCTGACCAATGTGTTCGCCAACCAATGGCACGTCTGCTCTGTAGTGGCCATTATGACTGCTAGGCCGCCTCCTCTCATGTTTTCTTCATGACCTGCAGTTGAGGCATAGAGAGGATCTGTTATACTCTTGCCTAATCCCTTTGTCTCAGGGCCCCGAGTGTGGTGTGTGTGTGTGTGTGTGTGTGTGTGTGTGTGTCTGTGTGTGTGTGTGTCTGTGTGTGTGTGTGAGTGAGAGAGTGATAAAGAGAGAGAGAGAGAGAGAGAGAGAGAGAGAGAGAGGAGAGAGAGAGAGAGAGAGAGAGAGGAGAGAGAAGAGAGAGAGAGAGGAGAGAGAGAGAGAGAGAGAGAGAGAATAGAATTGTCACTATACGCATATACAATGTACACCATACATATGTACAATGGGACTGAAAGCAACTTACTCTCTAGTGCAAACATTGTATGTAGACTGTTTACATAGAATAAAATAAATACTAGTGCAAGACAACATAAAGATTACAAAGGGCTTTAGATTAAAGACATAAATATTTAAAAAAGGGGATGGGTTTTGAGATAATAGTGATATTGCACATTGTATACAGATTATTAGACAGTGAGTGTAGTGATACTGTATATCACAGTACAAATATTGCACAGTATCCAATACCATTCAGTTATAAGAGAGACAAAGATGGAGAAAGAGAACGAGAGAGAAATAGAGAGAAAGAGTGTGTACTGTATTGTGTGTGTGGTATTAAGTGCTATTAAGGAGCTGGAGCAGCAGGCGTGGCTGTTCTAGGGTAGGGGTATTTGTGTGTGTGTGTGTGTGTGTGTGTGTGTGTGTGTGTGTGTGTGTGTGTGTGTGTGTGTGTGTGTGTGTGTGTGTGTGTGTGTGTGTGTGTGTCTGTGTGTCTGTGTGTTTGTGTCTGTGTCTGTGTGTGTGTGTGTTCCAGTGGAGTCACATGTCAGAGGTGTGTCCATTATTGTATGGAGGTGGTGTAGAGTTTGTGTTATTAATTGTTTCTAAGGAGGTGGAAACTACGAGTCACTCATAGGCTGTGTGTGTTCATGTGTGTGATGGGGTTCATCAGTCAGAGAGTTAGTGTGTGTCTCTGTTACCATACCAACAGCTAACTGGAGAAGCTAAGTGAGTGTGTGTGTGTGTGTGTGTGTGTGTGTGTGTGTGTGTGTGTGTGTGTGTGTGTGTGTGTGTGTGTGTGTGTGTGTGTGTGTGTGTGTGTGTGTGTGTTTGTCTACCTGGTGTGTCTATTTAGTTCAATATGTCCCAGGAAGTTCAACCTTATGTGTCCGTATAGTTCAATATGACCCAGGAAGTTGTATCTGATGTGACCCCACAGTTCAATATGACCCAGGAGGTTCTCTATGTGCTGTGTCCCCATAGTTCAATAGAGTGCCTAAGTCAAGTCCCTTCCAGTAGACCCCATAGGACATAAGATGGAGAAAACAATGAATGGGAGTCAGTGGAGAGATACAATTTACTTTAGTGTAGTCTAGATTAGTTATACACAGTGGGGATGTAATGCCATAAATGCAAATAAAGATAATGAGGAATTCATCATGAATTATGTGGCACTATGAATGTGGACTTTGATAGTCTGAGTCATTAGCAGCATTTTCCGACCGTGTCGCGATGGAGGAGAGGGGTGAGAGGTGGAGGTAAAGAAAGGTAAATAAAGATGACCAAAGACCGATAGATAGCTCATGTTGGTGGTGCTGATGCAATCCATCCAGGAAAGGGAAAGAGAAACAGCACCTCTTATGGGGCCACACCAGAGACAACATCTATACATCTACTCAGACACATACACACACACACACACACACACACATATGAGGGGCCATACAAGACATTATCCATAGTGACCCCTTTACATACATATATACTCGCTCTCACATACATACATTCTCACTCTCACATGCATACATTGTTACTTACACATACATACATTCTACCTCTCACATATATACATTCTCCCTCTCACATACATGTATATTATCCTCTTACATACATACATAATGCTCTCACATACGTATATTCTCCGCTCACATACATACATTCTCCTCTTACATACATGTATATTATCCTCTTACATACATACATTCTCCTCTCACATACGTATATTCTCCTCTCACATACATACATTCTCCTCTCACATACATACATTCTCCTCTCACATACACACATTCTACTCTCACATGCATATATTCTCCTCTCACATACATACATTCTCCTCTCACACACATACATTCTCCTCTCACATACACACATTCTCCTCTCACATGCATATATTCTCCTCTCACATACATACATTCTCCTCTCACACACATACATTCTCCTCTCACATACACACATTCTCCTCTCACATGCATATATTCTCCTCTCACATGCATATATTCTCCTCTCACATACATACATTCTCCTCTCACATATATATATTCTCCTCTCACATATATATATAGTCATAGCAGTTAGGCAGGAAGTGATGTACAGTATATATTGAAGGAAGTGACATCAGGAAATACTTTGCAAGACATGTGCAGGGGTATCTTTCTGCTATTTTCCTTATTTTCTGCCAGCATGATGCTATTGAGAGCTTTCAGAGTTACTTTTGTGGTTTTAGTTTTTTCTGTATTGGTGAGTTCCAATGAAGATGACATTAGGCAATTTTTCACTGACATTTTGAGATGTCTTGAGGGAATACAGAGGGGAGTAAACTGTGAAATGATGCATGGAGAACTTCATTATCACTGCCAGACTTTATCTAGATTCTTGTTTGTTGTAAGATCTGCTGAAGACTTGGACATTATCAGGGACATGGAGGCCTTAAATGAATTTCTGAACGTTATAGTGGGTAGTTATGATAGAAGACAGAGAACAGAGGCGGATAACCCACACATGTTGATGCCACCAACTGTAATGACTGGCCAGCAAGGTAGGCCTCAATACAGTATATCGCGGCCACAAATTCAACATCTGCTATCTCTAGGAATGAATTGGCAGTCCATTGCCACTTGCCTGGGGATGAGCTCTCGAACTCTCTATAGGCACAGGCAACTGCTTGGAATACAACCGTTAACGTATACAACAATGTCAAATGAAGATTTAAACATAGTTGTGCGTGACATTCTCCAGTCAACCACAAATGCGGGAGAGCGGTATGTGCATGGGAGTCTGAGGGCACGTGGAATACACATTCAGAGGTGGCGCGTTAGAATAAGTCTCCAAGAAATCGACCCCATCGGGCGGTCCTTCAGAAGACGCCGCACAATACGTAGACGGATATACAGTGTCTCAGGCCCCAATATGTTATGGTAAGTTGTAACTTAATGTGAATAGTTAAAAAACATGACAAAAATGTATGCACTTTATATGTAATGTATTATAACTGTGATTCATTGAAATTTATGTATACTTCATGTATACTTTCATAATTTAGTTTGTTCATTTAGCCTACATCATATGATTTGCTTCAGTATGAATACAAGGATACATGAGGCGGGGAGCAAGGCTATGTGCTGTGTGTGTGTGTGTGGGGGGGGGGGGGGGTGGAGGGAAGTGGCATGAGGTGGGGAGCAAGGCTATGTGCTGTGTGTGTGGGGGGGGGGGATGGGGGTGGCATGAGGCGGGGAGCAAGGCTATGTGCTGTGTGTGTGTGTGTGGGGGGGGCTGTGTCGTGTGTGTGTGTGGGGGAGGTGGCATGAGGCGGGGAGCAAGGCTATGTGCTGTGTGTGTGTGTGTGTGTGTGTGTGTAGGGGGGGGGGGGGGGGGGGGGGGGGCAGGCCAGGGAAGGTCTATGAGAATACAGAGCAATGTTACACTTTGGAATACTGTTTTTCACCTAAATAAGTGAACAGAATTATAGCCGATTTAATTGTTTAAAAAAGTTAGGGTAATACTAATATGATTAATTAGTAAATTGAATGGAGTCCAAGGATAAGTCAGCTCAGCATGTGTAAGCTATGTTTTTGAACCTGACCTAATGGTTCCTTCTCTGTTTATTTTAAATCTATTGCGTGCTGGATTTAGGCTACTTGTTCTCTCATTATGAAACACTTCTATCTTTCAGGCATATTGATGGAAATCACAAGTTAGTGCGATGGAGGATGGTGTTCCACGGCTGTGTGGATGGTTTTAGCCGAGCAATCATTTATCTTGCTTGCTTGAACAACAACAGGGCTACTAGTGTTTTGGAATTATTCATGGAAGGAATTCAGGCTTTTGGAATGCCATCACGGATCAGATGTGACCATGGGATGGAGAACACTGCTGTTGCTCGTTTTATGCTTTACAACAGAGGATTGAACAGTGTAATTACTGGCAGGTCTGTCCACAACCAACGAATTGAACGTTTATGGGCTGAGCTAAACCGAGTAGTGTCCTTTCATTTTTCAAATATTTTCCAATTCATGGAGGAGCACAATGTATTAGATTCTCTAAATGAGTTACATTTATTTTGCCTACATTATATATACTTGCCACGGATTCAAAGAGCTGCCACAGAGTTTCAGAATCAATGGAACCATCACAGCCTGTCCACACAAGGTGGGCAAACCCCTCTCCAGTTGTGGCAAAGGGGAATCATAATGACAGGTATAGGCCTAAATGACAGTCGCAACACAGACAGCGCTTCTGGTATCGACAGACCATTCCCTGACTTACAGACGAATAATAATGTTGTTGTCCCGTTGCTTAACATTGAAGTTGATGAAACAACAATGAATAGACTAAGGCAGAGATTCGATCCCTTTGAAGATGATGGCAATCAAGGTATAGATTTGTTTTGCAACATTCTTAATTTTCTCCAGAGGCAGTCCTAAAAACCCCTTTTTTTCACAATGCAGGTCTCATTCTTTGTACATTGATGAATGGGCACAGGGGCCAGGGAATGAGAACAGATGACACAGGTGCCATATAGCCCAAATGACTGGGACAAACTGAGACAAACCCTCACCATGTTATATTACACATTCCTATTTGTGTTCAGTTGAGAAATTGAGTCTCCTTGTGCAAAATAAAAGCACACTTTATTGAACATTCAATTAAAAAAAATGTTTGAAACATGGACTTCGTGTTATGTTAACTAACTAACTATTTCATATCACATGTAATAGGAAATGTTACAAATTCAAAATGTAATGTCATTAAGATTTCATGTCATTTAATGTTATTGGAATGATGTAACAATGTAAATCTTGGCAGACATGAGAAGGGATCACTGTAAGGACACTCGACTCCTTGGCCAAGTAGAAGACCTGAAACACATACAGCAACAGACTGCAGAACATACTAGACAAACAAAATGCCAAAGGGGACACTTAACTCATTGGCCAAATAGCAGAAGACCTGAAACATCAACAACACCTAGAACACAGGGCTGTAACGATGCATTTTAAAGAATGCATAAAACCAATTTTTCAATGAACAGTGAGTGACCTTGAAGTAGACACCTGGTCTATACTCAAATTAGACCAAATCCATGAGTGTTTCCCAAAGCAAAGTCCATACTTGTTTTAAATGTGTTGTATGATGTGTGTAGGGGTAACTTAAGACAATTAATGCATGTATTTGCCATGGGTAGTTGTGAGGGGCTGCCACTTTGCATGTCTGAGTGCAAAAATTCAATTGAAGGCTGAGGTGCAAATCCCAGCGGGGGGATCCTGCTTGCTCCCGTTGCAAATATGAGGATCGATGCCAGCTTTTCAGTTCCCTCTGCTGTAATTTAAAAATAAGAATGAATAAATACATAAATGCAAATTAAAATTACTTCAACAAACATGCATCTCTACTCAACTCAACTATGCCATTGTTGTGGTACTAACTATTTGTATGGGAAAGGCTTTTGTTTTCATGCATGAATGAGCAGTTAGACATATGACATTTTAGCAGTGATCTAAAATGTTGTGCAGAACTTTGTCTGTATGGTAATGTTACCGCTGTTTCAAGACACGAGCCAAACCACTGGAGGAAAAACTGCAATACAATACAGTTCTACAGGCTGCCATAAAGATCCCATACATACAAAAAAGTTAAATATTAAAAGAAAACTAAAGAACTCTATGCTGTGTACACCTTCACAGCTTTCCCCCTACAATAATAAGATAACAGTACAAACACTACAGGTGCTTCACCTTCGGCATCACATAGGTAGTCACGCCAAAAAGGAATCACAGCATCTTCTGCATTCCATCTGTTGGTTGCCTTGGCAGATCGGCGTATGATGAACAGGTTGTCGAGGACATCCGAGTCCAGAGTAGAGGGCACCCAGCACAGAACAGGTCTGAAGCTTTCAGGATGGGCTTGGATTTTGTCCAAAAGTCCAAGGGTTCTGAGACCGTCACGAAATCTGTTCAAATGAAATAAAAAAAAAAAAGACTTTTTTTTTATTTTACATTTGTTTAACCTGGGAAATCACATTGCTATAGATTTTCCAAGTGAGCCCTGGCAGCACACAAATGGGTGAGTACCAGATAACAAAGACAATATACAAACATCTTCAGAGACAAACAAGCGGGAGAACTACATAAAACTAGGTTGAGAGTTTGGAATTTGTGGTTATGATGAGATTTGATCTCATTGGTGACAATAAATACATTAAATTTGAGCATTTAAAAAAAAATAACGTTCCACACAGTTAAAGCATTGGCAATAAAAGCAGCATTGCAAAATTCTGTCTTCATAATGGGGACTTTTAAAAGAATACCCTTACTAACTAATAGAGCGCAGACTGTACCCTTGATTACCAAAAAAGACTGAGGGAGCAGACCAAGTATGGCCTTGTATACAAATACAAGTCAATGAGCTAGTTAGCGCAAGCTACACATGGCCTTTGCATGTGCCTCAGAGAAAAGGTTTGGCAACATGGTTTGGCAAGATCAAATGCTCTCAGAGCTTTGAAGTTCGATAGCTAAGACAGTAGAAACTTACCTTTCAAAAGGACCACGAACCCTGTGTATGACCTGAAACATCAAGAGGTCTTTAACAAGCAGTGTTTTGTCTTCCAGCCTCCGTAAGGGCCGTAGACAGCCGGCACTAGCCAAATAGTCTTCCAATGGCAAGGTTGCTGCTCTGAGCTCGTCCATGGTTTCACTGTCTGCAATCTTCCAAATAGGCAAAAACAGATTATTACTAATGTAAAAAAGTCTACTCATCTACCCGTTTAAATACCAGGCTTTCGGTATGTAACCAAATGACAGCAAGACGAATCATTTCTCAACTTTTTCCACTTTTAATATATTTTACTTATGCACTACAATTGTACAACAGACTGAAATGTTTAAAGTGGAAAAATATAAAATAAAAAAATGAAATTTACCTGGTTACCCAAGTATGCTCACCCTGAAACTGATACTTGGCTGCAACACCATTGGCTTTTATTACAACACCTATTGTTTTTGGGTAGGAGTCAGGAGCAGGAGGGTGGCACATCTTGATGTGGACATATTTGTTCACTTCAGGTCATCCACAGATTTTGTCTGCAAATGTTGTCACATAGACGTGCCATGCTCATAGACTCCTACCCAAAAAGGATGCTGTAATAAAAGCCAAAGATTCCACAACCAAGTATGCCTATTTATATCCCCAAAACGCGGAGCGTCGTTCCAGAAGTCCGATTTGAGAAGGTGATGGTGACTGAGTGCATTGCGTTTCGGGGATATACCTCTGGCAGTCGAAGGTTACTGCAAAGGCCTAGTTATTTAACCATGTTAATTTAAGTTTTTAATTTTATATCTTTCAGATTTGAAGGTTTCAGTGTGTTTTCCATTACTTTCCTTGAGTTATAGGTTTTATTTAAGGTGGAAAATGTTGCGAAATTACTGTCTTGCTGACATTTTTTTAAATCACAAGATCACTTCTCATTTAAATAGTAATGTAGTCTTTTGTATATCCATTACAAAAGATCATTACCCTCTTAATTTTGTCTCGGAGCTCCACATCAACGATGTCCTCCAGCACTGGTTGACCACGATCAGGGCCATGGACAAGACAACTGAATAGTGTAGGCGAGACGAAGCATGCTGGTGGACCACCATGTATCAGACTAACAGCAATGGCCCTCCCTGCAAAAAAGTATCTGTCCTCCCTCATGGCTAGGGAAAGAAATGTAATAACTGTTGTAAATACAATCTTGTTGAATTTACAGATGTTATGGTTATCCTTATATCTAAAATATATTCTGATACAAATTTCTGAAACATTATGTAATGACATTAATTAAAGGTGATTATTCTTTTAATCAATGCAAATGAAGACATAACCTACCGATGCTGTCAATGGTCAAATTCTTCTTCCCTTCTTCACCCTCAAACATGGAGGAGGTAGACAGAGCTTGTATAAGCAGCCTCAAAAATTCCCTTTTAGGACCACCCAAATCAACAGCTTCCTCAGTGAAGCCAAGGTCATCAGAAAATCGGACCATTATGCCGTTTTGAGGTTGATATGAGCCTCTTTTAAATCCCCGGAGAGCTTCATCCAGCACATTTGATCGGCTGATGTTAAATTTTGACTTCGTATGGTCAGTTATTTTTGTGGCAAGCTCGTGTAGAATTTCCTTTACAGGTGGAGCTGTACATTCCGTGGCTCTAGAACACAACAAATTAAAATTCATCTTATTAGGCAGGCTTTTCATATTCAGTAATACTCATCAAAATTGCAGGCATATGAGGCCCATTTCTGTGATGTAAAGTTCAGTGAAATCATTGTATGAGTTGAGTTATGAGATCATGAAATGCCCATTGTCAATAAGCAGCACACTATGACACTCCAACAATGACAGCTAGCTAAAATTGACCATTTCACAAGGTTTGATTAATGCACATGATGCAGATATTTAACAGTGTTGTGTGTGGCAAAGATGGACCTAGAAGACATGTGAAACTGTCTTCATCATGTTTTTTATAGGTTAATCATTAGACACAAATATGTTTCAATTGAATACGAGGTGAATTGGGTTTTGTATTTCCACATTTTGGAGCGTTCTCCCTCTGCATAATGATCATGGCATCTTAACAAGTGCTACGAACATGAAGGCACAATTCCACACACGCTCTCTCTCCCTCTCGTTCACTTATCGTATGCGCAGTCTCAAAATGCACGAATGATGCCTTGCCAACATTGTCTCGCGTGCAGTTGTCATGTCATTTAAACTGTAAGCACACATGCTGCAAATAGATACTTAAATAGATAAGTTATTTATTTATTGCTTTGACATCAAAAATGTCCCTGACCCACAGAAACCCTTATTTTGCATCAATGTTAATTTCTAATTGCCATCATTTCACAAAAATGAAATGCCATTCCAATATTTGGAAAAAATGTAAGGCATTTCCTCACTTTGGTGGGATAGCGTACAAAATACAATCTGTACAAACCTTTCACTCTGCAGGCTTGCAAGCATGGCTGTTTGGAGTTCCTCGTCTTCAGATGAGACATCAGACAGAGTTGCCAAAACCGACAGGTAGTTGTTGTAGTTGTTGTTATTTGATGACGTAGATGGTAATAAATCATCATCGGCAACATACACAGAAACTGTGCTGCTGCTCTGCTGGGCTGAGCCTGAGGGGAAGCTTTCGTTGGCCTGGGCGGTTAGTGAAGGTTGATTTTCCTCTGGATTTTCCTCTTCACAACTAGAATCGTTGCTCTGAGTCTTTAAGATATCACAAACCGTATTTTCATAAATTAAGTTTCAATTGTACAGTGGAACACATTAAATATATCAGGATTTAATAGTTACAGTGGTATGAAATCATTAGTAGGCTCTGAGCCATTAAAGTTATAAACTTTGTAGTCTAAAGAGGGGCTTGGGATTCAAAACAAAGTATTTGGGGAATGTTTTCACATGATCATAAGGCAATATTTCTAACGCTAATAATTATGATACATTAAAATGTGAAAAGGAGGTGTGCAGAAGTTTGGGTATCCTTTGCCACCACTAAGTCAAAAAAGTTTCAGACTTATCGCCATCCATGTGGGGGCAGCCGTGGGTTCAATTCCCACCCTTACCACTCCATGGCTGAAGAGCCCTTTAGCAAGGCACCTAACCCCACATTGCTCCAGGGACTGTAAACATTACCCTGTAAATAACTAAGTTAACTGTAAGTATTAAAAGCGTCAACTAAGTGTAATGTAATGTTTAACATGTTAAATGAAGGTGTTTCATACCACTGTAATACTTTACATTGTCATTCAGTCACAAACAGTTCAATTCAAGGATGATGAAGTCATACCTCCAGTGACTGCAAAGGTCTTACATACAGGGCCTTCGATTTGTATACTTTATGAATGAGTTCAGCACATAACTCTTGTCCTGCATGGAGTTTGGGTGCTATTAATTTGTTTCCACAGGCCATCAAAAGCTCTATGCTGAAACACAATGTAAAATGCAATGTTCTATACAGGAATATATGGTGCGTTTTACATACTGCACACTACCAATAGACACTAAAAGGGTTAAACAACAAAAACAAAATAATTTGGCTTGCTGTTCCAAGAATATTGGCGGGCATTGTATGCACAGTCTAAATAGCACTGTAAAGACTTGTTCAAAGATCTTTGGAATTACACTCAACAGGAATCCCACCTCAACCTCTGCTTACCTTATATCAGGAGGTAGTTTGTCAACAAAGGCATGCCTAATGTGGGCCTCAACATCACCTCGACTCCACGATTTTTGAAATTCAAAGCCGTTGAGAATGTGCCCCAACTGGTGAAGACGATGTTTAGCCTTGTGCTTGACCACAACAGCACATTTAGGTCCCGGCAACAGAATCACATCTTTAATAAACGTGTCGTGGTGTTGCGTCTTCACCCTGACAAAATGGCATTCATATACAATAACAACAACAAACAAAAGTTATTAAAATTTAAACCATTAGGTTTACCAACAAGGGAAATCAATACAGGTTCATAGCTCCACTGTTTGCCCCTTAATAATATTAATATTATTAATTTCTAATTGTTATGATAATTAAAAACACGCAGCAGGCTTAAAATCATGTGTGCTTGATTGCATTTGTCTTGATTTGTCATGATTAAAACGTCTTTTGTAATTTGGTAAGCTTCAGTCGGGCACACGGTGAAGGCACCAGCTTCGCTGCATGGTGAGGGGTATGCCCACAGACACGTGCCATAGCAAAGTAGCATGTTGACATTTACCTTGCCTAGCTAGCTACACAGCCAACAACTATTACTCAAGTCTGTCGAAAGTACATAACAAGCAGTAGCCTATATGAATGGCATAGGTAGCTGTTACCGACGACACCCAATATAATAGCCGACCGACCACGGCAAAACCAGATGCAAGTCGTCCCCGGGGCATTTTGAGTTATTCACAGATTCTGAAAGTGTAGTTTCTAAGCTTTCCAATGATGTCTTACACATGGAAATCTGATAATATTTGAATAATTTGTGGCCATTTGGAAAGCATGCACACCTTAAACCACAGAACGGAGGAAAACCGTTCTTAAAGTTTGCTTAACACTCTCCGCTGGGGAGCTATGGTGCTTATTTACATGACATTAAGATAAGCCCTCCCCCGTGCAGACTGTCACTGAGGTGCTAATGATTTAGCAACTACTGCAGTATCTACCAGTAGTAGGCTAGTAGCTAGGAATATGATGCCAGTGTTTACAATGAAACAAGCCTCTTTGTTCCCTACTAAATATCTCCCTGTATGACCACACGAAAGCTAAATTAGTACCACAGATGTTATATTCTACAAAGATAAATATAATTCTGTGTAGTGTATTATTATCTACAACGATGTGTGATGACAACTATTCCTATTTCAGTGCGCGATCCTGTAAAGCGAGCTAGCAAGCTAACGAACTAGCTCATTGGAACTGTTTCAGTTCAATGTGGGAATGCTAACAGTGATTGACTCGCCTTGAATTTAACATGTTGCAGTAACCTTACAACGTTATATTACTTTCTCCACTTCAGCTAATATTCGTAATAGCATCTGGGTAGGTGTTGGTGACTAAAGTGACAGCTTTCAGTTTAAAACATTATGTTAGTGTAGTTCGCTAGCGTTGGCGCGCTAACAACCATAGGCTGCAGCCTGATCTGAAATAAAGCTAATTTTCTCAAAATCCAAACTGTAACAACTTACACTATTAGGCTTGAAATAATCACAAATAGTTGCGGATTGACTCTGGGGAACACTCTGTCCCTCACTCTCTTGTCTCTTACTCAGCTAGATGATCTGATCGCATTGAATGTGAAGTGAATGTCCTCAACACGGCTTAACTCACCAGCCTTCTTGCTGTAAGCTAACCCTAACCCCAGATCCAGGAAATGTAACTTATGTTCAAGCACACAACACGCATTTCACTCACAACACCACATAACATGTTTAATAAAACGACTTGATTTTAATACTCACCGCTTTCTTCTTGTTCTGGTAAAATTGCCAAAGTGTCGCTGACTGTCATATCTGAGGCTGGAATGAGGCACAGCCGTAGCAGGGGTTCCTGACGGGAAGAGCCGGGACATCTCTCTGTCCACCGTAACACCCAAACTTTCTGGTGACGAGACGAGGTTGGCAGACGAGGAGATGTTGGCCAGCTGAGGGGAGGATAAAATCCCCCTCAGAGCACTGATGGCTTGATTTAGGGTGGCTCTACCAGCTTCGTCCATAGCCTACTGGCCCAATGCCAATCATGTGGTCACTCAGGTGTCGATTCAAGGCGCGTTTCGCGCCAGCGAGATCACTTCCTTTTCAACTATACTTGCTTCCGTTTCCACTATTCTCTCCCTCTCACATACATACATTCTCCCTCTCACATACGTACATTCTCCTCTCACATACATACATTCTCCCTCTCACATACATACATTCTCCTCTCACATACGTACATTCTCCCTCTCACATACATACATTCTCCTCTCACATACATATAATTATGTAATTTAAATTACATTATTAGGCCTACATCGAGGGTTTGGAGCCAGAGTGGTGTAGACCTAATTCACATTTGATGTAAAAAAAAACACCTCCACCCTTTAATTAACCTTTAACCGCAACATTATAATAAATTATTATTAATAAATTATACTTTATTAAATTAATAAAATCTTGTAAATCTTTAAATCGTTAAATCTTAGGGGGTGGTGGTGGCTCAGGTGGTAGAGGAGCCAGTCCGTCAACACTTTAATAGTTTAACATCTAAATAAAATATGAACATGAAGTTTGTTGGGAAGGCTAACAAAAAGGATCTGATCAGGTTTGCAATCATAGGCATCATGCTGAGAGGGAAAGAACAAGATATCATGATATCCTGCACAAAGTTTGCAAAGTATTTCCTGAAAACTTCAGGAAAAACTAAAACCACAAAAGTAACTCTGAAGGCTCTCAAAAGCATCATGCTGACAGAAAATTAGGAAAATAGAAGAAAGATATACCCCTGTGAAAGGAGAATATATGTATGTGAGAAGAGAATATATGCATGTGAGAGGAGAATGTATGTATGTGAGAGGAGAATATATGCATGTGAGAGGAGAATATATGCATGTGAGAGGAGAATGTATGTGTGTGAGAGGAGAATGTATGTATGTGAGAGGAGAATGTGTGTATGTGAGAGGAGAATATATATATGTGAGAGGAGAATATATGCATGTGAGAAGAGAATGTATGCATGTGAGAGGAAAATGTATGTATGTGAGAGGATAATATATGTATGTGAGAGGAGAATATATATGTATGTGAGAGGAGAATGTATGTATGTAAGAGGAGAATATATGTATGTGAGAGGAAAATGTATGTATGTGAGAGGATAATATATGTATGTGAGAGGAGAATATATATGTATGTAAGAGGAGAATGTATGTATGTGAGAGGAGAATATATGTATGTGAGAGGAGAATGTATGTATGTGAGAGGAGAATATATGTATGTGAGAGGAGAATGTATGCATGTGAGAGTGAGTGAGAATATATGTATGTGAGAGTGAGAATAGATAAAGTCTTAAACGGCCCCTCATACACACACGCACAAACACACACGCACAAACACACACGCACAAACACATACACACACACACACGCACGCACGCACGCACACACACACACACACACACACACACACACACACACACACACACACACACACACACACACACACACACACACACACACACTCACATGTGAATCTAGCCAGGCCTCCTGAGTGTAGCCAATAGTGGTGTGACAGGCTGTGTCTCTCCTCAGTGCTCAGTTCCACTCTACTGATCTGATATCCAGCCTCTTCCTGCTGACACACACACACACACACACACACACACACACACACAGACACACACACACACACACACACACACACACACACACACACACACACACACACACACACACACACACACACACATACACACACACACACACACACACACACACACAATCCCTCCCACATGCAGTGCAAGCAGCACCTCCTGGTAGCTGTAGTGTGTCTGTGTGTATGTGTGTGTGTGTGTGTGTGTTTGCATTTT
>CM050208.1:12880000-12890000 GCA_027475355.1 Coilia nasus
TCGTATTAAAAGATGAACAGGCTGTTCCCTCTTCACGTAGGCCTCCACTGGGTTCATTCAGTGTTTGTGTGTGTGTATCAGGAGCCCCACTGGGTCCACCCAGTGTGTGTGTGTGTGTGTGTGTGTGTGTGTATCAGGAGCTCCACGGAGTTCGCCCAGTCTGTGTCCTCCACCCTGAATGATTCCATTCAGCCATCTGTTGATTCAGGAACACCTTCAATACCATGTCAATCCACATTTGTACTTTTTGAAATATCTAAAGCAAACATTTGATTAGCCGTGTGTGGGAGATTTAGACATTCAGATTGCGAGATAGCTTTGGCTGATATGTACCAACTCCAATAGCTAAACGAAGGAGAACAAATACTGCTATTGAAAAAGCAACACACACACAGACACACACAGATAGAGAGAAGCAGAGAGACAGAGATACCTTGCGTCGACAGCGTTGCATGCAGGTTCACAGGTATTTCTCTCTCTCTCTCTCTTTTACACACACCCACACGTACAAACACACACATATATACACAAACAAGCACACATACACACACACACACAAACACACATACATGTGTTTGATTTAGAAGCTTGGGAGACCTTGGCTGGAGGCTAATCATTAACTGAGCTGTCAGTGATGAGAGATGAGAGCAACTCTAGAGGCTTAACACTAGAGTCTGCACCTCTCAAATATCTTCTCTGTCCCCTTTCCATAATCCTCTTGTCTCTCTCTGCCTCTCTGTGCCGCTCTCTTACACACACACACACACACACACACACACACACACACACACACACACACACGAGTGCGTTCATGCGCACAAACACACACAACAGAACAGAACACAACACACACAGACATACACATACACAAATACACACACATACACATGTGCACATACACCCACAGCCTTAATTGACACACACACACACACACACACACACACACACACACAAGTGCGCTCATGCGCACAAACACACACAATAGAACACAACACACACAGACACAGACACACGCACACATACACACACACACACACACAGCACAACAGACAGACCTCTTTCTAGTTCTTTCTGGGTAGACAGGTACTCTCTCTTACAGAAACATGGCAGAACACAACACTACCCACCATTTTACCTTCCTCTGACATCACACGGACTGAGCATGCGAAACCTTCCCACTGATTGGGTGTGGACTAAAGAGGGGGGCCACAGTGGCTCAGTAGGTAGAGGAGTTGTCCTTGTTCAAATCACTCTCCTCCTGGCTAGGTCAAAGAGTGCTTGAACCCTAGCCTGGTAAACCAGCCCCTCGTACTTCATTTCATTTTGTACAAAGGGTCTGGCAGTGCTGTATTGACAAAATATTTTTTTCCTGGAGATTCCTGGATTCCTGGAAGTTTAAAACAAGTGGCTCTGCCTTTACCCAATCGCTAACGTCTGGTCGTCACGTATGCAATTATCCTGCCTACGCACTACAATTCAAATGTAGCACACAAAGTCAATGGCATCGCTCACGAACACTCCCTCTATTTGCTGATTGGCTAGGCAAAATTCTGCCTAATACAGCAATGTCAATGGAAGCACTGCCAGACCTTCTGTACATAATGAAATGAAGGCTACCTGAACCCCATCCTGCTCTTATTGTGCCGATTGGCGCTTTGCATGGCAGCCTTCGCAACTGATGTGTGAACTGATGAATGTGAGCCATTCAGTGTAAAGTGTCTCAGGTGCTCAGTACATCTACATTTTATGCAAAGAACGCTCAGAACCAGTTTTTAAAAAAATACTTGATATAAAATTTATTTCAGCAGCATGACACACATGGAAGTGTTGTAGTGGGGTGCTGAAGGTTATTACTATGGCTGCGATTTGGTCACAGTCACTGTAAGACATATCTGCTAACAATGGACAACAACACAGATCAGATTTATATTTGCCACCTACTCAGAGGGTGAGAGGCAATCTGACTCTCTCACACCTCCTTCAGGTGACTGGTGAAAATACAGCGCAACGTCCATGAAGCAGTTCTCCATAACAGCAAGACCCACACTGTTAACTGGAATTAGTAGAACTCTCAATTCCAAGTCCACTTTACACTTTAGTTTTTTTTCTCAAAGGCAATCTGTTCCCTTGTTTTTTGAACTAAGGTCTACTAATAAGAATTTACAGTGTAATTTTACATAATTGACTGGGGAGAAATCAGAGGAAGTTCTTTAAATCCGGTTTGGAAGTTAACAAGTCCTTCCTGAGAGCCATGATTCTGTAACGGTTAGCGAGGGTCAGACATGTATAAGACAGACGTATAAATAAATCAGCCGGAATGTTGGGCCGCGGGACCTGAAGAGCCAAGCCGTATTAATTATGTATCATTATCACTTCACAAAAGGGCTCCTCAGCACCTGAGGCCCTTCCCGTCACTTCCACTGCACTTAGGAGAGACACTCAAATCCTCAGGCATTACTTAGATACATACGTCTCTCTCTCTCTCTCTCTCTGTCTTTCTGCAGACACTTGGGGGAGACACTCAAATCCTCAGGCATTACACACAGATACACATCTCTCTCTCTCTCTCTCTGTCTCTGTTTTTCTGCAGGGGGATGGCGTCTGACTAGCCTGGTAAAACCGCCCCTCGTACTTCATTTCATTTCGTGCAGAGGGTCTGGAACAGACACCGTCAGAAACGATTTGCTGGAGGTGTGGACTCTGCTGAAGTTTTAAAAAAGTGCCTCTGCCTTTACCCAATCGCTAACGCCTGGTCGTCACGTATGCAATTAGCCTACCTAAGCACTACAATTCAAATGTAGCACACAAGGTCAACGTCACAGCTAACGAACACACCCTCTGTTCGCTGATTGGATCGTACTTTCTGCGACTTGCCAAATGCTCCTCAAGAGATTCCGGTCCAGACCTTCTGCACGAAATGAAATGAAGTACGAGTGGCGGGTTTACCAGGATGGCGTCTGACAGGTCTGTCCCTTAGCAGAGTGCATGGTGGGAAACTGGAGGACTCTGTCAGGTGTAGACACTGTGAACACAAAACACAAGATGTAGATTATTAGCCTTATCATTATCATTATTAGCCTACACATGTTGTGAGACAAACGCAGCTCTGAGGGGTCATGCTAATGACAAGGCAGCGCACAATCAAAAATAAGCATGTAGGGATGGTAGAAGATAAATTATTATTAGCACACATGCCCCCTTACCGTACAGAATGTCCTCCTGGGTATACTAACAACAGTAGGACCCAAAAACAAACACAGGCCTAAGCCAACACCTCTGTCCATACATTTGTGCTTGCTTATGTACTTACTGATAATGAGGACTGACAGGAGTACTTAATGAAGGCTGTTATTCAATACTGCAATAACGCATCAAAACACATCTTATAATCAAAGAGGTACAGGTTTGAAGACAGGTTTTAGCATACTTCCGCAAAAACAGCTGCAGGAGTGCATTGTGCATCATGTAAGCTACACATATTTTTTTCCAGTTGTTTTCAATACCATCAGGAGTGCTGGTAAGAGGCTTGCCGTTCTTTGCTTCTGGAATTCCCATAAAGCATAGCCAATAGCTACAAACTGGGAACAGGCATAATATACAGGTTGATTCAAAAGGTAGGTCAAGCCTTAATCGTAAGTTTTCAACTAAAATGTGTCACGGTATCACGACAGAAAAAATAAAAAATTAAGTTTACTAATGATTTTGGGCAAATTTGGAACTTATGGAAACTTATGGGAACAGTGAAGTATCTTCATGATTACAAATATTAGAACGATTCGACGACTGCAAATATGGGAGCAATTCTATGATTACAAACAGCAATTATTCTTTGATTTCAAGTATGGGCTCTACGATTTTAAGTATGGGAGTGATTCTATGATATGAAAAAATTGGAATGATTCCGTAATTACAAATACAAAGCATCATCTTGATACCCAATACTGCTATGGGTATCACTGCTGTTACGGTTATCGCTGCATTCATAACAAAGCCGCTGGCAGTGAAATAGCTGCTGCTGCTGGTGACGGTGGCATGCAGTGACGCACGGGCACGTGGTAACGAGCGGCGATGGAAAGATACACATGGGTGATGGGGTGACGCATGACCTGGGTGACGTGTGACAGGGCGGAAGGTGACAGAGTGGTGGTATGGCATGTGTGTGTGTCGTTAGACGGAGCGACATGCATGGATGAAAAAGCGGGGATCAATAATTCACTGCGGCACTGCTGATCAGATGAGGGGGCCTGCTTCGATTCTCTCACACACAATAGGGCAGCGCAGACACACACCGCAGGGGCTATTCACCAGCGCTCACAGGAGAGGGACAATCACTGCTGAGCCCAGATCACATTCACAATCTCACACACACACACACACACATAGACACGCACACAAAGGTGCATACGCACACACACATATACATAGACATGCACACAGTCTCACACATTCACATACTCACACACACACACACACACATGCACGCACACACACTCTCTCTCACACACACACACAGACACACACAACACACATTCAAAGGGGCATACGCACACACACACATATATATAGACATGCACACACTCTCACACACATATTTACAGAGTAAGACTGACAAAGCACTTATCCTGCCAGTCTGATGTCACTTATAACACAGACACAGACACACACACACACTTGTATACTCATACACACGCAGACACAAATCTCCACATACACATACACTCATACACACATACAGTATGCCCCAAATACCAGCTCCATAATGGAGGTGCAGCTGAGCCATGTTCTTGTCTACCCAGGACCCTACCCATTGGCTGGAGTGTTGTGGCGACTGGGCAACTCTAGAAGCGCGTTATCAAAAGCAGATGCAGCGCTTGATGCCCACAGTGTGCTGTGCCAGTGGGCTACTGTTACAGGCAGCTTATCTGCTGGGACACCAAGGGAATAAAACTCAAGCGAACGGTTGGCCAGCCTCATGCCCGCCCACACCTCCCAAATAACACCCACCCATCCACACGCCCGTCTGCAATACACGTCTGCAATAAGCTACAGTAAAGTTATGGTGACCATTTTTGGATTTTTCAAAATGGGGACACTCTGATACTGACAAGTAGGTGCCAGCTCTAAACATCATGCAATCTATTCCCGAACAGTCCCAACCATGATTGAAACTCTTTTTTTCTGTAGTTCATCTGTGATTTTACATTTACGCTAAGTTTGATAAAATAAATAACATCCTAGCATTCCTACTACACTAGCGTAAATAAGTAAGCTATATACTGTACATGTCAGAAATTAGCAAGATACAGTACTGTGCAAAAGTCTTAGGCAGGTGTAAAAAAAATGCTGTCAACTAGGAATGCCTTCAAAAATGGAAGTGTTAGGGCCCAATTCCACCGCACTCTCTGCGTGTTCAGTGCGTGGCCGTATTCTGTCCGTATTCATTTAGAATGCACGGTAGCAGATGAGACCATTCCCACCGCAAGCGTGTTCTGAGCGTATTCTGTCCCTATACAAACCTATTGTATACGCCCACGCGCTGAACACGGCTACGCGCTGAACAAGGCGGTGGAAATGAGCCCTTAATCATTTATGTTCATCAATTAACAATCAATTCTTCTAGGTGCCTTCTAGGTGCCTTCTTTTAAAGGCAATGGGTGGTCACACCAAATATTGATTTGATTTAGGTTTCTCTTTTGTTCAGTCACTGCATTTTGTTAATTGATGAACATAAATGATTAACACTTCCATTTCTGAAGGCATTCCTAGTTGACAGCATTTTTTCAAAACTGCCCAAGACTTATGCACAGTACTGTACATGAACACACACACACACACTCAGCTCTGACCTGCTGAAGCGTGTTAAGGTGGCAAAAACTACAAGGCCATTGAGGCTGTAGCAGGCAGGAGGATGGCGATGATCATGGGGTCAGCATGCAGCCCGTAGAACTGACTGACACACACACGCATACACACACACACACACACACACACACACACACACACACTTTGCTCTGACCTGCTGAAGCGTGCGAAGGTGGCGAAGGCCAGGAGGCCGTTGAGACCGTAGGTGGCCAGGAGGATGGCGTTGAGGATGAGGTCAGCACGCAGCACGTAGGACTGCCACACCAGGAAGTAGATGGCCAGCATGACGGAGCCCACAGTGGCACCCAGGTTTATACTGATGTAGCCCTCGTTCTCCCTTAGGTTACCACACACACCTGCAGAGGAGAGGAATGGAAAGAGAGAGATGATCACAGAGGAAAAGAAAAAGGGGGGGGGTTATACTCATGTTGCCTTCATTCTCCCTCAGGTTACCACACACATCTCCAGAGAAAGGGTGGTGGGCAGAGAAAAAGTGAAAGAGCATGTCTGAAACACACACACTGCATGTATGTCCTGCACAGACAGACAGACAGACAGACCAGAGCATGTGAGCGGAGCTGAGCGTCCAGAATTTCAGCTCCTCGCTCACGCGAGTGTTCGCTCCCTCGCTCCATCGCTCAAAGTTGAACCAGACAGCTCCGCTCTAAGACCGCTCTCCGCTCACCTAAAATTTCATTCTGCTCCGGTGAAATCGCTCCACGCTCGCTCAAATGAGGGAGCAATGGCTAACATTTTCCACCGAGTTGCATCTGGGACACGCTGCCCGATGTGGCCTGAACTAACGCGCAGCGTCTTTGTTAGCCTGTTGATTGAAACCCTTTAAACTTCTTTTCCAAAAATCATGTAACAGATACAAATCATTTCATTGTGCGATCAACAACTCACATGTGTATCCTCTTAATTGACCCTGTCATAGTATTTTTTATTTACTTTGAGCGTAAGCTGTCATATTTGGCTGAACAGCATATTTTTCTAAAAAAAATACATTACTATTTTAATGAAACACATGGAACAGCACGAATGTACTCCTTAATTATCATAATATTAATAGGCAAAAAACTACAAAATGTGACATGTCAGACATGTATTTTGAGGAAATGTAGCCTATCCTATAATATAAAGAAGTCCCAGCAACCGCAGCATCAACAAAAAATAGAACGTATTTATTTGAAACCAACACAAGTGTGAGCATCCACGTTTTGAACCAAACTCCATCTCTCAACGATCTCTGTAGGCTAACCTTTGAAGGCACACGTGAGTCTGTGTAGACACGCCCCAGACTCGTGATGAGAGCGGTATCGGAGCGGAACTGGAGCGAAACAGAACCACCGCTCGGGCCTTTGGATTAAAATCCGCTCCGCGCTCCGACAATATTTCGCACGCTCCGCTTCCCGCTCGCTCCGTGCTCCGCTCCGCTCACATGCTCTGAGACAGACACACACACACACACACACACACACACACACACACACACACTCACCCCAGTAGAGCCTGAGGGCCTCCAGCAGAGCCATGGTGAGGAGCAGGAACAGGTCCACTGCAAGGTGCTCAGCAGGGTAGCTCAGCACATTGCCTAAGCAACACACACACACACCTGAAAGTTAGTTCAGTCCCATACACCCTAACAACACACACACACACACACACACACACACACACACACACACACACACACACACACACACACACACACACCCTATATAATGGATCTGTGCTTGTCCTCCTTGTGCTAAGATAAGGTACTTAATAGCTAGCACCCCCATTAAATCCTGTGTGTGTGTGTGTGTGTGTGTGTGTGTGTGTGTGTGTTCACTCACTCTTGTAGATGATGAGGCTGATAGAGGACAGAAAGTAAAAGACATAATAGATGCCTGAGATATAAAACATCAGCTGGAGCAGGACAGACGAGAGCTGGGTAGGAGGGTTAGGAAACCAAACAAGATTACGACATTCTTTCGTTCCATACATAGCCTACTAACACACACAAACACACACACACACACACACACTCAAACGCTGTTTGGATAGACAGCGCCCAAACACACCAGTTAACCACTTTCCCAAAAGTTGATATTTTCTGATGAACCATTATTATACTTTTGTTCCAGTTTCTGGCAAGTGTCACTACTGTCAATGACAGGTCTGTCAGTCCTATTTAACACAGGCCCTGAGTGGCCTACTCTTCATTTAGCATGCAGGTTCACAACCATATACTTAAAAAAGAAGGCATTATTCATACTGTATGACACAACTTTTTCCTAAGGCAGTCTACAGAATATTTATGCAGTATATGGTGCTTACTTCAGGGAATAACAAAATAACCGTTGTTTACTTTTAACTATACCCGTTGTACTTCCCATCCAACATTGTGAATATTTTATAAGCTTTAAATATTCATAACTTTCATTCCATGATTGCGTCATGACTGCTTGGCCTCTGGCTTATGACGAAAGAAAAGGATACCACCACGGAGCTCTTGGCTGAAAGAGAGATTATGATTAGTATGCAGTCTAAACTGATTTTACATACTCACAAGAAGCCTGTATAGTGTATAACAACACTTTTCACAACACTCAAAGTGAACTACTCTCCAGAATCATCAATGATGGCAATTACGTAAACAACTCTTAACCCTACAACGGTCTTCTTGGTACCTAAACCTGTGAAGCCGGTATTTTTTCTTCTTCTGTAAACACAGGTGAATTATCCGCATGCATATTAATTAATAACACACCTAATGATGCTAACTTAGTGTTAACTTTAACGTCAACCACGCTTTACGGTTTTCATCGACTCTCGTGAACTACGTGAGACAGGTTACACTCGCTTGCTAACATTTGTATAATTACTGACCGTTGAGACAGTATATGATTATGCGTGTAATTACAAAGTCTGTGCCTGAATTCGTAGAAAACTGTAGAGGCAATGTTTTTGTAAAGTAAAACAAGCCAGTATCTATAGCAACGCGTACCTTGCATCCCGACCGCCATCTTGATTCCTCTACCGGAGCTTTCCCCAATAAATAACCATATCCCCATCTACCGGTCAGGAATGGGAACTTCTGTTCGGTAAACCCATAGACAGTAAACGACCACAGGCAAAAATATGCTCATATGGCATGATCACAGCTTAGAAAAATGTGTTACACTACTAAATTTTGATTATTTAATACAGTAAAGTGTAAAGTAAAGTGATTTTCTGTATAGAGAAATACACGGCATAGACTACATGGTACAGTAGGATGTTTTCAAGAAAGACAAAACCTAATTAAATCTGTTACCCCACAAGTAACTTTACACCTTCACACCGGACATGCACAGGGATGAACCCTGTTGTTTTACTTACTAGAGTTGACCTCAGTTCCTGTAACCAAACTCCTGTTCTCGCAAAGGTCAAACTCTTGTTTTAGTGTGTACTAATTGAAATTTTATTAATTAATTAGAGGGCTCATAATGTTTTTAATGAGCACATGACAATGTAGGAAACCTTGATTTTCATAAATTCACCGCTATGAGACTAGAATGTAGGCTATGTATGGCCCAAAATATGTGTGAAGCTACCAATGTAAAATAAAAACTTTGCCCTCTAAAACAAAATGCAGGAGTGTATAGGATGCAGCAGTTCTTTAACAACCAAATATGAACGTGAGAAACTAAACTAACATAATTATTGCTTTTGTCTCTACCAGCTTTTCTTACAGAATTCAGACCAGACAACAGAGAAGACCTATCTCGTCCAATCTTAATCACTGGTAAATATGTGCTCACACAAGGGACATTTTTATCTCCAAGGCCACTGATTAAACTATTTTATTAGCAGACCTTTCTGAAATAATTTATTATTATTTCTATAGGAGTCATCAGTATGTCACTTTAATATCATGAGATTCCTTCACCACCATAGCAATAATGACAAATACCAACTTCAGGATTGCCCTTCTAGGCAATAACATTATCAATTTGGGGGGGGGAAAGCATATTTCGTGTATATATTCCACTACATATTAAATATATAGTGTACATGTGCTGTATGTGATCAATATGTGTACAGGGAGCCCTCTTGAAGAGGACGATGGGGACAGTGAGCATGAGATGGTTAGCGGAGCTACCTGAATGAA
>CM050208.1:12892500-12895000 GCA_027475355.1 Coilia nasus
TTGCATGAGCGCAGAGGCACATATATTGTATATACACACGCAGCTAAATGAAGTGTATGGCCCTGTCCAGATGTGGCATTGTTTGCGCAGGCTCGGCCCCCCGCCCGTATGGCCGTGCGCCCTGGCCAACAATCCCCACACTGTGGGCTGGAGAACGGAGGCGTTGTTCGCCGCCCGCACACACAAGAGAGGGACACAGGCCGCTGCGGAGGAGGGCAGAAAGAGAGAGGGAGAGAGATAAAGAGACTGGGGGGGGAGATAAAGAGAGGGAGAGAGGGAGGGAGGGGGAGAGAGAGAGAGAGAGATGGTCCAGCTGTGAAGAACAAGACAACAAAACAGCATCTCATACACTTGTGGGGGTGAGGGGTCTTTGGGGGAGGGGGAGGAGGGAGGGGGGTTACACAGTGGTATTGTTCATGAGGTGGTGGGGGTGGGGTGGGGTGGGGGGTGGGGGTCGCCGTAGGTAGGGGGGTGTGTGAACGAGCCCAGACTGGGGTGCAGTAGTGGCTGAGTTTATGGGGTGCTTTGGGCCACGACACATGGATCCCCTCCTAGGCACGTGGCACTTTAAGTAAAGAACATGCCACCTTTTGAGTAAATTATTTGACATCTACCCTGTAGTTAGCCAAAATTATAAATGTCCTTCTCGTCTCTGTGCATAAAACGACGTTACCCCACAAATACACACACAAAAGGTAATTTCCCTTCAGTATGTACATGCATGAGAGACTACTGCACATCTTCCAGTGGCGTATAATTGGATTTGAGTATATTACACAACAAGTCAGGACTAGTGCCCTACCCCTATGTGAATTCTGTTCTTTTTACCACTTTTTGGTAATAACCATAACCCATATGGAAACAGATACAGATTAAATATTACATAAAATGTAGCCTAATATATTATAGCCTATATACACTGTAAAAAGAATAAGCCTAGCTTACTTGAAAAAATGGTGTAAACTCATTGTCATAAATTAGTTAAGTAAATGTAACTATTCCATTTCACATTATGTTAACTCACATTTGTACATAACTTGAAAACGGATAGTGACATTTACTGAACTCATTTAATGCAACAACTTTTCACCAATTGTTCAAACTAAGCTGGAGTTATTGTTTCTTGTGTATACCTGAATTATGTATAAATAAATATATTTTTCTAAAAATGAAGACAGAGATGAAATCCTTGGTAAAAACTGAGTATGAAAATTGGTAACTTGTAAACATGGGAACTTGTCTATGAGAAAATGTGGAGGCAAACAAATCAGTTAACAGCATCTAACACGCGCGCGCACACAGGCACAGTTTATTTACATACATTAATGAACTGTGTGTGTATAAGTGTGCAAGCCTTTGTGAATGTGTATGTTTGAGTGCGCACGCGCCTATGTGTAATAATTGTGCGTGTATAAGTGTGCAAGCCTTTGTGAATGTGTTTGAGTGCGAGCGCGCCTGTGTGTATTCAAAGGCGCGCGCACGTGCATATGCACTTGTCATTCATTTCATATAGAAATGTAAACTCTGTAACTCTTTTCAGTATCAGTGTCATAATTCCTGGCTTTCGTGGGAAAAGCATAGGAAGTTCCGATTTCCGTGGTGGCACATGTGTACAAACCTGTATCTTCAACTACAACACCTGTTCTGTCCAGTCCTCTCCTGATTGGGACTATGACACGCTTCCTCTCTCACACATGTCCCCACGTTGGCCTCACCCGAGGAGGGACGGCGCGCTCCGTCAGAGAAGGGGGAGAGCGAGCACAGCCACCACTCGGAATGTGACGCAAAAGTTACTCCAGTCCAGTGCTGCGCGCTTGAAAAAAAACTGCAGGACTAATTGTAGTGTAACGAAACATTAATCGGGATTATAATCAGGATTAACGGAGAGAGTGATTTTGTGGTTGGACAGAGAGTTTTACTTTGGAGCGATGAATGGTCATTTTAACCCACCTCAGGTTATCAGAAGACAACCTGAACAAACCTGCCTTGTTTAGAACCCAACACACGCTGTAGGCAGTCCGTGTGACCGATTCACTTACTAAATCGTTGACTTCGGAGTAACTTTGACAGTTTTCTCGCATACTGGGCGGTTTTGAAAACTTCGTGAATCTTTAGTTGGGTTGTAGGTGACTTCTTATGTGCGCAATATATGTGAGTCATTTGGAGATACCCGGCGGGATGAAGTTGTGATAGTTTGGCGATCCCCGCAGCAGCGTCGGACTGGGGGGAGCCGTTGATGGAGGTTCTAAGTGGGACCTGCTAGGATGGACGTGGTTGATGAAACGGAAGCCTTACAGAGATTCTTCGAAGGTAAGAACATTATTACTTATATTTAGACGAAACGTGGGTTTTTACATTCACCTCATTGGCCACTGTGTACGATAGGGTTCTTTTTTGTTGGAACCACTGGCTGTTCCGATTTGACTTAACTCCTTTGCCATTTTAAATATGAGAATATGAAGAACACCCCTCCTGAAAACATTATGTCAATAACAATAAG
>CM050208.1:12900000-12902500 GCA_027475355.1 Coilia nasus
CACGTGCGCACTGCACACACACTCACACACACACACTCTGAGGCATGTGCCTAGATGTGCTGCTCATGGCTGGACTCTGAGCTCCCCTCTTCCCAAGTGCTCTGTGCCGGGAACCACCGTGCCGTGGACTCAGGGCTTCGAGGCACAGGGGAAAGGTTTGGCCGTGGCGCGCTTTTGCCCTGCACTACGTTACTGGGGGTTGGAATGCGATTGTTTTTGGGCAGTCAAGCTTGAAATGTTCAGAGCGCATTTAGTTCTGACACAGGTTTTACCTTTTCTTCAGGTGGTACTGTAATGCTGTAAGCCTAAAGACACAAGCACACACATGCACGCACTCATGCACACACACACACTCCACACACACACACATTTGCACGCATGTACGCACAAACAGAGCACCACACACACACTGAATCACAGAAGCACGCACAGTCACTAAACATTTGTGGTGCTCTTTACACAGTTAAGTTTCCCAGCGCTGTTCCATATGTTGAGCACATAACAGTCCACTGTGCTTTGCTGTGCATGATGGCCTGTTTGGTGATAATGATTAGGTCAGTCTGATGACCCCACATGACCTCTCATGGCCAGAGAATCTCATTCAGCCAATCACAGCAGCCCCAGCATTGATCAGATCAGCTGACCTCTGGCATATTTGTAATATGTGGATGTGTGTGTTTTATTTTCATTTTCCTCAAACTTTTGCTGTATTTGTCTCCAAGTTTACAGTGACTGTGCAGACTCACACTGAGTGTGTGTTCCTTTCTGTTATGGTGGCCCTGCACACATATTAGGGGCATCTATGGCATGTCGATAAAGGAAATTGGACCACTTACCAAAGGGTGGTCAGTTCCATCCCCTGATAGATACAAAAAAATGTGGGTGGGATGGGTGCTTGTACAGACTCTCCTTATATCCACAGCCAAAGATGTGGTGCCCTAGCCTGGTAAACCCGCCCCTCGTACTTCATTTCATTTTGTACAGAGGGTCTGGACCTGAATCTCTTGAGGGTCATTTAGCAAGTCCCAGCAAGACCGATCCAATCAGCGAACAGAGGGTGTGTTTGTTAGCCGTGACATTGACCTTGTGTGCTACATTTGAATTGTAGTGCATAGGTAGGCTAATTGCATACGTGACGACCAGGCGTTAGCGATTGGGTAAAGGCAGAGCCACTTTTTTTTTAACTTTTTTTACAGCAGAGTCCACACCTCCAACAAATCGTTTCCGACCGTCTCTGTTCCAGACCCTCTGTACAAAATGAAACGAAGTACGAGGGGCTGGTTTACCAGGCTAGTGATGCCCTTGAGCAAGCCACCTAACTCCCAAATGCTCCCCGGGGCACCAGATTCATGGCAGCCCACTGCTCTGTGTGTGGGTGTGTGTGCTCAGAGTGTGGGTCGGCTGTCTGGTGTCCCTTCTGAGTGTGTGTTTGTGTTATGTTGTCCCTAGACACCTACCTAGTGTGTGTGTGTTGTGTGTCATGGAGTGTCTAGCCTGTGTGTGTGTCTTACGGTGTCTCTAGATGAGTGTTACAGGCCAGAGCCAGCATACACATGGGCGAGATCTGGATATGTGTGGAGTGTGTGGGGTGTGTCTCTAGATGAGTGTTACAGGCCAGAGCCAGCATACACATGGGCAAGATCTGGATATGTGTGGAGTGTGTGGGGTGTGTCTCTAGATGAGTGTTACAGGCCAGTGCTTGCATACACATGGGCGAGATCTGGAGTTGTGTGGAGTGTGTGGGGTGTCTCTAGATGAGTGTTACAGGCCAGAGCCAGCATACACATGGGCGAGATCTGGAGTTGTGTGGAGTGTGTGGGGTGTGTCTCTAGATGAGTGTTACAGGCCAGAGCTTGCATACACATGGGCAAGATCTGGATATGTGTGGAGTGTGTGGGGTGTGTCTCTAGATGAGTGTTACAGGCCAGTGCTTGCATACACATGGGCGAGATCTGGAGTTGTGTGGAGTGTGTGGGGCGTGTCTCTAGATGAGTGTTACAGGCCAGAGCTTGCATACAAATGGGCAAGATCTGGATATGTGTGGAGTGTGTGGGGTGTCTCTAGATGAGTGTTACAGGCCAGAGCTTGCATACACATGGGCAAGATCTGGATATGTGTGGAGTGTGTGGGGCGTGTCTCTAGATGAGTGTTACAGGCCAGAGCTTGCATACACATGGGCAAGATCTGGAGTTGTGTGGAGTGTGTGGGGTGTGTCTCTAGATGAGTGTTACAGGCCAGAGCCAGCATACACATGGGCGAGATCTGGATATGTGTGGAGTGTGTGGGGTGTGTCTCTAGATGAGTGTTACAGGCCAGAGCCAGCATACACATGGGCAAGATCTGGATATGTGTGGAGTGTGTGGGGTGTGTCTCTAGATGAGTGTTACAGGCCAGTGCTTGCATACACATGGGCGAGATCTGGAGTTGTGTGGAGTGTGTGGGGTGTCTCTAGATGAGTGTTACAGGCCAGAGCCAGCATACACATGGGCGAGATCTGGAG
>CM050208.1:12907500-12930000 GCA_027475355.1 Coilia nasus
CCTGAGCGCTATCGTGCAGTGAACACACACACACACACACACACACACACACACACACACACACACACACACACACACACACACACACAGTGAACAGGCTGCTCAGTGTTTACTGTATGGAGCTCTAGTGCACAATGCCCTCTCTTTATGCTCTTACTCCCCAGCTGTGCACAGACACACACACCACCACCAGCACCTACACGGCGCACACACACACACACGCACACACACACGGCGCACACACACACACACACACACACGCGTGCACACACACACACACATATACACACACACACCACCACCAGCACCTACACGGTGCACAAACACACACACACGCACACACGCACACGCACACACACACGGTGCACGCGCACACACACACACACACACACACACACACACACACACACATACACACACACACACACATATACACACACACACCACCACCAGCACCTACACGACACACACACACATACACACATACACACACACACACACACACACACACACATGCATGAATGCACTGTGTCTGACTTAGGCTGTGTCTGATGTGTAATAACTTCAGTGAACACAGCACACAGGTGATGCGGGTTTTTCAAGTAAGACATCATGTTAGTGTGTGTAGTTGCATTTCACTCTTCATGTTAGGCACTCTCCTCACTTTATTTACATATACACACTTACACACACTCTCCTCACTTTATTTAGATATACACACTTACACACACTTGTGGTACATGAGTGGGATGGAGGACACTGTTGGTTTCTCTGTTTTTCTCTCCCTCTTTCTCTCTCTTTCTCTCTCTCCCTCTCCCTCTCTCTTTCTCTCTCTTTCTCAGCCCCCTTCCTTATCAGCTGGGAGGCCACAGATTTATGGGTGTGTTAGGATGGGGGCACATCTGGCTCTTGTTTAAAGCACACCCCCCCACCACCCCTCTTTTACACCCTCACCCCTGCATCTTCCAGAAAAACAGCGGGTTACCACCAAATTGTCACCAAACGAAAGAAAGAAAGAAAGAAAGAAAGAAAGAAAGAAAGAAAGAAAGAAAGAAAGAAAGAAAGAAAGAAAGATAGATAGAAAGAAAGATAGAAAGAAAGAAAGATAGAAAGATAGAAAGAAAGATAGATAGATAGAAAGATAGATAGAAAGATAGATAGAAAGAAAGAAAGAAAGAAAGAAAGAAAGAAAGAAAGAAAGAAAGAAAGAAAGAAAGAAAGAAAGAAAGAAAGAAAGAAAGAAAGAAAGAAATACAAAAACAGAAAAGATAAAGAGAAAATGAATGTGATGAGTGTGTACACTCTCAGAAATAAGGTAAAGAATTGTACTTTTAGGGGTACAAAGGCTTGTCACACGGGCGGTGCCCTCAAAGAGATATAATTGTACCTTGTACCTTCTCCAGAGCTGAATAGGTACACATCAGTACCACTGTACCACTGTTCCTGAGTGTGTATGTTGATTTTATAAAGTAAAAGGACACACTGCAGTCAGCGCTGAGATGCTTCAGGAAAAAGAGATGGAGGAAGAGAGAACGGAGAGATGGAGGAAGAGAGAATGGAGAGATGAAGGAAGAGAGAATGGAGAGGTGGAGAGGGAGAGAGAATGGAGAGATGAAAGAAGAGAGAATGGAGAGATGGAGAGGGACAGAATGGAGACATGGAGGAAGAGAGAATGGAGAGATGGAGGAAGAGAAAATGGAGAGATGGAGAGGGAGAGAGAATGGAGAGATGGAGAGGGAGAGAATGGAGAGGTGGAGAGGTGGAGATGGAGAGGTGGAGAGGTGGAGAATGGAGAGGTGGAGAGGTGGAGATGGAGAGGTGGAGAGGGAGAGGTGGAGAGGGAGAGAATGGAGAGGTGGAGAGGTGGAGATGGAGAGGTGGAGAGGGAGAGAATGGAGAGGTGGAGAGGTGGAGAGGGAGAGAGAATGAAGAGATGGAGAGGGACAGAATGGAGAGATGAAGGAAGAGAGAATGGAGAGATGGAGAGGGACAGAATGGAGACATGGAGGAAGAGAGAATGGAGAGATGGAGGAAGAGAGAATGGAGATGTGGAGAGGGAGAGAATGGAGAGGTGGAGAGGGAGAGAATGGAGAGGTGGAGAGGGAGAGAATGGAGAGGTGGAGAGGGAGAGAGAATGGAGAGGTGGAGAGGGAGAGAATGGAGAGATGGAGAGGGAGAGAATGGAGAGGTGGAGAGGGAGAGGTGGAGAGGGAGGGTGAGAGGCTGAAGGAGTAGTGAAAGAGAGAGGTATAGAAGAGGATGGAAAAGAGGGCAGAGGAGCATAGAAGAGAGTGATCACAGAGAAAGACGAGTTTCAGCAAGGAAGAAACAGAAAAAAGTCTTTAGAGTAAATTAAGATTGTTTAAGGCTTGTTGAAGTGTACATATGTATGTGTTTGTGTAGAGTTTGAAGGAGAAAGAGTCAATGAGGGGAACACGAGGATAAAGGGACAGTAGTTAGGGGTGAAAGAGAGAAGAATGGACAGAGACAGCAGAATGAAGAATAAAGACAGAGAAGAAGAGGGAGGAGAGATGGAGAGAGAAGAGAGAGAAATGGAGAGAGAAGGGTAGAGATGGAGAGAGAGAGGATGAGAGAGAGAGATGGAGAGTGAGAGAGATGGAGAGAGAGAGGGTGAGAGAGAGAGATGGAGGGAAAGATGGTATAGATGGAGAGAGAAGAGAGAGAAATGGAGAGGGAAGGGTAGAGATGGAGAGAAAGATGGAGAGAGAGAGGATGAGAGAGAGAGATGGAGAGTGAGGGGGTGAGAGCGAGAGATGGATGGAAAGATTGTATAGATAGAGTGAGAGAGAGAAGTGGTGAGGGAAGGGTAGAGATGGAGAGAAAGATAAAGGGAGAGAGGGTGAGAGAGATGGAGAGAGAGAGGGTGAGAGAGAGATGGAGAGAGAGGGTGAGAGAGGGAGAGAGAGAGAGAGATGGAGAGAGACTGCACTGTCTCCCCCCAACACTAACACAGAAATATTTGGCATACCAGTCTGGGCAGAAGCTTAATCTGTCAGAGTGGGAGAGTTTGGGGAGACCAGCCTAGCGCCCACCCCTCTCCAGACCTCTCCTCGACCCCTCATTACCTCCTCTCTCTCTCTCTCTGTTTCTCTCTCTCTCTCTCCCTCTCTTTCTCTCTCTCTCTCTCCATCTCTTTCTCTCTCTCTCTGTCTCTCCGACCCCTCATTACCTCCTTTCTCTCTCTCCCTCTCTCTCTCTCTCACTTTCTCTCTGCCCCTCTCTCTCTCCCCGACCCCTCATTATCTCCTTTCTCTTGCTCTCTCTGTTTCTCTCTCTCTCAATCTTTCTCTCTCTCACTTTCTCTCTCTCTCTCTCTCTCTCCCCCTCTCTCTCTCCCCCCCCCCTCTCTCTCCCCCTGTCATTACCTCCTCTCTCTTTCATTCACTCCTCTCTTGCTCACCCTCCATTATCACTCTTCTTTGTCCCTTCTGCCATTACTGCATTGAACAACCTCCCACAATAACCCTGCATTGGCCCTCCTGGAAGCACATACGATGTCTGTTACAAATGTTGTGTCTTTTTGTGGTGTTATATGTTGCCTGCTGTCATCAATGATATGTTGGCTGTGACAAGTCTTGTGACGGCGGTGAAAACAAATTTCCCCCTGGGGACAATAAAGACTATCTATCTATCTATCTATCTATCTATCTATCTATCTATCTATCTATCTATCTATCTATCTATCTATCTATCTATCTATCTATCTATCTATCTATCTATCTATCTATCTATCTATCTATCTATCTATCTATCTATCTATCTATCTATCTATCTACTCTCCATCTTGCCCTTCTTCTCTCTTTTCATTACATTTTATTTCATTTTTATTTCTATTCAAATTCAAAGTTGCTTTATTAGCACACCTCTTAAGATGCAGCGATAGGAAAAAGACAAAAAATAATTACTGTAAATAACACGTTATTTGGAAGAAAAATCACAGACAAAAATACATTTTCACATTCTCTCTCTCTTTCTTTCTCTCTCCATCTCTCTCGCTCTCCATCTCTCTCTTTCTCCCTTTATTTTTATGAGCATGTATAATATTTAAAAGTTAATTAAGCATAATGTGTTTGACAAATACACTTTTGTGTATGTGTATTGATAAGGTTGTGTGCATGTGTGTGTGTGCATGTGTGTGTGTGTGTGTGTGTGTGTGCGTGTGTGTGTGTGTGTGTGTGTGTGTGTGTGTGTGATTTGTGTGTGTGAAATTTGGCTGTTTGTGGGGATTATGTTGGGGTCATGTGTTGGAGATTTAGGGAGCTTTTTGGAGGTGGGAGTGTGTGTGTGTTGTGTTGTCTGTGAATATGTATTTTAGTGTTTGTGTGTGTGTGTGTGTGTGGGGGGGGGGGGGGGGTAGGGGGGCTAGTGTGCTGCATCTGCACCCGTGGAAGGTGGAATATTCTAAGGCTTTTGTGAAATATTACTTCCGTCAGTCATCTATCTTATTCCATCCCCTCGTTCCTCTCGTTTGACTCATAGGACCAGATTGTTCTATCCCACCTCGTAACCACAGAGCCTGTCAGATGTTGACATCAGGTTGCCATGGTGACCTGACACATGCATGCCTGCTAATGAAGTTGTTCCTGTAAGGTCAGCGTGAAGGAATCTCAGATAGGTCATTATGGTTACGACCCTGAGGGTCATTAGTCTCTGTGATGACCTCATGCCAGACTAACCATAGCACTCCTCTTATCACATTCTCATACACACACATACACACACACACACATACTCAAAACACACACACACACACACACACACACACACACACACACACACATACACAAAGTGGCAAAGACTTACTATGGTCTGCATCCCAAAGGAACAAGAGGCAGAACACCTTCACCAGAGCACGGGCCAGTGATATGGGGATAGATCCAGTAGTCAAAAAGGGAACATTATAACCACTACTCTTCAAACAGACTACATGAAGTACACAACCACCATTCTCCACACTGCAGCATGTGCAACAAGATGGCTGAAGACGATAGACAAGCTTGTGGGATGGACAAGGATGAGAGTCAAGCCATACAAGCCGAGAAGTCTTTAGGTCTCATTACGCTTCTACAACTCTGTCACTGTGGGCCCACTCAGTCATACTGACAAAGTTTTAGTCTGATGCAACGTTATTCCTGGAAATTGTGTACATCCCAGCTTGAGTGGCAGGGAGAGAAGGCAACTGTGCAATGATTCGTTTCAAACATGTTTTATGTTGATTTAGGTGATGTGTGTTGTTATTTACAGCAGTGTAAAAAACATGCCTGTAGTTATTATTAGTATTAAAAAATACCTATAGTCCAATGACAAAAGGTATGAACAATTACATTACACATAGCCAATATTGCAGATTACATATGCCACAATTTATCCCATATTTAGTGTATATGACACCAGCAAAGTAAAAATCCGCAAATTCCAGTAGTTGGCAGACCAATCCCTGACTTGCGTCATTGGACCATCTCCGTCATTTTTGATGGATAGGGTGCAAGGGGCTCTCTGTGTCACTGCATGTACGGAATCGGGTTACCATAAACTAGGCTTTAGGTGTTATTGGTTATTGGTAAGGGACATCAGATTTAGTTGTTGATCTGTGGTATACCAGAATCGGACCAGTTACTTGGTAGCCAGGTCGATCCCCTGACGGGTGCAAAAAATGTGGGGTGGGTGTTTCTGCAGGGCTTTTCCCACTCAGCAAGGCACCTAACTCCCAACTGCTCCCTGGGCATCAGATTAATGGCAGCCCACTGCTCTATGTGTGGGTATGTGTGCTCTGAGTGTCGATCAGCTGTTTCCTCCAATGTGTGTATATGTGTGTATACTATATTAGATAAATGCAGAAGGCACATTTTCCTCACGAATAATAATAAAGACTTAACTTGTGATTGGTGCAGCAGACAGATTGGTTAACTGTGTCCTGGTTGCGACTGTCTGTCCTCCATAGGTCATAATATTAACAGTGATTGCTTGTCCTCCATAGGTCATGATATTAACAGTGACTGTCTGTCCTCTTCAGGTCATGATATTAACAGTGATTGTCTGTCCTTCTCAGGTCATGATATTAACAATGATCGTCTGTCCTCTTCAGGTTATGATATTAACAGTGGTTGTCCTCCATAGGTCATGATATTAACAGTGATTATCTGCCCAACAAAGGTCATGACATTAACAGTGATTGTCTGTCCTCTTCAGGTCATGATATTAACAGCTCTCTGGAGCCGGCCAACATCGACACCAGTATCCTGGAGGAGTACATCAGCAAAGAGGACGACAGCACTGACATGTGAGTGCCATTCACCATAGTAACCACAGCACCTGTCAGTCCACCCACCACCTGACTTCTCACAGTAATCGTAGTAACCCTCCACTTACTACATGAGGTTACACAGCAACCATAGCAACTCCCCACTTATCACCTGGGTTCACATAGTAACCTTATACAGATTTTACAATTAAGTGTGCTTGCTCTTTGAGGTCACAGAGGCACAGAGTGCCCTGAAATAAATCCTGTTAACCATGTAAAAGACATTCTAGCCAGACAGAGAGATTGAGTGAGAGAGAATGAGAGTTAGAAAGTGGGTGCACATGTGCACGAGAGAGACACAGAGAGACAGATAATACTATGGCAGTTGTGACATATACAGGTGGACCAACAGCCATTTTTTTCATTTTGAATTTGAATTTCGGAACTCTCAAGTAATATCCTAATACCACTGCTATTGGAGTCTAAGGCTAGCCTGGTAAACCCGCCCCTCGTACTTCATTTCATTTCGTGCAGAGGGTCTGGACCGGACGCTCTTGGGGAGCATTTGGGGACTTCCAGCACGACCGCTCCAATCAGCGAACAGAGGGTGTGTTCGTTAGCTGTGACGTTGACCTTGTGTGCTACATTTGAATTGTAGTGCGTAGGTAGGCTAATTGCATACGTGACGACCAGGCGTTAGCGATTGGGTAAAGGCAGATGCACTTTTTAAAAACTTCAGCAGAGTCCACACCTCCAGCAAATCGTTTCTGACGGTCTCTGTTCCAGACCCTCTGCACGAAATGAAATGAAGTACGAGGGGCGGGTTTACCAGGTTATTCTAAGGCAGCCCTATAGAACCAATTGGTACAAAATTGTGAAATTTGGCACATTGATTCAGGACAGTCCCATGATTCTTTTCACCAAGTTTCATGTCGGCACTTCAACCTTTTTTAGTTCCACAAACTGGTGAAACTTAGGCTACGTTAAGACTGCAGCCTGAAGTGACCCAAATCCATTTTTTCACCCCTATGCGACCTCTATCTGATCTCTTAATGATAGTCTGAACGACACAGATCCGATTTTTTTAAATGCGACCCAGACCACTTGTATATGTAGTACTAAAACTGATACATATCTGATCTTTTGACACTTTGACAACTTCAGTCTGAACAGCCAGGTTGCGTTAGTCCGACCTACACATCTGGTGTTTCCTCCCATGAGAGTGGTAATAGTAGGCGCTCACCAGTGTACATAAACGTTCCCACCACTTGGCTGTGACTCTACACCCACACATTCCTCTGTATGGACATTGCTGCCACTGCCCCACAAAACGCCATGGCCAAAAACCTTGCTCTTCTCCTTCTTAATCTCCTCCCCAAAACAAATATGTTGTACATGTGCTGGCTTAGGTAGGACAGCAACTTTAAAATTACCAGAAACTCACTGCTAGCATATAAGTTGCATTCCATTGGAAATGTGAACGACCACGCAAAAAAATCTGATTTCACAAAAAAATCCAAATTGAGCATTAAGCCCTGCCCTAAACATAGCCTTAAATGTACACTGATGTATGTAATTTTTGAATCATACATCCAGTGTTCAAAAACTTGGTATCATTGGAATCCTTGGGTCATGCCAATTTAGCTAATTAGCTAACTTTGCTAACAATGTTAACAGCTAACTTGTTGCTACACTAAAATGCTAAGTAACTAATGGAGTTAATAGTGCTACTTAGCTAACTTAGCTAATGTTTGTTAGTGGGTATGCTAACAATGGTAGCAATGCTAAAATGCTAAGTATATAATGGAATGGAACAGTGTTAACAGTGTAACTTAGGTAATGCTGGTTAGCAGATATGCTAACAATGCTAATAATGCTAACTGTGCTAAAAATATTAGGTAATCAACTGTGACAAGTGTTACTTACCTAACTTAGCTAATGTTTGTTAGCATTTCTACTAACTATGGTAGTTATGTTCTGTCAGTGTTATGTAGCTACCTTAGCTGAAGCTATTTAGCACTTATGCTAAAAATGTTAATTGTGCTATTATAATGTACCAAACTTCTCCTACACTATGACTTGTGGCAATTTTCCTAATGCAGTTCTTATTTGCATTCCTGTTTTTTAGCTGTTTCTCAGAGGTCCACAGCACCCCAGGCCAAGCCTACCCCTCCCCCCAGCCCGGAGGTTCCTCCGCTGGGGGAACGCTGTGTGGGGTGAGCCCCCCCATCCCCCTCCGTCAGGGGGCCCAGCCAGGCCTGCCCCCACCACCACCCCCCTGCCAGACACCCTACCCACCCCCACCCCCTCTCAGCCTGCTCAGGCACAACTACCCCTACCTGGGGCAACAGAACCCCAGCCAGCAGAACCAGCAGCAGCAACAGAGCCAAAGCCAGAACCAGGTCAAACCGGAACACAGAGCACTCTACGCCCCTGGGTAAGAGAGAGAGAGAGAATAGAGAGAGAGAGAGAGAGAGAGAGAGAGAGATAGATAGATAGATAGATAGATAGATAAGGTTAGAGAGAGACAAGCAAGCATAGAGTGAGCAAGAGCATATGCTAGCATAACAGACTAGGTCGAGGCACACACACACAGACCCAACACTCACACACACACACACACACACACACACACACACACAGTCACACATAGGCAAATAGACAGGCACTCACACACATATGGGCATGCTCACACTGGTAACACTTTGGGAGGAAGGTGTTAGGGGAAGGGTCAAAGAGATGAGAAGTTTTATGGAGTACAGGACCAAGAGTGAGAAAAAAAAGCACAGGATGAAAGAGCCGAGATAAGAATGGAGTGATGACAAGAGGAAAGAGAGGGGGATAGAGAGGAAAAGAAAGATAAGAAACAGGGAGAGAAAACTGAAAGGCAGAGAGGGGAAGAAAAAATAGAGATAGGAGAGGCAGAATAGAATGATTTGTTATCTTTAATCCTGTCTTGTAAAGCGTAAACCATTTTAACGTCTTCAGTTTCCTCCAAAAAGTATTTGCTGTTTTAGGAAATGCCATTATCTACACTAGTAGCACCTTACAAGAAGTCTTTGTAGTCCTCACTCCACTATACACCACTGTAAGGACCCTAACCCTACTTAGCTATACACCACTGTCAGGACCTTAAACTAATGGATTCTATGTTTTAGGAAATGCTATTATCTACACTAAAACAGTTTCTTATATTTAGGCTGTGAAATTGACTTTTTAACATGGGAGTCTATAGCAAGTTGCTTGATTCTGCAGCCAACCCCCAATGGACATGTGAAGTATTGCAAGTTCAGAACGTTCAGATTTGGCGTCATTGTTTGACCTGGAAAGTTGCTGCTTGGTGTGTACAGTTTAGTGAGCTGGTAGATCCGTAATGTGTTGTAATGAACATGTGGAGCTTACACATCACTAGTCAAACAGCATGTGTGTTCTTATGGTGAGAGCAGAGTTAGGTGCATGGCTTAAGTGAGTGTGTGTGTGTGTGTGTGTGTGTGTGTGTGTGTGTGTGTGTGTGTGTGTGTGTGTGTGTGTGTGTGTGTGTGTGTGTGTGTGTGTGCGTGCTTTTCAGATGAGAGTAGAGTTACCTATATATCTTAAGTTCATACAAACAGTGTTCAGTCACGCCTAGAAGATACAGATGGTTTCTCTCTGTCTTACATGGGTCTGTGTATAGTTTCTGCCCTTCCTTACAAGTACACAGAGATTGGCAAACACACACACACACACACACACACACACACACACACACACACACACACACACACACACACACACACACACACACATTTCTGCTGGAATTTCTTATGCAACATGCTCACTGATTAAACTTCTCCAACACAAACAAAGTGCCAAAGAGGTGTGGAGAGCTTGGAGTGAGAGTGGAGAAACAAGGGAGGATAGAGAGAGAGAGAGAGAGAGAGAGAGAGAGAGAGAGAGAGAGATGGATAGAGGAGGGCAGTTGGGATGACGGATGAGAGGAGAATACGACAAGTTAATCCATCATAAACAGATACGTCCTTGAGGTGATCTGGAGCCCACAGAGCTAATGTGAAACAGATGGGGGTTTAACAGGTGAAGTCATGTAGATACCTCCAGGTTAATGCTCAGAAACGAGAGATGGTAGTAGTTTTTATTAGACAGTAGGAGCAAGACAGAGGGGACAACTGTCAGATCTCTAGTCTTCCTTAAGTGGCTGTAGAACGACAGAGTGGATAACTGTCAGATTTGTACTGTACTGTACAGATGTGCACACACAAGCAGCATGAGCACGAAGTGAAAGACTAGAGGAATGAGCGTGTGACTGTCCTCATCATGGCTGTGTGGGTCACATGACTTTCCTGTCTCTCTTGCAGGACACTCCCTGAGTCGCCTCCAGACTCCAGCTCTGAGCCATACTCCCCCCAGCAAGTGAATGGTAAGATCCACCCCCATGCTGCTACACTGCAGGCATGTTCAATTCCTGGGCTGTATGGGGGTACTCAGGGGTTAGGGTGGGGGTGGGGCTAGTTGTGGACAAAGACAGGGTGGGGCCTCCAAGAGAGTGTAAGATTCTAACCAGGAGAGTGTGTGTGTGTGTGTGTGTGTGTGTGAGAGAGAGAGAGAGAGAGAGAGAGAGAGATGTGAGTATATTAAGTGTTTGACAGGGACAAAAGGACATTTCACAAGATTGACTAAATAAATTATATTATATAATGACAGAGTGTGCATCCATCTTTGCCACTCAGTGCTAGCCAAAACTAAATAAGATTCAGTAAATTAATTACATTAAATGATGCGTATGTGCTATGAATGAGAATGTAGAAGAGTCAAAGAGTTCACACACCTGTTGCCACACACCTGACTGACAAGGTATAGAGGGTGTGAGGGAGGAAATGATAGACACTGAAAGAGAGAAAGTGATAGAGAGAGAGAGAGAGAGAGAGAGGGAGAGAAAGAGAGAGAGCGACAGAGAGCACAGAGAACGAGGGAGAGTGATATAGACCAAGCGAAAGAATGCAAGACAGGAGCGGCGAAGAAGCAAACCAAGGACAGGAATAGTTTATGAGGAGTGCTGAACAGGAGGAAGGAGTGTGCTGGAGAAAGAGAGGAGAGAGACAGATGGAGTGATAGAGAGAGAGAGAGAGAGAGTAATAGACAAAGATAGAGAGAGAGAGAGAAAGCGAGGCAGGGAGGGAGGGAGAGAGCAAGAAAGGTGAGTTATGTGATTCGATTCAAGTTCATGTGAAAATGAAAGACAGGAATGAAAGGAGCACTGAATAGATGAAAGATTCTGAGAGAGACAGATAGGGGATAAATGAATGAGAGAATATAGAAAAGATATGCGAGGGGTGAGCGGAAGAGTGAATGAGTGCGAGAGAGAACCCAAGAGAAACAGAGAGAAAGAAAGAAAGAAAGGGCTGATCAGGAAATTGAGTGCAAGGGAAAGGGTTGAGAAAGGGTTGAGAGAGAGTTGAGTAAGAGAGAGAGAGAGACCATGGGATAGAGATGATATGGCTGAACAGCAACAGGAATGGGAGTGGACACAGCAATCTCATACAGGTAGGAGGCACACACACACACACACACACACAACACACTCTATAAAACACGCTGTAACACAAACAAATGATAGGATTCAATGTACCTACACAGATTCTTACAGACATGACCCTTGCAGGCTGTAGGTTGTATTTGGGTCAGGTTAATGTCAGTAACTTTGTCAACAGAATAATCCACTGTGTGGGTGTGTGAGGTGGAGCCAGGCATATTCATCTGTTGTGTATTTAATGTGGGCTGGACTGCCCCGTCATTAAAAACACAGACATTGCAGTAATGTCAGGTGAAATTGACTGATGTGCCATAGCTCAAAATGGAAAACTGCTCGCTCTGGCATTCCTCTGCTGTGAGATTCCTCCAGCGCTGCCTTACCCCCACACACACCTGTGTTGGTCTTTCCCACCCGGCAGAAAGGTGTGGAAGAGCCTAATCTGATGGGCAGGCATCCAGACACCCAACAATGGAAAGTACCAATAGCCCAAGGTGGGGGTGCAACCAGGCGAATCACGCAGTAGTAGCGGACAGAACAGAGAGAGAGAGAGAGACAGAGAGACAGAGAGAGAGAGAGAGAGAGAGAGAGAGAGAGAGAGGGCTGCTAATGATTACAATCACACTTGGTACAGGGGTAGATGGGAAAACATATATGACCTCATAGCTGCTTTACTTTCCCAAGCCAGCTTCTCCTTAAAGGAAAACTTCGGTGTAAAATGAAAATTGGCATGTTAAAACATCATACCGTGTTCGTATGTTTGCTGAGGAGCAAAATTGTGCTAGCCTGTTGCATTTAGAACTTTACTATTTTTTACCATTTTGGCCCAGAAGGCTAACATTGCTAGTGCTAAGGGCATAGACAAAGCATGAAGATTACGCTATTTTTAAACCATTAAAAACAGCTTGAATTAACTCCACCCTTCATCGCTAGTAGAACAAAGGCCCTGGCATTCAAAATGAGGCACTGACAACTTTGTAGGAAAGTACATACAAGTTGATTTTACTACCTCTGCTCTATTATTCCCGCTGGTTCATGTTCGTCAATCGACTTGTATAGACTTTCCTAATGGCAGCGATGAGAAACTACTGCAAGGTACTACCTGCAGGAAATGTTTTCCTAATAAACGTTGTGTACACTTACAAAGTTCTCAATGCCTCGTTTCCTCGTTGTCTATGCCCTTAGCACTATCACTGTTAGCCTTCTGGGCCAAAATGGTAAAAAATAGCCTGTTCTAAATGCAACAGGCTAGCGCAATGTTGCTCTTCAGCAAACACACCAACTCGGTATGATGTTTTAACATGCCAAGTTTCATTTTACACCGAAATTTTCTTTTAAGAATGCAGTTCACAAAACTGCCTCGTGCTGTTCGTATACATACAGCTATACCCTGAAGGAAGCGGATGATACACATTGGTGTGGTTTTAATGTCAGTAGACCATGAAGTTGTATTCAAACTCATCTTTAGTGTCCGGTCTAGCTTTGATTCCATTTGGGGGTCACAATTGTTCAGTGTTTCTGAACACAAAGACTTGGGCTCACCAGCTGAAAGGGTAGCTGAGGTGGGTTTGTGTTACTCTTCGTGTTGTTAGCAGTGGCCCTGATGAAATCGCTAATCTGCCCATATAAATCTATATATGCATTCATAATACATCTATAAAGCATCTATTACATGTGTATAATACCCCTGTTTCCATATATAGCACTGTTTTATTAGCATCTCTCTTTGCTCTGAAAGTGCTAATACAAATTTGTTTGTTTGTAAAAATAGAAAAAAAGTGTATTTTTACCATAACTGTATGTTGCATTAAGGGTCCTCACTATTTTGAAAGAACAGCGGAGAGTGTTTCTCCAGGTGTCAGTGGAACATGAACAGTGCCGATAAGAGGGTTGTGTTGTTGTTTTTTGAAGTCCTGATTCATGATGTGTACCATCGGGGAGTTTCGGTTGGCTCAGCCAAAGTTGGTGGGCATGGCTAAGGGCTTGGTTGCTTGGTTACTGCGGTGCTGTCTTTATGAGGTCATGTGGGAGCCAGCACTGCCGTGCGTGATTTATGTACACACTGACCTCAGGTATGGGGGTGAAACGGACCAGAAGCAAGCAGAGGAGTAGCTCATTCACACACGCACACACACACACACACATGCACTCACACAACACACCCACACATGCTGACACCCGGCCAGACACTCACACAAACACACACAGACACAAGCACACACACTTGCAACATGCTCACATATGCAAACATGCCTACACACTCATGTATGCATACACACCCACACTAACACACTTGCACACACACACACACACACACACACACACACACACACACACTTGCACACACACAAACACACACTGGCACAGCTCTTTGTTGTTGGCACAATATAGTGAAAACCGGTTAGTAAATGCTGAGAGTAACCAGCACACACACCTTATGACCTGTGCCAACCTCAACCACTGATATCCTAAAACTACTAGCACAGGCCACACACGCACACACACACACCCACACACTGCTATGCACACACACAAACAAGCACATGCACACACACACAGAGGGCTCTTTATTAACTGTGGCTAGTAGTATTTTTACTTACTAGCCAGTCAGCAATTCATCTAGCCATTTTTTTCCTGATGAAAATAGGACATGCATTTAATCATGTTTCTTTAAGTTGTTTTATTTTTTTTCACATGAAAATACAACTTTTATTTAACGTACCCACCACCATTTCATTTGAGCAATTTCATGATCCTTAGCTGTCTCCGCCATAAAATGGTTAACTTTGTTCTTATATTTAGTGTAGATGTTTGACAGTCCCTGCAATATATGTTGTTTTTCTCTGTGTCGAACACCAGCCACACTACCCGCAAGCCACTTTGTACTGAACGTCCTCTGCTTCCTTTGCTTTGTATCACCCCTTTCTTTATCGACAATAACATCGTCTCCTGTCTCCATTCTTTTCTCACCATCGCTGTTCGCGCTCTTCAAACCGCCCAACCTCGTTTTTTATTTTTCGCTCTACACAACACCTTCACTTCGCTCGTCCTGAAATTTCACTCCTCTCCTTTGACTGTACATCACGCACGCTGTAAGCACACAGCCAATGGATGTATGCCACATGGTGGCAGTGTTTATGGGAAATGTAGGATATTTGTTTATTTCCAGGAGTGGACCATAGAGTGTTCTCACGCTGTGGTAAAGCACCATGTCTGTATGTCTGTGTCTCTCTCCCCAGATCCACACATGCTCAGAACTATGACCCCTGAGAACATGTGTCACATGACCCCGCCGCCCCCCATGCCCCCGCACCCCCACTATCCCAGCATGCACCGGGACATGTACCTGAAGCCGGAGCCCATGATCTCCCAGTACCCCATTGGTCCAGCTGGGAATGGGGGCGGGGACATGCAGCAGAGCCAGATGCTTCATCAGCTCTTACAGCATCCGCAACAAGGGCCAGAGTGAGTGTGTGTGTGTTTGTATGTGTGTGTGTGTATGTGTGTGTGTGTGTGTAGTGTGTGGGGTGCATGTTTGTGAGAGAGAGCGAAAGAGAGAGACAGAGTGTGTGTGTGTTTTGGGGAGTGGGTGGGGGTTAAAAAGAGATACACTTACTCAAATTGTGTGTGTGTGTGTGTGTGTGTGTGTATGTGTGTGTGTGTGTTGTATGCACGTGGACATGAACAGTGGAATTCCGGTTCACCAGTCGAAGAAGAGGAAGCATTCAGACTCTCCCAACAGCACTCTCAACGCCCAGATCCTCTCTGGCATCATCAAGCAGGAGCCAGGTAGATCTCTGCACCTCATTATCTCCTCTTCCCTCCTCTCCTCTCCTCTCCTGTCCTCTCCTCTCCTCTCCTCGCCTCTCCTCTCCTCTCCTCTCCTCTCCTCTCCTATCCTCTCCTCTCCCATCCTCTGCTCTCCTCTTCCGTCCTCCTCTCTCCTCTCCTCTTCTGTCCTCTTCTCTTCTCTTCTCTTCCCTCTCCTCTCCTCTCCTCTCCTCTCCTCTCCTCTCCTCTCCTCGCCTCGCCTCTCCTCTCCTCTCCTCTCCTCTCCTCTCCCATCCTATCCTCTCCTCTCCCATCCTCTGCTCTCCTCTTCCGTCCTCCTCTCTCCTCTCCTTTCCTGTCCTCTCCTCTTCTCTTCCCTCTCCTCTCCTCTCCTCTCCTCTCCTCTCCTCTCCTCTCCTCTCCTCTCCTCTCCTCTCATTTCTCCTCTTCTCTCCTCTCATCTCCCCTCTTCTCTCCTCTCATCTTTCCTCTTCTCTCCTCTCATTTCTCCTTTTCTCTCCTCTCATCTCCCCTCTTCTCTCCTCTCATCTTTCCTCTTCTCTCCTCTCATCTCTCCTCTTCTCTCCTCTCATCTCCCCTCTTCTCTCCTCTCATCTTTCCTCTTCTCTCCTCTCATCTCTCCTCTTCTCTCCTCTCATCTCCCCTCTCCCATCTCCCCTCATAGTGAAATGTAGACTGGTGTGTGTGCGCGTGCGCGTGCGTGTGTGTGTGTGTGTATTGCATATGTGAAGCTCATGCCAGTTGTGTGTGTGTGTGTGTGTGTGTGTGTGTGTGTGTGTGTGTGTGTGTGTGTGTGTGTGTGTGTGTGTTTGAAATGTGAGGCTGATCCTCTCTACTGTGTGTTATCTCCAGATTGTGTGTGTCGGACATATAAATCTTACATCAGTGTTGTGTGTGTGTGTGGTCCCTGGAGAAGGGTTAATGCAGGATGCAGAGAGCTCCTACCTGGACCCCAACTACCAGTGCATCAAATGGCAGCCACATCAGCAGAACAAGTGGGCCTCCCTCTACGACGCCAACGGCAAAGAGCTGTAAGTATGTGTGTATGTGTGTGTGTGTGTGTTTATGTGTGTGTGTGTGTGTGTATGTGTGTGACAGACAGAGCAAAACACAGAGAGGAAGTGTGTGTGTGTGTACATGTGCGTGCGTGTGTGTGTGTCTGAATGACAGGTATAGGTATCTGTATATGTAACATCGTTTGAGTATTCAAATATGTTTTAAATAAAATAGTCTGCCTGCATGTGTGTGTGTGTGTTCTGATGTAAACTCTTAAAGGTCTCATTGCATCATTTTTTTGTTAATTCTGCGGTGGTCTCTAGTATTAATGAATGTCCTGTGAGTCGGTTTTAGTAAAAAAAATGCTTTAGTTCTCCTATTTTAGCAGTTCTAGTTTGGTGGAGGAGATGGAGCAGAGAGAATGACAGGTCCTTGGCTATGCTAGTCACAAGCTACAATCATTCAAAGCCCATTCGTCATAGCACACCAAAAAGAAGTTTTAAACATTCTAAACAAACACACATACTTACCTATATTTCGCTAAGTGAATGTGTGCTGCAATGAGACTCCTCTGGTAATCACAACTGTGGCATGGCCTTTTGTAATTAACAAACTTATGTCACTTTGTTTGCCATTTTCTTATTCGCTCATTTTTCTGCCTATTTTCTTTCATTGACTAATGGAGGCATTCGGGGTAGAAGAACATTGCATATGCAACTCGGAGTGACCTATTTTCCTCTGGTTTTGAGCAAATGTTTTTATCTAAAAGGCTTGCATTATCAGCAGGCAACTTACTCATCAACCAATCAGATCAGTAGGAGCATGTCATAAGTTGGCCAAGGCATGGGCAGCTTCACTGTGTCAGCTCTGAGTCAGGGTCTCTGTTAGTGTGTGTGTGTGTGTGTGTGTGTGTGTGTGTGTGTGTGTGTGTGTGTGTGTGTGTGCGTGCGTGTGTCTGTGCGTGCGTGTGTGTGTGTTACCACTTTGGGTAATTAGAGGGCTTCATGGATCAGTCGCACATTTTACAAGGGCAGAGAGGGAAGCAGAAGAGATGACAAGAGGAAAGAGAAGTTTAATAGAGCAAATAAGAGAGAGAGAGAGAGGGAGAGAGAGAGAGAGAGAGAGAGAGAGAGAGAGGAGAGAGAGAGAGAGGGAGAGAGAGAGATAACAGATAGCGCAAGGAAAAGAATGTTCAAGAGCTGTGAATTCCAGGGTGGTGAGGTGTATATGCCTGCATGTGTGTGTATGTGTGTATGTGTGTGTGTGTGTGTGTGTGTGTGTGTGTGTGTGTGTGTGTGTGTGTGTGTGTGTGTGTGTGTGTGTGGGAGTTGTTAGGAGTAGTTTCGGCTCGGGAGCGAGAGATATGGAGAGGGGGCACAGAGGTGGAGGATGGAAGCAAGGATGAAGGGATGAAGAGAAAGGGCAGAGAGAGGTAGAGGGGCAGAGAGGGAGAGGAAGAGTAGGAAGCGAGGGAGAGAAGGAGAGGGGAGGGAGAGAGAGAGGAAAAGAGAATCATGAGGAGAAGATAGATAGAATTAGGGAGAATTGGAAAGAGGGAGAAGGAAAGAGTATGGAGTCGAGAAGAGAGTGAAAAAGGGAGGAAGGAGGAGTGGAGCGAGGGAAAAGGGGAGAAATAGAGAGAGGGGGAGGGATGCAGAGGAGCGAGAGAGAGAGGGAGGAAAGGAGTCGAGCATAGAGAGAGAGTAGGGAGTGGATGAGGGAGAGAAAAAGGGAGGATGGGAGAGGAGAAGTGCAGCGAGAGAGAGAGAGACAGAGAGAGAGAGAGAGAGAGGGATGGAGGAGGGAGAAAGAGAGGGAGAGGAGGGAGAGAAAAGGGAGGATGGTAGAGGAGAAGTGCAGCGAGAGAGAGAGACAGAGAGAGAGGGAGAGAGAGAAGGATGTAGGAGGGAGAGAGAGAGAGGGAGATAGAGAGGGGGAGAGAGAGAGAGGGATGTAGGAGGGAGAGAGAGAGGCATGGAAAGAGAGAGGGGGATGGAGGAGGGACAGAGAGAGGGGGAGAGAGAGAGAGAGGGATGGAGGAGGGAGAGAGAGAGAGATGGAGAAGGGAGAGAGAGAGAGAAAGATAGACACAGAGAGAGAGGGAGAGAGACAGAGAGAGAGAGGCATGGAGGAGGGAGAGAGAGAGAGATGGAGGAGGGAGAGAGAGGGAGAGAGAGAGGGAGAGAGAGAGAGAGAGAGAGAGAGAGCGAGAGGGAGGAGGGAGTAAAAAGTAGATTTATGTGGCTGTGCTGCCAGTGCAGGAGTCTGGAAGCCCTCTGCTTCACACACACCACAATACACACCACAGCCCTCCTGCTTACGCTCATTTGTGTGTGTGTGTGTGTGCGTGTGTGTGTGTACGTGTACGCGTACATGTGTGTGTATGTGTGAGTGTATGTGCATGTGTGTGTGTGTATGTGTGTGTGTCTAAATCAAAAGTTGATGAATACCACTGTGGTTGGGTGGGTGTGTGTATGCGGGTGTGCATGTATGTGTGTGTGTGTGTGTGTGTGTATGTGTGTGCACAGTATTGTCTAAAAGCAATTTAACTCCTAAGTAACTAACTTAAACACAAACTTAAACCCCTCTCTCCTCTCTCTCTCTCTCTCTCTCTCTCTGTATGTGTATATATATCTTTCTCTCTCTTTCTCCCTTCCTCCATCTCTCTCTCTCTAGTCCTCTGCCTACATACAGAGTGGATGCTGATAAGGGCTTTAACTTCTCATTGGCTGATGACGCCTTCGTCTGTCAGAAGAAGAATCACTTCCAGGTCACGGTGTACATCGGAATGCTGGGTGACCCCAAGTACGTCAAGACCAGCGAAGGGCTTCAGCCAATAGAATGCTTCTACCTGAAACTCAATGGAGTTAAGGTATGAAAACACACATACGCCACCCATACACTGTATATAATGGAGTTGAGGTATGAAAACACACATACTCCACCCATACACTGCATATAAGGGGGTTAGGGTATGGAAACCATACACATACCACTCATATACTGTATATAATAGAGTTAAAGGAATACTTAAAGGATGTAAAATGAACTTTGGGTATGTTAAAGCATGATAGTTGGTATGTTTGCTGAGTAGCAAAGCTACGCTAGCCAGATGCATTTCGAACGTTACTATTTTTACTGTTTTTTTCTAGAAAAGGCTCACAGTTCTAGGGATTGGGGCATGAAGGATGCTTGAAGATAGCTATTTTTAAAACCATTAAAGTCAGCTCCACACTTGTAGCATCTAAGTAGCTCCACACTTGCCTCATTTTGAATGCCAGGGCACTTGTTATACTACTAAAGATGTGTGGAGCTACTTTTTAAATGGTTTAAAAGTAGCTGTATCTGCAAGCTGCCATGCCTCCGTGTTTTACTAGCTGGCGTGCAACCAAGGTAGACTACTACCTGTAAAAACAGTCTTTTAATAAACGATTTGTACACTTACAAAGTTATCAGTGTCTCGTTTTGAATGCCAGGGCTCTTGCTTTACTAACAAGGAAGTGTAGAGCTACTTAGAGCTTTTTAATGGTTTAAAAATAGCTATGTTCAAGCGTCCTTTGTACCCCAATGCCTAGCATTGTGAGCCTTTTCTATAAAAACGGTAAGAATAGAAAAGTTCGAAATATATTGGGTATAGAGGACTGCATCAATATGTTGCAGTGTTGTGTGAATTGTGTGTATTGCATGTGTAAAGCTGATCGAGTGTGTGTGTGTGTGTGTGTGTGTGTGTGTGTGTGTGTGTGTGTGTGTGTGTATGCTGATGGTGTAATGGTGTGTGTTCTCTTCAGCTGGAAGCCATGAACCAGACGATTAATGTGGAGCAGAGCCAATCAGACCGCAGCAAGAGACCCTTCAAACCTGTACTGTAAGTCTAGTTCAAGCACAGATATGAACCCTAATGTGAGGAGAAAAATCCCTCTGGTGTAATTAGTGTGTGTGTGTATTTGTGTGTGTGTGTGTGTGTGTGTGTGTGCATGGGTGTGTGTGTATGTGTGCGTGTGTATGGGTGTGCATGTTCGTGTGCGTGTGTGTGTGTGTGTGTGTGTGTGTGTGTGTGTGTGTGTGTGTGTGTGTGTGTTTTCAGAGTGACGTTACCCCCAGAGCAGGTCACTAAGGTGACGGTGGGTAGACTGCACTTCAGCGAGACCACAGCGAATAATATGAGGAAGAAGGGCAAACCCAACCCTGACCAGAGGTACACACACACACACACACACACACACACACACACACACACACACGTACAGGCAAACACACACATAACACACACACGTGCACATACACGAACACCCACACACATATGCACACCCACACACAGATCCAATTCGACACACATACCCACATGACGCACACACACACACAAACACACACACACACATACAGGCATACACCCGTAACAGCCACACATGCACACACACATTCTGATTCATTTATTTATACAACCACCACCACCACTCTCTCTCTCTCTCTCACACACACACACACACACACACACACTCACAAAGGTCTTTGCAAAATAGAAATAGCTTCACAGTGACCTTCAACCATCAATGTGTGTGTGTACGTGCATGCATGTGTGTGTCTATCTGTGTGTGTGTGTGTGTGTGTGTCTGTGTGTGTGCGTGTGTGTGTGTGTGTGTGTGTGTGTGTGTGTGTGTTCAGGTACTTCATGCTGGTTGTGGCACTCCAGGCCCAGTCTCACAGCCAGAGCTTTACAGTGGCGGCGCAGGTGTCCGAGAGGATCATCGTCAGGGTAACCTCTGTCAGTCTGGCAATGTCTGTCCAACCGTCCTCCAATCACACTCACTTCCTCTTCCCTCCCCCCGCATCACTCATGACATCACTTCCTGTCTCACCCACGTTTGTGTCAGCCATCTCATCCTGCAGGCCTTCTCTCTTCTGTCCGTTTGCACCACGTTTATCCATTTCCAATTCCCCCTCAGCATTTACCAAATTCACTAGCTCTTTCTCTTGATGTCCAGAATTTAAATGAAAATGTTAATTAAATGATTGAAATTAACAACGCATGGATTTACCCAAATGCTCTCTGCTGGTACTTATATTATAAGTGTAGTTCACTGAAACTTTGATAAATGTGTTGTTTGATATGTGTTTGACCATATATATTTTACATTGCTCAGCTTTACAGCTTAAGGTTCTAGTGGAGATTTTTAGTCAGCTGAAGAAGTGCTCTCCTCTCACTCTAACTTATGTTCTGTTTATTCCTCTCCTTCCCACCTGCTCAATCTTTCTGACTTTCATTTTGGATTTTCTCTGCCTACTTTTGTGTCTTTTGCCTTACTTTTTTCTTTCCTCTTTTTCTCCATGTTCCTTTTCTCTTCCTCTCTTCCCATCTTTCTCCTTTTCTGTCTTTTACTTTCTTATTTTTCCTACTCCATCTCTTTCAACTCTTTCTCTCTATCTCCCTTCTTTTCTGTCCCCCAATCTTCAAAACATCTCTCTCCATCACTATTTCCCTCTGTCTCTCATTCTACCACTCTCTCCATATCTCTCTTTTTCCCATCTCTCTCTCTCTCTTCCTCTCTCTTTCTCTCACTCTACCTCTCCCTAACTCTCTCTACTCTCCCCTACCCTCCTCTTCTTTATCTTTCTCTCTCTCTTTCTCCTCCCCTCTCCTCTTCTGTCCTCTCTTTTTCTCTCCCCCCATCTCTCCCTCCTCTTCTCTATCTTTCTCTCTCTTTCTCTCACTCTACCTCTCCCTAACTCTCTCTACTTTCCCCTGCCCTCCTCTTCTCTCTCTTTCTCTCTCTCTTTCTCCTCCCCTCTCCTCTTCTGTCCTCTCCTTTTCTCTCCTCTTCATCTCTCCCTCCTCTTCTCTCTCTTTCTCTCACTCTACCTCTCGCTAACTTTCTCTACTTTCCCCTACCCTCCTCTTCTCTATCTTTCTCTCTCTCTTTCTCCTCCC
>CM050208.1:12935000-12965000 GCA_027475355.1 Coilia nasus
TGCTTTCACACCCGAGGAACCGTACCAAAGTAGGGCAGATAAAGCGGTCCGAGACCACCCCTTTTTAGCGGTCTCGGACCGGTTGATTTGGTGCGCACCAAAGTACCGAGATGGCATTCACACCAACGAAAACGAACCGAACTAAGAACTTTTGGTTCGAATGGGACGTTTGGTGCGCACAAATTGCTGTCAGTGTGAAAGCACCCTTAGTTCATCATTTTGGCCCTGGTAGTCATCATGGCCTTTAGGTAAGATACTCTTATAGCTCACCATTTTGGATCTGGTGGTCATCATGGCCTTTAGGTTAGATACTCTTACAGGTCACCATTTTGGATCTGGTGGTCATCATGGCCTTTAGGTAAGATACTCTTATAGGTCACCATTTTGGATCTGGTAGCCACCATGGCTTTCAATTGGGATGCTGACCTCAAAAGGCCAGTGATGCACGGGCTGATCCGAAATCAGTGATCAATTTAGAAAACAATTGAATTGAAAACAAACAAACAAAAGAAAACATTTGACAAAATCATAAATGAAAATGGTATGGGTACTTTGTTTTTTTATGTAGGCTACATGTTGCAATACTATCTACAAGTATGACCAATAGAAAATAGGCATCGGTGTTTGAAAGTTCTGTTCAATACAGATGTTTCTCAATAATGGCTGATTTTATTTTTAGGTAGGAGCATCAATATTTTTTCAGAGTTGGCCAAGCAGATGGGCCAGCCCTATCTAAGAGAGGGCATTACAGTGTGTAAACTATATAACAACAGTGCTGGCGCAAAATGTAGCCCAATGTCTCGACTCCTCGGTAAATCCAGGCCAGCTGTAGGCCACATTAAACTGCTAGGCTGTTTAACGGCACTAATGTCACCATAACATTTTAATAGTTTGTGTTTGCTGTTATATAATCTAATAAGACAACGATTAATAAAGAGCATACATTTGTTTACTTATTTTTGGTTTCTTAAAAAACAAAAATGCGGGTCAGGCAGTGGGACACATATCATTTCGTGTTTAGCTATATTTGCAGTTCCAGTAGCGGTCAGGTTGGGTGACCGCGGGTCATTTCTAAACACACCCGTGCATCACTGCAAAGCCTGCTATTTTAGCTCTGGTTCTCCTTATGGATTTCAGGTGACACACTGACCTGACAGTGTGCCATCTTTACTTTATTGGTATTAAAATAATGCATTTTCATTTCCTGTATTAGTAACCTGTTATTGTAGGGGCACATGATATAATAATCTCCCATCACCATTTGGCATTGCCATCTCAGTCCTTGGATATTTACCATCTTTCTCTCTCTTCCTTTCTTCCTCTCCCTCTCTCTCTATCTCTCTATGTCACTGTCTCTCTCTATCTCTTTCTCTCTCTCCTTTGCTTTCTGTCTCTGTCTGTTCTGCTCTGTTCACAGTGTGATCTCCATGTCAGTCCTTTATGTATTGAACCTGCACCATCATGCGTCAGTCATCCAGAGTGACGGGTATGTCATCTGTCCACACACACACCTTCCACACTCCACTGCACCCACCCTGGCCACCCAAACCACTCCAACTCACCCCACCTCCAACCTAGCCTAGTAAACCCGCCCCTCGTACTTCATTTAATTTTGTACAGAGGGTCTGGACCGGAATCTCTTGAGGGTCATGTAAGCGGTCCGAGCAAGGCCGATCCAGTCAGCGAACAGAGGGTGTGTTCGTGAGCCATGACGTTGACCTTGTGTGCTATATTTGAATTGTAGTGCGTAGGTAGGCTAATTGCATACGTGATGACCAGGCGTTAGTGATTGGGAAAAGGCAAGGGTACTTGTTTTAAACTTCAGCAGAGTCCACACCTCCAGGAAGAAATCGTTTCTCACAGCCTCCGCCCCAGACCCTCTGTACAAAATGAAATGAAGTACGAGGGGCTGGTTTACCAGGCTACCTCCACCCCCCAAGTCTCCTCGTCTCAGCTCCCTCAGCACACCTCCTCTGCTGTGGCTGGACCACATTTATGTAGTCCTGTCCTGTGTCAAGATACCCAAAGCATTTCATAATGAAAGCAGGAAGCTTCCGGCCTCCCCAGTGTGAAGCACCACCTTAATGATCTGAATGATGATATGCGCTGCTCACTCAGTCAAAATTGTAATAATATCACATTTACGAAAGTCCCTGAGGATGTTGCTTTTCCCATGATTGTCTGGTGGGTTTTCAACACAGACATTTTTTATCGCAGGATATGTTTGTCCTGCTCCTGTTCTCCGTCTTTCTGTGTTTTTCTGTGTCTTGTTTTTCTCCTTCTCCATGTGTTATCTCTCTTTTTTCTCTTCTTCTCCTCAGCTCGTTCTCCTCCTGTGTGCTCGTCGTCTCCTGGATGCCCTTCCTCTCTGCCACTGTCACCCTCTGTCCTTCTGTCTGTCCATGGTAGTGTACATCTGTCTTTCTGTCTGTCCATTGTAGTGTACATCTATCCGTCTGTCCTTCTGTCTGTCCATGGTAGTGTACATCTATCCATCTATCCATCTATCCATCTGTCCTTCTGTCTGTGCATGGTAGCATACACGACTCTCTCACCTGTCATTTATCTCCGTCTTGTTCAGGATCTTCCCCCTGGTGCACTCCTCACCACCCTCCCCATTGTTTATATCTTTTTTTCATCCTATTTTTCTGCATTTCTCCCTCGCTCTCTGTTCTTCATCTGTTTCAGTGTTTGCGCTGCACTCTAATGAAGATACTTTTATGTTTGTCCCTCTGCCTCTCCCCACTGCACTCTCTAACACACTGTAACACACAACTCTCTGTGTCTAACACTCTGTATGTACATCCCTGTGTGTGTTTAATGGTCTGGTCAGATTATACAATAGCCCGATTCGGAAAGGTTGGACACACACAACTTTGGAACACAATTCAATTGGAACACAAGTGGGTTTTACAGTGTGACTATCTGCAACGTTCTACGCCACCCTGACAAAAATACTAGCATGTGAGAATATTGTCTGGAGTCATATGATGTGAACGATACAGTCAGTGGAATGATACAACAATGACACATAGACTTGTAATGTGGCCAATCTCCTGATCAAAAAGCGTAAAAAGATCTATATGGTCCATATGGTTCCAAGATCTTATAGTGTGACATGGTCAATTGTAAACGACAATCGTGAAAGACATAAAATCGTGTAATCTGGGACAGCTGTGGCCTAGTGGTCAGAGTCTTGGGATTGGAGGGTCGCAGGTTTGAATCCCGTTCTAGTGGGAATCCCACAGCCGTGGAGTCTCATGATGTCAGTTAGTTAGTCTTGTCTCTTTCCTGTCTCCCTCACACACTTTTTAGTCACATTCTGTATCAGTGCAGTGTCTCCCTGGGGCATTTAAGTCCAAGTCCATCCACTCACTGCATCACCTCATCCTTCCTCAGCACTATCAGCTAGGGTCAAAGGGCAAAGCCCTGCTATGCTAACACTAACCTCTTGGAGCGCTGTGGTCATGTCTGCAGGTACTCCACAGCTGAGGGTGCTCCACCCAACATAGAGTACATTGTAAAAAGTTGCTGTAAATTTACAACCATTTTTACAGTGAGTGGCTGTGTATGGAGATTTACAGTTAAAATATGTATTATGCAGTGCATCTTGGGATATCATACTGATTACAGTACAACTTGAGTTGCCAATAAAAGTCTGTAAATGATAGTAATTACAGATTAGTGTAAAACAATAACAGAATTATATTGTATTTTTCTATCTGAACTGTATTTTGTAAAATAATTACAGTAAGTTACTGTTCTATTTTGAAGTAATTTCTTGTAATTCCTAACCACAGAACATTACTGTAATTCTACAGCCTATTACTGGCAACTGTTTTGCCAGTGAAATACTGTAAATTTCACAAAAAATGTTTTACAGTGATAACGGTGCTAACAGCCAGCGTCACAGTAACACACCACACCACTGTGCTATGGACCTTACCAGCTCATCTGTTTGGTTTTGTACAGCTATACTGACAGCTGTTTTGTTTTTTTGGTGGCAGATTTTATCTCTTTTTTTTGCTTGCTTGTTCTGCATAACCTGTCAAGTTCCTCGAAGACTACTTTAATTGCAAACTTGACTTATGCTCTCCCCCACTCCCTTTCTCTCAGGTCTAGTTCAGCTCGAGGCTCTGCTCGAAATGCTGTCTACTCCCCCAGAGCTTACCCCTCTGGAGCACCAGGTCAGCCAATCACAGCTCTCCATAATACAAAGCCTATACATTTCAACCAGAGATTTTGAGATCAGAGATTTTGTTCTTATAGAATGTTTACATTCTCAGCAAATCACAGAACTTTTTGCAGAAGAGAGTTTTGTTTAGCTACCAGGCAGTCTGAAAAATGAGCCTTGTATGACAAATCATAATGTGTTAGAAGTCCATTTCTACCAGTTGACACCCTGCAGGTGTAATACCCTAGTGTGTTGTAAAGGGGATGTACTTATAATTTTATTTGGCCATTTCATAGGCACCTCTCCACCCTTTACTTCACTGCCCAATCATGTGGTTGCGACTGAAGTGACCAACCAATCAGCAACAAGCGTGTTACCTAGCACCAACCAGACCACTACAGGTTAGTAGAGTAAACTGATGCATGGGTAAAAAGTGGATGGTAATGACAATTCATTGTTAATTCAAATATCTCTGCTGAGTAAATAAGTGACTTTAAAAGTAGCATTTTAAGTTCAGCTTAATCTATAAAAAACACATCCTTTTTTACCTTTCACCTCGCTGAAACAGTTTTTACCACTGGGACAAAGAGTAATAAATATGTTTGGTGTGTGTGTGTGTGTGTGTGTTTGTGTCTTCCCTACTCCACCAGACATCAGCATTCCCTCCCCCACCCAGCCCAGCATCAGCAAGAAGGCCAAGTCGCGGCCCCTGGACAAGGACAGTCGTGGGAGAAATCGCCTGGGCCACACGTCCAACCCCCTCTTCAGCAAGGCCAAGAGACCCCTCCCCCCTGACGTCAGTGCTGGGGGGGGCAGCAACCGCCTGCCCGGGGGTCAGCCCCCACCACGCAGACAACGCAGTGCACACACAGCAGAGGGTGAGAGAAGGGGTGTGTGCATGGACACACACACACACACAAGCTCGCATGTACACACACACGGACGCTTTCACAGTGGCGCACACAGACACGCCCGCACAGACACTGACAGACACACACACACACAAGACACAAGACATATTACAGGTTGTGTTACATGGTGTTTGCTGTTCAGGTTGTGTGTGTGAAGTTGTTTCTCATGGTGTGTGTGTTGTTCAGGTTGTGTGTGTAAATTTGTGTGTGTCATGGTGTGTGTGTTCAGGTTGTGTGTAAAGTTGTGTGTGTCATGGTGTGTGTGTTGTTCAGGTTGTGTGTGTAAAGTTGAGTCATGTTGTTTCAGGTCAAAGCAGCTATCCCTCCATCAGTGTGTTATACATCCTTGAGACAGATCAGGAAATAACCACGAAAACCTGCCCTATACCAGATGACTGCAGGTGTGTCTGTGCCCATATGTATAGTATATGAGTGTGTTTCTTTGTTCTTTGAGTTTATGTGTGTGTGTGAGAGAGAGAGAGAAAGAGAGAGATAGTAATCTGTTTATTATTTTTCTGTCTACCACAGAGATGGACAGTACAGCTTCACTGTGCCACTGCACAAAAATGTCTCTTCCTCTATGTCACATTTGACCTTACACATGATGTGAGTACAAGAACACACACACACACACACATACACACACACACACACACACACACACACACACACACACACACACACACACACACACACACACACACACACACAGATCTGATGTTATTTGTCCTTCTTCCGTCAGCTCTGAGGAGAGTGTGTGTGTTCAGCAGTGCGGTGTGACTCTGGGCCGCTTATGTCCAGACCACACTGGGACAACGCTCCCCCCCAGACTGGAAGCCATAACAGAGGTAGGCACACACACACATACACGCACACACGCACGCACACACACAAGCACACACACAGACACACACACATGCACACACACACGCACACACACACACAGACACGCATACACACATACACACACACACACGCGCACACACACAGACACGCACGCACACACACACACATACACACACAGATGCGCACACACACACAGATGCGCACACACACACACACAACACACACACACACTCACAAACACATTATCTCTTTTTCAAGTCTTTGTACACACACACACACACACACACAGGATTACTTACTCTGTTTTTTTGTCTGAAAGTATCCCGATCTTTACCATCGATCTCAGTTGTCATTGAGTGTTGGATTTAGGTCAGAAAATGAGAAAGTATGTATGAAATAGTCCAATGCCCATTGATGTCCACTCTTTTCTCTGCGCAGGGCACCGATCACCTCTGGTCCATCCCTGTGCTCTCATTCCAGGATGTCACCTACCACTTCCGGGTCTCTGCATCTGTGAGTGACTTTATAGTGTGATCCATTAACTCTGGCCTGTTAGCACTCAGAAGCTAGCATACCGCGCATGTGCAAATGCATGAGTTTGGCTAGCTTTTACGGTATGAGTGGCATTGATGTTGTGTTAGCATACGGTAGCTAACGTATAATAAATGTGTTAATGTATGTTTTGCAAGGTAGCTGACCTTTGTGAGTAGTTTCAACTGCCGGCAATGACGATGCTGTTGCTGATGTTTCCAAAGCAAGTCTTTTGGCTGGCATGAAATAGCAGAAAAAAATGTACTGTAACCCTGGAATAGCATGTTTGTTGCCAAGTTTGTACAACAAGGAATTTGTCTTGGGGCAGGTGCATCCTATAATATATAAAAAATAACATAAAGATGAGATTAAAAAAATGGAAAAAAGACAATGAAATCATAAAAACAAACAGCACCCAGTGTCATTCTGATTACACGGCACACCACAGCACAGCACACACTGTACACAACGAAATCGACTCTGCATTTAACCCATCACACACATGAGCAGGGGGCAGCCATGACAACGGCACCCGCAGAGCAGTGTGTGGAGACAGTACCTCAGTGGCACTACTGGCAGGTGGTGGCTTTAAACCTGTGATCCTGCGATACCTTCACCGCCAGGCTACCACTGCCCAAATAATAGAATTAACAAAATATGATGAGGAATATAAACATATACTCATGAAGTCATATAACCATGTGTGTGTATGTTTGTGTCAGATGTACAATGCATGTAGAGTGATAACAAAGGTGACCTTTGACCTTTAACCTGTCTCCCTTTGCCCCTTGCCCTCTCTGCAGGGTGTTGTGAGCTGCAGCAGTGAGGAAGAGGAGGGTGTGAGTGAGGAAGATGAGGTCTCTTCACCATTCTCCGATTACCACTTCCTCATCCAGAGCAGCTGCCCCTAAGATGGAAAGAGGAGTGTCTGTATAGTTCTCTATTTAACAACACACGTTTTTTTTCTCGCTCTCTCTATCTTTTACTTGTTCATTTATCAGTCTTTTTATCTCTCATTCTATCTCTCACTCTTTTTGGGAGTATGACCATTTCAGTAATGTTTTTTTTTATTTTTGTTCTGTCACTTATTTGCTTTTTTTTTTAATCCTCACATGATAAGTTTCACACTATGTATCTAGGCATTAGAATTCTGCTGTGCTTTTCTCAGAGGAAAAGCACAACCCCCCTCTGTACACCTCATCCCCACCTTGAGAGAACTTGCCAAACCATGAATATAAACAGGTACCAGTGTGTGTGTGTGTGTGTGTGTGTCTGTGTCTGTGTGTGTGTGTGCAGTGCATGTGTGGTGACGAAGAGTGTGTATCTGTCAGAGAGATACAGAGCCCTGCGATGGAATCTTAAACATAAACACCCAGATGAAAACACTCCAGGGGCCATCAATCCCACAACACACCTCGGTGTGTCTCAGAAGCAGCTACATTACAGACATTAACCTCAAACACACACTCGCATGCAACAAAAACAAGCTTACGCACGCATCCACACGTCTTTTAAAAAGACCACTCTCTCTCTCTCTCTCTCTCTCTCTCATACACACACACACACCTTTCTACACTGGTGATAACCTTTGCTAACTGTTTATTTAAAGGTAGTGCCTCCTTACCCCAGATTCTAAACAGGACTCATGGGCCGCGTAGCTTACCGTGCCCACTACAGTAACCCTGTGCACTCCTGTTTCCATGGCAACTGGAGCATCTGTTCCACAGATAGGCTATCCACAGCTCAGAAGTGGGTTGGCAGAGAGGAGGTGTGCTGAGACTAGCCATACATGCCAGAAAGCGAGGTGTTGCAAATGCTCAGTCTTACTCTGCATCAGGACTCTTCCAGTTTTTATTTGCACAAACAGCGTGAGATCACTGTTGTATATGTTGTTAACTTTGTCAGAATCCATTAGGATTTCTTGGAGAGAAGACAGTAAATGGATACTAGACACATGCTAAGGACTAGTCACCTTAAGCGGGGTTGCCTCAGATGAGGGTGTATAATGACTAAAGTTTTACAACACCCGTAGATCTTAAGGTGCACTACAGAGGTGTCCTGAAAATGTTCACAGACCAACTGTACCCTGCAAATTAGAAAACAAACCCAGGCATAGGATGATTGCCTAGACTCATGACAATAGTAGTATAGAAAAGTTAGGAGTAAAATACAGGATAAGACTAAAAATGCTACATGTTCTCCCAAACAGCAGTATGATAGAATAAGGTTTGTTGTTAGGGAGGCTTGAATCTCCTCTCCCAATAGTACTCGTCCTAAGTGCACAAGTATCTCTAAACTCTGACTCATGCTCCTATAAACAGCCCACCAGGAGCTAGAGTAAGTGCAATGATTTTGTAGGAGATTCCAAAATGATTTGTTTATTTTTGTAGGCTGTAGGAGGGGGGTAAATACTATTTCATTAGCCTACTACAAGAGAGCTGTTGAGCTGTTTCTGTTGCCCCTCTCTCTCTCTCTGCTTGTGTGTGTGTGTGTGTGTGTGTGTGTGTGTGTGTGTGTGTGTGTGTGTGTGTGTGTGTGTGTGTGTGTGTGTGTGTGTGTGTGTGTGTGTGTGTGTTAGTCTTGGCAATTCCATTTCTACAACAAAACTCTAGCTCCCTCCCCCAGGTGATACAGTGCCATGTCATCTCACAAGGAATTACTGGATACGTTCTATTTGTAGGAACACTGTCACTGTCTTTATCAAGAACTGGAAGATCTTCAAACACTGGATTGTATTATTAACCTTCTCAAAAGTGGTTTACCATTGTCTTCCGAACTGCAAAAAAAATTGATGTGCCATTGATGCATTGTGTGATTCACAAACGCTGATTTTTACCATTGATATTTAACCATTGTTACAATATAACATCACACAAGAATGCTAGCGACACCACTAAGGTTACAATGTTACATGTCATAAGAACACTGGTTGTACCACTGAAGTAGCAAGTTGACTTAGCCTACAAGCACTGGAAGCACCACTGATGTTACAAATGTTACATCTCTAAAGAACACTGGAGTTAACATAAATGTTACAGTGTTACATCTCACGATACACTGGAGTTACCACTCTACTTTCCATCTCAGTAGAACTTTTAGTTCACGATCAATGTTACATCCCACTCAACACTGGATTTACCTCCACTGAGTAACCCACACTGGAGTCTCTTTAAATGACACAATAGTCTTAAACTGTAACCATAATCTTTGTCTTTTTTGTGATTTTAACTGTATCTAATCTCTCTTTTTGCTCTGTGTGTTGTGAAGTTACCTTTGTGTTTAAGTACAACTTCACGGATCAATGTATGTATCTTTAAATTACATTAGCATTTTAAGCCTAAATGAAATGACATGATGTATGGTACTTTAAGCCACGAGCCCCACTACGGGCAGGACTGTTGGCTGGTGGAGGCTTAGGGAAGACATGGACTTTCTTGAGGACTTCCCAGCCAAAGGCTTCCACACGCTGGTGGATAAGGATGTGGAGGTGCATGTTTGTTGAGGATGCGGAAGCCTAACAGACAGTAACACACTGACATGCATCCTCCCACCATTCCAGCATCTCCAGTGTCTCACTCCCCTTCACTGGAGTCACTGGATTCAGCAGGGGAAACTTAGACTGTTATGTGGAGCAAGGTCTCCGCAGTATGCACCCCTCTCATTTTACTGTGTTTTTATAGGCCCAGGCTTCTCTTCCTCAATGTCCTCTCCCCCTCTCTTTCTCTCTCCCTGCATTCCCATGTCTGTTGGACAGCACACTGGAGATGGCAGATGGCCACAGTGTGTGATGAGTTTGTGATGGAAGTCTCTCAGTGCAGAGCCCAGCCCTGATTGGGGCTCTGCTGGTTTGCACCCCACTTGTGTGGGTTTGATAAATTCAGCATGGGTTTATGACTTGATCAGAGATGGCCTAAGGGTCCCAAAGTCTTAACCTTGAGAGTGGTGAAAGGGTGGACCATTTTGATTCTTCTTATTTAGTGTCCTCAGTGTGAATGTTGGGACGTGCTTAAGCTATAATGTAGTAAAGAAGATCAGGCGGTTCAGCCTATTCTTATGTCCTACGGCACGTCGCAAGGACAGATTTAAACTGTACAAGCTGGTATGATGAAATCAGTAAAGCACTTCTAGTCTATGCACTATATTATGTATATGCCATACTTTTGTCCTCTTAACTGGTTATCATTCTGGAAAAAAATACATTCTTTTTTTTATCACATTTAATTTTTGTAATAATCAATATGTTTGTGTTTGGCATTTACATGTGTCTGTTATTCTTAATGTGACATCAGCATTAATGTCTGTTTTTGTCTCAGTATTCTTAAATATGATTATGAAATTTTGTGTTTTGATGAAAACCTCCCACAGTCTCCCCGAGCTTAACCAAGCTGATAATTCAAGTGAAATTTCAGAATGAATTGTAAAAAGATGACGCAAACAAAATGTCACTCCAGTTATTTTTCTCTTTTGTGTGTTTCCCCTTTTTCCCATTGTTTGGAAGGTATTAACTTCACTGGCAGAGTGTGTAAAATGTGGCCAACACTTTTGACACTAAATACGTCACTGATAGAATAATCACTCCCTAACACAGTGTTGTACATTCTCATAGTTTTCTTTTTATCGCATCTCTGTGACTTTAATGTGATTCAGGCTTCCCCTGAAGTCCCTGCTAAGCTGTATTGTAAAGCACGATTATCATTATATCTCAAAGCACTTGCCTTCTTTCTCTCATTCTCCATATTTGGGTCAGCATGTACTTACATTATAATGAATACCTGTAAGAATGATGAGTGAATTAAATGGTAATTCTGAACTATCTTTGAGTGATTTATTTATTTTTTATATTTTCTTGAAGGGGCAAATTGGGAACTTTTATGCTCTTCTCAGTTTGTTTTTCTTGGATAAGTGACGAGAAAAACTGAATTAAATGCATCCGCATGTGTGTGCTTAAGCTTATCAGGTGTCAGGAAATATCTTTAAAAGTAACAGCATGTTGTCAGGGCTTTATAATAGGCATGCACTATAAACAGTCTAGGGTGGCATACAGACAGAAACACCAGGAAACACATAAATAAACACGCTAACTTTCTGTAGCTGCAGCTTCATCTGCATGGGACAGACACCAGACTAGCAGTTTGATTAAGTGTGTGAAGTCTGATAAGGTCATTAATTCCCCTTGCTCTGTTTAAAATTGTTGACTGTGCAGAATAGAATAGAAATACACATTACAGCTGGTAAGAGGGAACTCAGACAGGAAAAAGACGAATATAAAACGAAATCTAAAACACAATTATGATAAATCACAGCGTAGCATTCATTTTGGCGCTACTCTGAGTCATCGACTGCAGGGATGTGTACAGTAATTACTTTTTTTTTTTACTTGCCTCTGACGTGTCCCTTAGCAGACTTCAATTCCCATAATGCAATAAACAGACGACTTCCGCACATACGTGGCTTTTTCTAGTGCGGCACTGGCGGTAGCACATCACCACACAACATGGTATGCATTTGTGTCGTTAACTAACTATATTAATATAATCTGCTCAGTCTGACTTATTAGAAACAAACTTAATGTCTACGAACACGGTTTAAGACCACGCCGTGCGTTGGGTTTCTTTTGTTTCTCCGTGCATAAAGATAACGTTACCGACTAGTAGCAGTTAGCAATCAAGCTAGCAAGCAAATGCTGACATTCTGACTCACTAGTTTCCAGTTGTCCTGCAAGTTAAATGGTGTTCTGTTGTACTTCATATACAATATCATGTATCAGGTGTATATTTTTAAACTAGTTCCACAGCTATGTGTTAACCATTGCAGCCAAGTGCCACCTAGCAAGAGTAGCTAACAGCTGATTGACAGAATCATGTGTAATTTACAACACTGTTGCAGCTTTCACTTGACGTACAGTGTAATTGTACATCCCTTCAGCTAATGTAATGATTTCATTCGAATGTATGGTTGTTTGTATCACGGATGAGATTTGGCCAGTTATGGAGTCGGTAACTTCCAGGGGTACCCCAAGTGAAACACATCCGTGCGCTTTTGTTAAATGACAGCTGATTTTGCATGTTGCATTTGTGCTATTACTTATCACCATTAATGCCAATTCACGGGTGTACTGCTGTTGCCGTTAATGAATCGTCTCCTTGGTGTGTTGCAGGAGTTGGAGACTATGACGAGATACACCAGCCCGGTGAACCCGGCCGTTTTCCCCCATCTTACCGTGGTGCTGCTGGCCATCGGGATGTTCTTCACAGCCTGGTTCTTCGTGTATCCTTTCTCGGGGGAGATACTCTGAGATACTGGTTGTCCAGTTTTCACCGACGGTGTTATATTTAAAGTAGAGCACTGAAATTTGTGATCTTGTCCCAGGATTCAATCCACAGGCTGTGTTCTTGCCTAGCGTCATGGTTTCGAGAAATTTGCAGATTGCAAGTTGCACTTTGCAAGTTGAGAAGAACAGGGCGATACAAATCATTTTTAAGTTTGTGGTCTTTTTATCTCCCATCGACATTGCAAATTTCTCAATTTCGTGTAGAGAATGGGAGAAAAAGAAAAAGCTTATTGTGGGCTACCGTGTTCATCCCTAAAAATTAGATTACAGAAAGGGCCGATGTTATGTTCATGAGTTCATGATGACACCAGGTACAGTCTTAACTGGGGGCACTTCAGATATGAGGTGACGTCGACCAAATACACACGGGACGTGTACAAGGAGCTGCTCATCTCACTGGTGGCGTCGTTATTCATGGGCTTCGGCGTACTCTTCCTCCTGCTGTGGGTCGGGATATATGTGTGAAGGTGAGCGACTGGTAATCTGTGTGAAGGTGAGGGAGGGTGGGCATCTATGTGTGAGGGGTGGTAATCTATGTGTGAAGATGGGGGTGGGAGGTGGAGTCTGAACAGACAGGATGACTGGTGTTCTAAATGTAACAGAGGTCTTACTGCACAGTCCAGCCCAAGGCTCGAATCCGTGACCATACAGCAAGTCCTGTATGGGAGACAGACATGTGACCACATGCGCAAAAAGCTGGACTGTTGGCTCAGTCAGTAGCGTATCCTTTTGAGGTGTGGGGAAGGAGGTTTACTAACGTTCTTGCGTCAAGCTGTACTAGCTGGCATCCGTTACATATAGGCGGCAGTAAGTGGTTTTGGTAGCATACCGAAGAGCAAAGGGTATACTATAAAAACAGTCGCACAGCCTTAACCCTCAAACACAGGACAGGTGTTAGTGCTCTTGTCAAAGTTTGTATCAAAATAGTGAGTACCAGCTTCAAACCCAGTTTCTTCTGTTTAGTTAGGTTACCAGTAGCTCGGTAGGTATAGTTGTTGCCAGGCAACCAAAAGGTTGCTAGTCCTATTCCATTTCCTCCTGACCTGGTCAAGGTGTCCTTGAGGTGCACATTGAACACCATACTGCTCCCCATGTGCTCATTGGTTGTGTGTGGCTGTGACCCCTTATCATGTAAAGTTCTTTGCATGCTCTGATGACTGTCAAGAAAAGTGAAATTGCAGTCCATTTCACCATTATTTGTGTAAATGTTATTGTAGTGTGTCAGTTCTGGGTAAGTCATGGGGTCAGGTTTCCAGGCCTTTCAGGTTTCCCAGTGGCCTTTGTATATTAATGCCATCTCCATCTCCATAGCAGTGCATGTGTAGGCTGGATAGAGTGATGCTCTTGAGTCTGTGTAGTGCTTGTAAAAGCTGAAGTGTAATCCATAGTGTTTGATAAGTGTGTTCGAACAGCAGAGAGGCTGGAGGTGAGCTTGCTGGTACCCTTTGTAGAAATTCCTCAAGCACTGCAACACAATCAGAACATGCTCTTTCCCTCTTTCATTCTCTGTGTGTGTGAGTGTGTATGCGCGTATGTCTCTGTTCATGCACGTGTGTGTGCGTGTGTGTGTGCGTGCGTGTGTGTGTGTGTGTGTGTGTGTGTGTGTGTGTGTGTGTGTGTGTGTGTGTGTGCGCATGACCCCCTCCCCCTTGTTTCTTCGTGTCCATATACAGTCTCAGGTTCTGCCTTTAATCCGGTTTCGGCCTATTCTGTTCTCTAGGTTAGGCACCGGTGGTGTGGTCCAGAGGAACATTCCTGCGGCGCTGGTCCCGGTCCGCTTTTGGTTCCCAGCGCCTGCCGTCACTCTGGGCTGCGCCACAGACACTGGGCTCTGGGCTGGACTTTGCACTGACACAGGGGCGGGAATTAGGGTTCTGCAGACAACAATAAAAGGAGAGATTTCGTACAAAAACCCCACGGACTAGGCTGTTTCTTGGCTCAGACCTCTCTTGCTGTACTCTGGCTTATCTGAACAGTTACATTAACTACATTACACTCATATTCTGTGGTAATCAGCTGATTGAGCAACAACCCTCCTGACAAGTTAAAAGATTTGTGGACCACACTTTTTTTGTTGTTGTGGTGGGCGTACAGTAGGGCTGCTCAATTAATTGAATTCTAATCGTGATAACGATTTCAGGGCTAAACGATCTCAAAACAAATAAAATCGAGGGCAACAATGTTTTTGTCCTAATGATTTTCTACTGTTTGTACTGTACATTAGATGTATACATTAGACATTTCTACTGTTTGTACATTAGACATCAAAGGGGACTTATTAATGTTTACGAAGAAAGGTATTAGGGAAAATCCAAAGGTACAAGAATGTGTTTTCGAAATGTTTTTGAATACATTTTCATTAAATGAAGCATGTTACTGAGGAAAACAAAATAATAGTTTGAATAATCATTATTTCAGTTTTGGCCCAAATAATCGTGATTCCGATTTTTTCCATAATTGAGCAGCCTTAGCGCACAGTTTCCATTTTGTTTTAACCAGGCAAGTACAGCAGGGCCGTTAGATTCATTTTCAGCAGATGTCACTTAAAACAACATAATCAGTATGTAGACCAGCAGTCATGCGTCTTCGATACCAGCTCCATGAAACGTTGTAATAAAAGACATAGAATATTCATTCCACCACACTGTTCTGCCTTGGTCATCGTTCATTGTTTGTGTCACATGAAGGTTCAGGTCATGACGTGATGTGAGCAGCGTCTAAGATAAACTCTGTCTGAAAGAGGCTTGGTGCAGTCTCAGTACTAGGTTTGGGAGTACCCATACATTCAAAAAAGAATGTCCTCCACAACATATTCTCTGGACTCAGATATTCTTTAGATCGGCATTCTCCCAGCATTTCTGTTATTACTGGGTTACTGAGTTAATGGGTAACATCTTTTTAGCAGTGGGAGTGCACAAGTCAGTCCCGCAGCTGCTGGACTCAAGGTTCACCTGTGACCTTGACAAAAAGGGGTCATAGTTCTGTTGGGTCAATCTCCCTCCCACGGTTTTAGTATCAGAGGTCAGGTCACCCACTGAAGATACAAGTCTACCTAAGCTAAGTAGGAAAGCAGAAAACTCAGTTTGGTCAAGTCTGGGGTGCACATGTAAAACAGACTGAAAAGGTTTTCTTTTTGAGGATTTTGTACCAGTACCAAGTGTGTGTAAAACTGGCCACAGGAAGACATAATCCAAATCCCTGGTTATTAGCAAAAATCAATCAACAGTGTCTTTAAAACTCCCTAAGGGATTTCAGAATTGATCCAGGAATCTTAAGCGCAAAGATGTTTGTTGTTGCATTCACATATTCAGTAGTGAACTGTTTGTGTGCTGTGCCTCAGAAGTCCACTAGAGGGAGCTGTGTCCATTTCCTTAGTGATGTGTGGCACTAAGTGACAAACCCACTGTTCACCCTCATGATAACTGATACACTGCGATACAACCATATACATACCATATACAACCTACAAATATGTGGTATCATCAAACAGGAAAGAAAAAGATTTAAAGATAAAGATGGTGTTTTACCATTTGTGTGGGTTTTAAATGTGTTGTATTAGACAAGTGAACTCTGACCTCATAAATGGTTTTATGGCACCTGGCATCATATGCACAGTACCGTAATGACGCCCACACCCACAAGCACACTCATGCGCTGGTTGCCGCCAAGACACACCCACCCACAAACACACTCATGCCTTCACACAGATTTACTAGTTAACGGAGTGCAGGCTTTGTTTGGCGCCTGCTGCCTATATCTGGTGCGAGTGTCGTTTGCGGCACCTAAAGCCCCAATCCCAGATTAATGTTTGGGTTAAGAATAGTCCTGTCTGAGGGAGGCGGGAGGGAGCCACGACCTGACCAACAGGGGTCATGCCCAGGGTTGGGGGGGAAAACCCTGTGGCTGACTGTGACATCACTCTGTACGTGATCTATGAGCTGTGTTTATCAGATACACAATACATGGGTCTCTGGGCTGTAGAGGCTGGGCCGTTAATTAAAAGTTTTACACAGGGTTCTCACTCTTTTTCACTGACAAAATTTCAAAACTTTTCCATGACTTAAAGTGAATTTTCCATGACTTCACAGCACCTTAAGTGTGTAGACTTTAGCATACTTTTAGGGCTAAATATGAAATGTTAAAGTTCAAAATACTGTCAATGTATTTATTGTCGACTCTGAAGGCCTAATGACAACAGAACGCTGTAGGGAGAAACTAAAATTGCATGACTTTTACAAAACTTTCAGTGAATTTACAAAATTCCATCACTTTTCCAGGACTGGAAAATTACATTTTCAATTTCCATGACTTTTCCAGGATTTCCATGAAGCCTTTTTAGAGAACCTCCATGATGAAAGGTTTTAGACCTCTTCCATCCGTATCAACAGAGAGACAAATGGGCCCAGTAAAAACACTGATGATGTGTTTTCTGTGGCATGTAACAATCACCACTCAACAGCAGCAGTTAAAGTAAGAGTTCCACGATCACAAACATCAGAGCCAACTCTGACATGTAGATCTGCGTAGCTGTGGTATCACTAGAGAGAGAATCGAATGCATTTAAAGTGCTCAATTAAGACACAGATGATGTGTTTATCACATAACATATAGCAGTTACCGCCCTACAATGGCAGTTAAAAAAAAAGATCAACAAACACAATCTTCAAAGTAAACTTTTATTTAGGGCATGTTGGGTCACGTCAAAGCATGACAACAGAATTATGAAAATCCAGTCACCCAGTTTAGGCTACAAGGTGTGCACTACCAACCCTCCCAAAAACCCTACACACACACACACACACACACACACACACACACACACACACACACCTGTCTTAAGACCACGGCTGACATGGCAATCTCCAATGCCACCTGTGTAGTGCAGTCTCCTGCAGAGAGATCTGCAGTGCAAACCGAAGTGGAGGTTGGCTGGTGGTATTATCTGATCTCCTGTGCAAATTTCAAATCGTGTTGCCCTGTTTTGCAGCCTGGGTAGCACAGCTCTGAGCCGGTGACAGGCTGAGGCTAAGGCACTTTGGGTTCATCTTAGCCAGGGGCTAAAAGCTCTCCAAAGGGGGTTTTGGGTGACGGGTGATGCAGTGACAAATGACACAGTCAACACATTAGTCATGTTCCCTGTACAACTTAAATGTTTTCCTCAGGGAATAATACAAAAAAACTACAGATCAACGTTGTGTATACAGATAAAAAAGTGGCACAAAACAATTTGCACTTATCTACAATGTGGCCTGTCCCACCAGACTCATTTGTCCAAGTGATCCTGGTCGATTAGTTACCTTTGCTTTGCTCTTATCAAAAACATCAACTTAGAAAAAATACTACACTCTTTGCTAAGTGATCAGTAACATTCATAGACAACAAATCTGCCAACTATCACACTCCAGTCCAGACAAAAAAAATAATCCAGAAGAAAAACCTGTGTTCATACCAAGCATTTTCTTGATTTCTCTTTGGGATAATTGTGTACTTGTACTGCACTGGAATAAAAACAATGTGTGTGTGTGTGTGTTTATGTGTGTGTGAGTGGATGGATTAAAAAAGTTAGCACATCACACCTAGTTCATGATTCGCCAGAGGCCTGAGGTCTGAAATAGGGCCAGACTCAAAACTGTGACACAGCAGTGTTCCCTCTCATGAGTCCCCCCTGCTTCCGGTTCCACCTGCATGCAGTTCCACTCCTCCTGCACAGGATACGCCTTCAATCGTCTCCACGGTAACTCCCTGCATTCTAACCAGCTCTCCTGGAACCTGGGGCTCTGTGGCATGCAGGTGTTTCAAACAGCTGCAATGCCCCCGATCCCTCTCCAGACATTCATGCCATGCCCATCTTGACTCTGTTAGACTGCAGTTTTTCACTCGTTTTTTCTGCACACCATCCGTCTTGGCTCTGTAATACCACAATGTGTTAGTCCCCCTTATCTGCAGACCCTCCATTTTGGCTCTATGAAACTGAAGCATTTCAGTTGCTCTCCTCCCCATCTCGGCTCTTACACTGCAGTATCTCAGTCTCTCTTTGGCTCCTGAGTGTCTCTCTCATAACTCCTCCATCTTGGTTCTGTATCGCGGCAGTGTGTGAGTGTCTTTTGCGTGTGTGGTGTGCATTGGTGTGTATGTATGTTGTGCTGGGGTTCACTGGCGGGCACGTGCGAATGCATCGCGCAGCCACGGGGAGTCTTCATAGAGCCGCGGGTCTCCCAGGTACTCAGTGGTGCGCTTGTAGAAGTAGTAGTACAACACCGCACCTGGACATACACAAACACACACAACACAGGGACATACAATCACTGTCTTACATGCACTACACTGTGTGCGTGTGTGTTTGTGTGTGATAGCTGTTTTACATGTTACAAAAAAGCAAAAATGCCACATTGTTGCATTAAGTAACATGTTATGTAGCGTTAAGGGCTACATGTGCACATAGCACACAAAATGTGACTAACTTGTAGATAAGACATGCTGTGAAACAATGTATTCTATGACGGGATCTACAAGAGTTTCTAGGAAGCTCAAGGATGGTGTCCATGCAAGCTTGTTTACCGATTCGCTGGAAGACGAAGAGGACCTGGAGGCCGTCCGTCCAAACGAAGCGGTTGGACGCCATCCACCGCAGGTTCTACAGAGGGCCAGAGAGGGCCACATCATCACACACATCATCACACACACACCTGCTGCTCCAGGGGCTGGATTCACAAGCAATTAAGATAAAAGATAAAAGTAGATTCTTTAGATTCTTTTCTTAGGGCTGTGTGTGTGTGTGCCTTACCATGAGCCAGCAGTGCAGGCAGATGCTGAGGGTGAGGTAGAGGGCGGAGAGCATGAGCAGGGCCCTGAAGCGGGCCAGCAGCAGGGACACCAGCCCCACCTGGAACACGTAGGTGTTGAACATCATCAGCAGAATGATGATCACGTTAAACAGGATGCCGATGTCCTGGATACTGCACACACACACACAAACACACAAAACATGTCACGGTAAACAGGATGCTGATGGCCTGGATAGGCTAGTACACACACAAGGACAGAGGGTACATCTCGACTGGAGACCTTAAAAATATTTTAGATGCAGCCAAACATACACACACACAAAATAAAACCAATTAGAAAGGCATTTCAGTTTACTGTAATGAATTTTTTGCAAAGAACAGAGAGGGTAAGCTGGTGTGGGATAAATGAAACAGGCAGTCCCTCGGGCAGCCCTGAGACTGACTGACCCCTCCGTAAATCAGATAGTGAGTGGCAAAGAGAGTTCTGGTATCTCTGGGCCTGATAGTGCATTCCATTTGCAGTCAGAACTCGATGTCCAAGTATTTGCGCACGTTCAAAAGCAGGAAGTAAGACCATGGACGCCCTCAACTCTCGGACGTTCACCCTAAATAGTCTAAGAACCACACAGGACACCAGGTTCACAATTCAAGATGGCTGCACAGTCCAAGCACGTTGAGTGAATTCTACAATATTTTCCATTTATACCTTTGTTATAATATTTGGAGTTGTCATTAGCCTTGCACATAATCAGTATTGTTTTAGTCAATACTATATAGTATTATGGTCATATTATTAGTGAAATACAGCATTATGTGTCGTTTATCAAGTGTCAGTCTGAGTTTGGCAAATGGAACACATCCAACCCGTTTTTTGCTGTGTTTATAGCAGACGTGAGGTCAATCTGACCACAGAATCTCTGTTGCCGAGACAAATGGAATGCACCATAAGTTCTTATCAGTCACAAACACGACCCAATCCCACAGGCCGACGAAGTCTGACCACACCGCCCTCCACTACACAGATAAGGAGATATGCACAGTGTGGGCAATGGGTACACAGGACTGGTGTATTTGCCACTTAGAAATTACAGGTAATAAATACATACATTAAACTAAATCTTTATACAGTATAGCCTAACCTTCAGTATAGCTCTGTGACGATATGCTTATTTAATAACAAGGGCACAGCTTTGCAGTTAAGTTGTACCTCCTTAAAATAAGGGTACACAACTGTAACTTTGAATTGGCTCTGAAACTTTACCAACATCTTCACTTCTCAGAGCATCAAGACATGAGGTCCATCACTCCTGTCTATCTCACATATCACCATTCCTTCCTTCAGTCCTTTTATCGCTTTTTTTAATTTACTGTCAGTGTTTCCCACAGATTGTTAGAGACTATGGCGCTGGGTGGTGGGGTGTTTGCTATTAGGGCAATGTTGTAATACTGTAATGTTTATACTTAGGCCTGTTTTTAGTTCTTTTCTGTTTTCAGGCCTAGATTTTTTCTGGTTATAATACTCCCACACAGCCAACATAAACTCCACTGCATGGGCTTGGAATGAAGATTCGTTCACTGTTGACTGTAACTCATGTACAGAAATCCTATTTTTGTTACTTGTTTGTTTAAGTGAGGAGTTTTCAAAGTGACCACTTTAATCCTCTAGCTAATTAACATGCTAAATATCGAACATGCCAGTTAATGTCAAAAATTGAAGAAAAATGTTGGTAAAATATTTCCTTCCTGTGACGTAATTATTTATAGCAATGGTTTTACATAAAATCTGATTTGCATGCGTGCGTGGAGGAGCCTCCGAGGGAGTGCAGAGCATTGTTGCAAGTTCGAAAATCAGCTTCATTTTTTAAAACCAAAACAAGCCTGAATTCATTTATACAGATGTTTTAATTAACTGAAGTAATTAAAAGTAATGCAAACAAAAAAAGACTGGCTGAAATGTCAGTATGTGTTGTTACGGCAGAAATATTTTTTCACATTCCATATTTAGACTATGTCTGGGCAAATTAGACTGGTGGGCCACCACAGTCTTGTCAATGTATGGGAACACAGAAATGGGGGCAGTGGTGGCATGACCGGAGAGCTGCAGATTCAAATTCACCGAGGAGTGCCACTAAGCATGGAGCTGTCCCCACACAATGCTCCCCATGCGCCACTGTGGCTGCCCCCTGCTTACGTGTGTTACCGATAAATGCAGAGTTGTAAATTGAGGGACTAATAATGGAATTAAACTTAAGCTTACAACTTAAAACTTAAAATGCTACCTCTAGTCTACCATCTATCACCGTCTCCTGGTTCAGTCATATAAGATAACTATCTTCTTCTAGTCACTACTTTTTACTCTCTCTCTTTCTTTACATCTCTCTCTCCTCTCACACAATCTCATCTCTCTTTTCGTTCTCATTCTGTCCTCTGTTTCTGCCTCTACTCTGTCCTCTGTCCCTCCCACTCCTCCCTATCCTTCTCTCTTTTGTCCCACTCATCTCTGCCCCACTCCTCTGTCTCCCCTCTTCCTCTCTCTTCTCTCCTCTATTTCTCTCCTCGGCCCCACTACTCTCTTCCCTCTTTGTGTTTTCTTCTCTTGTCTATTTCTGTCCTCTGCCTACGTTGTGCTCCGTCCCACTCCTTCCTATCCCTTTTATTCTGTCCTACTCCTCTCTCTTCCCTCATTTCATTTCTCTGCTCTCTATTTCTGTCTTCTGTCCCCTCTCCCCTTTTTTTACTCCTTCCTCTGCAACCCCCCCCCCCCCCCCCTCCCATCTCCTCTACCAGCTTCACTCACATGAACATCACCAGCTGGACCACTGGCTGCGGCCCTCTGCACTCATGCTTCTCCCTATCTCCCTCCTCTTGTCCCAACTCCTTTCTGTTTCCCATCTTTTTCTTTTTCTTCAATGCCCCCCCCCCCCATCTCTCCCTCCTATCCCACTCCTCCCTCTCTGCCTGCCACTCTGTCACTACTGTCACTCACATGAAGAGCACCAGCTGGACCACGGCTGCGGCCCTCAGAAGCTCGCTGAAGGAGTTCACGAACAGGTCAAAGGTCAGCAGTGCCAGCTGGATCAGCAGCACCAGTGAGTAGTTGTTGGTCTGGAGCATCTCCGGGGCGGAGCTGGGCGTGTTGGCCCAGGGAGAGAGGCTCTGGCCGGGGCTACAGTGTCACGCTTAGCCCTTCGGGTAGGGTCTTCGTCTGGATCCGTCCACAGAGGGAAACAGAAACTGTCACCCCACTGTGGGCTACATGCCGTCACAGTTGCAAGATGCTTTTTGCATGTTGCACGGTGCTTTTTCTTGTCCAAAGTAGTTTCACATGTCCTCATATAGGAGTTACAACTTCAGGAGCTTGGAATAGGAGAAAGGAGGTGTTACAATCCAGCATTCAGCAAGTTCTATTTCAGCTTGAAATTTCAAATTTAGTTGAAGTATATTATGGTCGAGGTGTTACTGCTTCCCCATAATTCCAATGTTCAGCCGTGCTTATATCCATGCCTAGCAGGTGTTTCTAAGGTAGCCTTCACCCAAGGGCCGTGCTCTATGGGGCGCGTGAGGTTGATGGTTGAGTTTCACCCAAATCCCTGTTGGCGTGTGGCATTAATGGAGATATTTCACAAGGGGAATCAAAAAACCCACCATCGATCACGACCTGTTGAAGAAGACAGAGAGGGTGTCAGACAAAACACTCATAACTCACTGTACTGAAATCCTGCCTGACAACAGCTGAAGCACAGCTAACACTCAAAACATCAGCATCAAAGAATGTCAACTTACACTCCTGTCACAGCAACCTCAACCTGATACCTTTCATTTAACTGGTTATCCTGTCTATTTTTCTGTGTCAGCGCAGGGTGCACTCTCCGTTCAACAGCTACTAGTGCAGTGTCGCAGTGCCCTACGGGACGACGGTGAGGTAATGTTGGCCGCATTGGGACCCGGCCAAGCGTTACTCAAGGCTTTACGCGCTAAGTCTTACACAGGCAGGCAGGAGAAGATCAACAGAAGGAGCAGGGAGGGATTAGGGTTTAATTTCACTGAGTGACGAGATTTATTCAATCTTAATCTAGTGGCCAGTCATAATCATCACAGCGATTAGCATCCATTCAATCAGACAGTACCTAAGCTGTTCGTTGATGGATGAACATTTCACCTGTCCAAGTTACACAAATTGTGTATTTCACATTGCGTGTGGCTCCACCACTACCGCAGCACCCGGTGAATCCAATGACGCTGTGAGAATGGCATTAGGGAGAGCATGGCGACAGAGATTAGCCACAGACAGATTTGACGTTACCTCAGTTAAACTATGAGGTTTGAGTAATTCGTTCATCGGCGTAATGCAGTCAGTAAGCCAACCAATTTCCATACAACAAATGACAACAACATTAGCCAAGTGACAAAGTTATCAATATGTAACACTAATTACACTGTAATTACCCCGTGTAATGTGTATCTGGACTTGTCTCTAATATTCACTAACATAAAATTACTCCATGGCTTATAACCTTATATTGCAAACATTGCGGGCTGCTGACTGCGCAAAAGAGGGCAATAACAACTTCAAATCAAACAAAGTCCAAGAAAACCCTTACCTTAGCCTCTACTGTTGTTGTTGATGTTGGCTGGCTAAGCTAGCTAGCTAAGGCAGGATAGCTAACGTTAGGTATCGCTTAAGCCTTTTGGTGTCATAACTATTGGTTATCAATATAATGTCATTATTCTGCTAAGTAGAAAATTGTGCATCCATAGAGTCTTAGGTTGTATTAAATTGTACAAGTTTTGTGATAAACAGTATAAAGATAAAGACTATCTTGGCTACATTCCCCTCACAACACACACGCTTTCATGCAAGGAGGACTCTTCCGTTGTCTCCCATGGCAACTCCGCTCGATTGCCTTTACCGTAAAAATCAAAAACTTGGTACCATAACCCATACACATGGTGGGAATAATTATTTTACTCAGACATCAATAATACAAATACATATTGTAGCCATATGTAATCTATGTAATATATTCACTATGGTCATAAATTAAAGTTCATAAGATATGTATAATAATTCTATAAAACGCCATATATTGTAGACTGGTGGACTGATTCTAATTGTAGGTGTCTCATACGGCAGTCATTACGGTATAGTGTATTCACATTTGAAACCTCATTTATTGCCATCTAGCGGAATGAGTTGAGCAGGCGCGTGTTAACACCTGTTTGGAAGGAGAAAGGACTGGCGAACGAATTCCACCAGAAAGGTGAGTGACTTTTGATAGTAGTATGGTCGTAAGCTGGAAGTAAACTGACACAAAACAGGAATGCAGCGAGGTGTTAAAAAGACGGTGGTCAACGGCAATGTGCTGGTAGACAACCTTATTAAAACTTCCCTTTAGCCAATCAATAATTGATAGAGCGTAGCTACAGTCTATCGATTTCACATAAACAATGGCGAAGTTTGGAGAGCTACAGTGCAACCTACGGAAAATTGGAATTGGGTAGCCCATTAAAATAAAGACTTCCCAAACTTTATGATCATGGTTATGCTATAGAAACATGTCATGTTTCGCCAAGACTGACAGCTGTAGTTGAACAAAATACCCCGCAGCGAACAAGCAGTCCCTTCAATCATTGAGCGGGGAGTTCAAACTCCCAGCTACAGTTGTATTCAAACAGTGGTCTTATCAATGTCCTTGTTCTATGTGTCAAAGTAAGGCTTATTTGTGCATTGTAGTGTGAATGGGAAGTGAGTAAAAAACAAGTGCCCTGATTTATGGCCTCTGTGGTTTTAAAACGCATGTCTTTAAAAGATAACTATCTAGGGTGTCTTTAAAGCCTGTACAGTATTATTTTCATTAATCTGACTTTCTTGGTCTAGACCAGCAAACCAAATACTTATCTGAAGTCCTGAAATAGTTTAAGGCATTTTTTTTTAATTCCTCTTGGCTGTTATGGGAGCTGATGGGTAGGGTACAAACTGCCTTATCATTTGGCCAGAAGATTTCTCAAGGACTAAAGGACAAGTGCATGGTACTAGATTGCCACCTGTCCACAAACAAAGAGACTCACACACGCAAGGTGCACTATACCATATTAGTGACTTCATGTTGTTTGAGTTTATGCAATAGGCTGCTTCCCTAGACTACCTCAAACAGAAAGAGGAAAAAAAAAAAACAGCTGTGTTTTTCCCATGATGACCGCATTCACTTTCACGGCTGGATAACACACTCATGAACAGAAACGAAGCTGAGATTATTTCGTGCAGTTTTCAACAACAACACTGTCTATCTATTGGATTAAAACAATAATGACCATTAGACTTTCATTTAAGGCAGGTGTCTTCACTCTAGAATTTACCTTGTGTACATCAAGCCAGGAATATGGCTTATCTAAGCTTGCCTGTGTTTGCTTATATCAGCACAGGTTCATCTGTGCGCATGTGAGTGTTAATTGTCAAGATGATTTTGTGGTTATTGTGACACAGGATGTACAGTAGGCTAGTGTACTGTAGTGTGCTGACTCAGATCTGATCAGACGTCTGTGGGGTGGTTGAGGTGGCTTGTCTCATGTCTATACTCAGAGATATAGAATATAACATACATATGCTGTCCTCTTTCAGTGTCACACTGCCCAGCATTTTTCAGTCTCAAACTGCTCCTCCGATGAGCTGTGTGGCACCTACTATGGCAGCCTTCGAGCTTGTGAATCTGTGAGTGTGTGTGTGTGTGCATAAATGGATGAATGTAAGGCATTACTGTGAAGCACTTTGGGGAAAAAAACACTATAAAAATGCAGTCCATTTACCATTATTATTATAGCCTGTGGGCCTGTACAGTGCAGTGATCGCCTGGTTATGTCAATGCAAACAATGGGAAACACTTTATTTGCATGGCAGCCTGTGTCCCAGCCCTCCCCCTCCCCCCTCCCTTCCCACTGTGCCTAGATGGAGTCCCACAGCAGCAGCGTGTCATCCTGTTGGCTTTGTGCTCACATCCTGGACAGGGCGGGGGGGGGGGGGGGGGGGGGGGGGGGGGGGTGGATATAGTAAATATGAAAAGGGGAAATGTGTGTGCAAATGTGTGGCCTGGTTAGATGTGTTGTGATTGCTCCTGTGAACAAACATGTTTTCTGTATCAGCTGGAATGCGAACCACATGAGTGAGGGCCCATACACATAACTACACTCATTGACACATAGGCTGTGTGTGTGTGTGTGTGTGTGTGTGTGTGTGTGTGTGTGTGTGTGTGTGTGTGTGTGTGTGTGTGTGCGCGCGCGTCTCTCTGTCTGTGTGTATGTGTGTCTGTCTGTACATGTGTGTGCGGGTCTGTGCATGTTGTGTTAGAACCCTGAAAGAGTTGTTCCTAAATAACATTAAAATGACTTTACTAACCTTTAATCTGAGTAGGAAAGTTCAATTTCCAAATCACTTCAAACAAAGAACACCCCCTAATGTTCCATCAACATTGGCGAAGGTGCTGCTCAGCTTGGTCATCTCTGTAAGGTGTGTTCCTCAACACTAGTGAAGCTCCTGCTGGTACTAGTGCATCAGCGCTGACCCTGCGCCATGTGGCCTCTGTAGCAGTCACCTGACCGGGTATTATGAGGATGTAGTCTACGCTACCAGTGTGACATGGGTAACGTTTGTTTGACAAGGGTGGAACGGGACGCCAACCAGCTTACCACCTGACACACACACACATACAGTACGCACACGGCTAACAACCGTATCGAAGAGTGTGTATAACTCAGCAAACAGTTTGTATAAATGATCTCAGAGACACAGGATCCCATCACACTGATAAGTGGCAATGCCTTAACCATCAGAGCACTGATGATATTTTTTTTACACGATTTGTCACTTAGCAGACACTTGTCCAAAGTGACTTATAGAGAAGTGAACTGACTATATTAGACAGTCCTCCAGACTCTGGCCTTCAGAAACCAGCAATTGAGTGCTGTGCTCAGGTGAAAGACTCTGGGTCCAGAGGCTCTGAGATTGTGCTGTTGGTGAATATGCTGCACAGCCTTTTCTCAGAGCATCACTCACTAACTGTGGTGACGGGACATGTTGTCTTTCTGTGACTTTTTGGTGACATCTCTGCAGTCTGCATTTCTAGTCTTGTTAGTTTGGATTTGTGGTCTGCATAGTGAAGGTTGTCAGGTTGTTTTGGACCTTTTGTCAGGTGGTTCCTGCTGTCTATGTTATTCATTGTAGCAGCACTGGATTGTATTTCTTAGTTAAATGAATATTGTTGACACAAAGGAAAACTCCATAATCCTTAACTCATTTCTATTACTTATTAGCCAGGCCAAGCCCATGAGAGTCCACTTGGTGGTCAGTAATTTTGACCCAAGCTGATATTTTACTCATAACTACAGTATATGTGACACCATCACCATAATACAACTGGTGTCAGGTGCGAAGCCTATAGGCCTTATATTGAATGTCTATGTTGAATGTGCAAAATGTTTTCCATAGTAACATGTCAATAGAGAACATGTTTTTTTTTTTTACTAAGAAACAGTTTCCCTCAGGGGATAATAAAAAATCCTGAAAGCCTTTACACAAGCAAGCTGGGGTAAGAGATAGTATGACACAGACACACATGCTCACATACACTTTGTTTAAGGATTCAGTGTGTGACTCTGTGCAAGTTTCCTTTTAAGTTGGAGGTATTTCATCAACCAATCAGATTTCACCCTTTCTTTTCATGCTTCTGGACCCTGTGTTCTGATTGGCTGGAATTGTTTAGGATCATTTGAAGATACTGTAATTACCACTCACAGATTCAGTTGGTAGACAATTAACATCTGGAGGATGAGAAGCTAGATACTGAAAGTTCTAAAGAGTGTTTTGGACTAGAATCCCACCCAAGACAAACAAAATATGCTGAAAAAAGTTATCTGCATGGGCAGTTGACCTGCCTACATGGCTATCTTACTGTGCAGTGCTGTGCCTTAGTTTATTTTTAACTTGTTTTAACTTGCTAAAGAGGTCATTGCAAAACTGATGTTCGCTTTTTTTTTTGCTAACAGCTAACTGTATAGGACACCAAGTCATGCCCACTCTCTAGGCGAGAAGCCTAGAGAGAAATAGCAGGTGAGGTAGTACAGTCTGTCTGTACCTCTGTGGCTCATGTTTGTCTTTAGATCCATCATATGGAAAGCCTCAGATTGATGACAGTGAGCAGGTCATCGCTTTACATGAAGAAAAAGCCCACTAATTTGATACCGCTTGCAAAACATACGACAAGTGGTCTGCCTTTATAGATGATGAATTTCTAAAAGCTTGTGCCTAACTCTCTGTCTGTCTGTCTGTCTGTCTGTCTGTCTGTCTGTCTGTCTGTCTGTCTATTTATCTATCTATCTATCTATCTATCTATCTATCTATCTATCTATCTATCTATCTATCTATCTATCTATCTATCTATCTATCTATCTATCTATCTATCTATCTATCTATCTATCTATCTATCTATCTATCTATCTATCTATCCTCAGTGATGTCAGCTTGGCTGGGGGATGGAGTGGTCCTGGAGGGGGAGGGCAGTGGCGTGTCGACCCCCACCCGTAGCCCCCGCCTGAGGGGCGGTCGAGGCAGGAGCCTGAGCAGCAGCAGCAGCATCAGCAGCCCCAGGGGGCGAGCAGGAGGAGGAGGGGGAGGGGGGCTCGCTTCCCCCGGCGCCAGCAGCCACGATGCCCGGTCCCTTAGCGGGCAGCAAGAGAGCATGGGCAAGGCCACAGAGCTCTTTGAGCTGTGTGACAAGGAGGGCAAGGGCTTCATAACCAAGAGAGACATGCAGGTGGGCGCACACCCTTATGCACACTGCAACTTTTGGCCTGTGCCACCCTCTTTCCTCTCCTTCCCTTTGAAAGTCCCATTGATCATGTGTGATCACACCGTAGCCTGGTAAACCAGCCCCTCATACTTCTTTTCATTTTGTACAGAGGGTCTGGCCTTGCTGCCGTTGACATTTATGTATTCGGACCAAGTGAATCCGAGCCAATCAGCGAACAGAGGGAGTGTTTGCGAGCGATGATGTTGACTTTGCGTGCTACATTTGAATTGTAGTGCGTAGGTAGGCTAATTGCATACGTGACAACCAGACGTTAGCGATTGGGTAAAGGCAGGGGCACTTGTTTTAAACTTCAGCAGAATCCACACCTCCAGGAAGCAATCGTTTCTTAATGCAGCAAGGCCAGACCCTCTGTACAAAATGAAATGAAGTACAAGGGGCTGGTTTACCAGGCTAATCACACGGTACATCACAGCACACAGTGCACACAAAGAAATTCAACCTCGTTTACCCATTACACTCATGAGCAGGGGGCTCTTTGTCATCTCCAAGGAGGCCAAGGGCTAAGTCACCATAAGGGGCATGGAGGTGAGCACACAGGCCTAGCCACCCTGCAGCCAAAAGC
>CM050208.1:12970000-12982500 GCA_027475355.1 Coilia nasus
CTAGAGGCTGCTTTTTTGGAAGGGCTTAGTACACTGGACACTCAACAAACTCCTGTGTGAAAACAGCTGGATGTGGAGCAAGCAGCCTGCCCTTGTGATGACCTTTGACCTCTACCCTCAAACCAGCTAACTGTGAGGCTTCCTGGCCAGGGGTGCGTTTCCCGAAGGAGTCGTTGCTAACTTCCTTAGCAACTTCGGTGGTTTGAAGGATGGACTATACTACACTGCTGTTTCCCAACAGCATCGTCCATACTTAGCAATTAACGATGTTTACAACTACATTGGTCCGATGGATGGTTCAACGACACAAGTGTTTCCCAACAGCAAAGTCTGGACAATCCATTAGAAGTTCCATAGTAAAGTTGTGCAGTTCAGACGATTAGCATGGACCTGTCGTTAGACCATTGTGTTTGTCCACCTGACGTCTTGCTCGTCACTTTTGGCCTTTTTGGAGTGGATTTGGCAGCCTTCGATGCATTACTGCCAACAACTGCATGAATAACATAGTTTGGACTTCCATCGTACGTTGGTGGTTGGAGATTTTCGGGAAACAGTCAGACTCGGGCTGCTGGGTAGTTCTAACCAACGTTGTACAACGGTGGTTTAATGCTAACTTCCGTAGTTGTTTGGGAAACGCACCTCAGATGGGAAATGAAAGAATGATTGTTTTTGTGCGACATCTGGCTGCTCTGCCCCATATAAAAGAATGGGAGTCGTCAGGCAAAGCTGATGTAAGGAACATGTTTGGTAACATAATAGAAGCGATGTCAGTGGCTTACAGTGATGCACATAAAATTATGACTATCACATTCAGTGTAGACACCATCATTCTACCCATCTGTCTGCCTCTCCTTAATTCTGATTGTGTTTTTTATTTCCATCTCCATCTGCCTCTGTCCCTGTCACTACCTCTCTGTCTGTCTCTCTTTCTATCTGTCCCTGTGACTACCTCTCTGTCTCTCTTTCTGTCTGTCTGTTTCCCTGTCACTACCTCTCTGTCTGTCTCTTTTTCTGTCTGTCTGTGTCACTGTCACTGCCTCTCTGTCTCTCTCTCTCTTTCTATTTGTCCCTGTCCCTACCTCTCTGTCTCTCTTTCTGTCTGTCTGTGTCCCTGTGACTACCTCTCTGTCTGTCTCTCTTTCTGTCTGTCTGTGTCCCTGTGACTACCTCTCTGTCTCTCTCTCTTTCTGTCTGTCTGTGTCCCTGTGACTACCTCTCTGTCTGTCTCTCTTTCTGTCTGTCTGTGTCCCTGTGACTACCTCTCTGTCTCTCTCTCTTTCTGTCTGTCTGTGTCCCTGTCATTACCTCTCTGTCTCTCTCTCTTTCTGTCTGTCTGTGTCCCTGTCACTACCTCTCTGTCTGCCTCTCTTTCTGTCTGTCTGTGTCCCTGTCACTATCTCTGTCTCTCTCTCTTTCTGTCTGTCTGTGTACCTGTTGCTACCTCTCTGTCTCTTTTTCTGTCTGTCTATCTGTCCCTGTCACTACCTCTCTGTCTCTCTCTGTCTGTCTGTCTGTCTGTCTGTGTCCCTGTCACTACCTCTCTGTCTCTCTCTCTTTCTGTCTGTCTGTGTCCCTGTGACTACCTCTCTGTCTCTCTCTCTTTCTGTCTGTCTGTGTCCCTGTCATTACCTCTCTGTCTCTCTCTCTTTCTGTCTGTCTGTGTCCCTGTCACTATCTCTGTCTCTCTCTCTTTCTGTCTGTCTGTGTACCTGTTGCTACCTCTCTGTCTCTTTTTCTGTCTGTCTATCTGTCCCTGTCACTACCTCTCTGTCTCTCTCTCTGTCTGTCTGTCTGTGTCCCTGTCACTACCTCTCTGTCTGTCTCTCTTTCTGCCTGTCTGTGTCCCTGCCCCTACCTCTCTGTCTGTCTCTCTTTCTATCTGTCCCTGTCACTACCTCTCTGTCTGTCTCTCTTTCTGTCTGTCTGTGTCCCTGTCACTACCTCTCTGTCTGCCTCTCTTTCTGTCTGTCTGTATCCCTGTTGCTCCTTATGGCGGCATCAGAGCGGTGCTGAAGGTGTCCAGGAACATGCAGAGAGAGAAGGAGAGTCTGGTGAGGCAGCTGGACCTGCTCAGGTATGCCTCACCTGCACCATGTCACCATGGAGACACAGAAACAAGTTACATCTGGACCAATTATTGATTTTTACGTTCCAGTACTACTGCAGTAATCAATAATTACCCATCTCTTTGTTTGTTTCTCTTGCTCTCTCTCTTTCTCCTTCTCTTTCTCTTGGGAATGGGAGTCGTCAGGCAAAGCTGATGTAAGGAACATGTTTGGTAACATAATAGAAGCGATGTCAGTGGCTTACAGTGATGCACATAAAATTATGACTATCACATTCAGTGTAGACACCATCATTCTACCCATCTGTCTGCCTCTCCTTAATTCTGATTGTGTTTTTTATTTCCATCTCCATCTGCCTCTGTCCCTGTCACTACCTCTCTGTCTGTCTCTCTTTCTATCTGTCCCTGTGACTACCTCTCTGTCTCTCTTTCTGTCTGTCTGTTTCCCTGTCACTACCTCTCTGTCTGTCTCTTTTTCTGTCTGTCTGTGTCACTGTCACTGCCTCTCTGTCTCTCTCTCTCTTTCTATTTGTCCCTGTCCCTACCTCTCTGTCTCTCTTTCTGTCTGTCTGTGTCCCTGTGACTACCTCTCTGTCTGTCTCTCTTTCTGTCTGTCTGTGTCCCTGTGACTACCTCTCTGTCTCTCTCTCTTTCTGTCTGTCTGTGTCCCTGTGACTACCTCTCTGTCTGTCTCTCTTTCTGTCTGTCTGTGTCCCTGTGACTACCTCTCTGTCTCTCTCTCTTTCTGTCTGTCTGTGTCCCTGTCATTACCTCTCTGTCTCTCTCTCTTTCTGTCTGTCTGTGTCCCTGTCACTACCTCTCTGTCTGCCTCTCTTTCTGTCTGTCTGTGTCCCTGTCACTATCTCTGTCTCTCTCTCTTTCTGTCTGTCTGTGTACCTGTTGCTACCTCTCTGTCTCTTTTTCTGTCTGTCTATCTGTCCCTGTCACTACCTCTCTGTCTCTCTCTGTCTGTCTGTCTGTCTGTCTGTGTCCCTGTCACTACCTCTCTGTCTCTCTCTCTTTCTGTCTGTCTGTGTCCCTGTGACTACCTCTCTGTCTCTCTCTCTTTCTGTCTGTCTGTGTCCCTGTCATTACCTCTCTGTCTCTCTCTCTTTCTGTCTGTCTGTGTCCCTGTCACTATCTCTGTCTCTCTCTCTTTCTGTCTGTCTGTGTACCTGTTGCTACCTCTCTGTCTCTTTTTCTGTCTGTCTATCTGTCCCTGTCACTACCTCTCTGTCTCTCTCTCTGTCTGTCTGTCTGTGTCCCTGTCACTACCTCTCTGTCTGTCTCTCTTTCTGCCTGTCTGTGTCCCTGCCCCTACCTCTCTGTCTGTCTCTCTTTCTATCTGTCCCTGTCACTACCTCTCTGTCTGTCTCTCTTTCTGTCTGTCTGTGTCCCTGTCACTACCTCTCTGTCTGCCTCTCTTTCTGTCTGTCTGTATCCCTGTTGCTCCTTATGGCGGCATCAGAGCGGTGCTGAAGGTGTCCAGGAACATGCAGAGAGAGAAGGAGAGTCTGGTGAGGCAGCTGGACCTGCTCAGGTATGCCTCACCTGCACCATGTCACCATGGAGACACAGAAACAAGTTACATCTGGACCAATTATTGATTTTTACGTTCCAGTACTACTGCAGTAATCAATAATTACCCATCTCTTTGTTTGTTTCTCTTGCTCTCTCTCTTTCTCCTTCTCTTTCTCTTTCTCTCTCAGGGACATGAACAAGAGGCTGCGGGATGAGAAGGATGCCCATCAGTCTCAGAAGAGGGTTAGTTGTGAGCATTCCTTTCTGCCTCCATTCCCTTTCCCACAATACACCTGTGGCCAGGCCGCCTCCCCCTGGGCGTGCTCCATCCACCCCTTCTGACTCGTCATTGGGTGGAGCTGGGCCAATGGGAGATGTCCGTGGCTTAGATGTAGGCTGGCTATAAGTCAGTTTTTTCAGCCAATTTCAGCACCCTCTTAGCCATTTAATTAGGGACCAGTTTTTCTTTTCATATTTCTTATCATTTCAGCTGACCTTAAATTCAGCCATGTACAGTTTGTGTTGTGCAGTCACACCAGTGTGACAATTCAAGAATGTAATGTTAATGTGAGAAGATTAACCTCTTAATATGTGACTGTGGGTAAAGTATCCACCACCATGACTTCTTCAAATGTATGTTGGTCTGAGCCTTTTCACCTCAGCACAACTGCTTCTTGCCCAGAATGAATGTTCCAGAAAGTGTAATGAATATGCATAACCATATATAGTTATTGTAGTTTTGTGTATTTTTCAAACAGAGACTGTTACAATTGCCTCCTTTTATATGAATACAGATTGTGTTGTGTAGTGTTCACATGAGTATGAGTTTGTAGTTTTTTTGTGTAGTATTGATTGTGTTTGTAGTATTGATTCTGCTCAGTGAGGAATCTTTTCCCACACCTATGGTCCTGTAGTGCTGCTACTTCTGTATGTGTTAATGTCACACTTATATAATAAACATGTAGATGGTATTTCTGTAAACTGTCTTTAAATTCTGATTTGTTCAGAGCAATTTATAAAATGCAGTTTCTGTACCAGAAGGTATGAACAAATGCACATTTCTTTTTCAAAATACATAAAATAAATTCTTTACTGAAGGTGTCTGTCTTCTTTTGTGGAGCTCTGTCCACTATTTCCCATGTGCACTTTATCTCTCTCACACACACAAACATACACAAATAAATAAATAATATCAACACTAACCTGCTAATTAACATGTTTTAAATGGCATTCCAGAGCATTCACACAATTTGCTCTCTTTTCTCTATTCTTTTTCTCTTCCCCTCTCTTTTTCTTCTTCCTCTCCTCTTTCCCCACTCCTGTCTTCCTCTCTTGCAATGACTTCTGGCCAGGTGTGTGTTATGAAGCGTCCGCTGGAGAAGAAGGGCTCAGTTATAGGTGACTATCTGCAGCTGCAGAGCCACATGGCCACTAGGTTTGTTCTTTCTTTCTCTTTCTCCTCTCCCTCTCTCTCACACACACACCTTTTCTCTCACACACTGTCCACTAGGTCCGCTCCCTCTCTCTTCCTCCTCTCTCACACACCATCCACTCACAAGGCTTTTATACGCCAAGGCTTGCTCAGTGTTACCTCCAAAGCCAGAGGTGGCTAATCCGGCTCCAGAGACTCAAAGTCCATACCATGTATTGCTTCCAACTATTTACAGTACCATCACATTCTAATTAGCACAACTCTTCAGCCAGGTAGATGAGCTAATCGGTAAAAACACCTGGGTTATGTGCACAGGTACAACCAATACAAAGCAGTTTTACTCTTGGTAACTGGGATTGCCCAGCTCTATCCAAAACCCAGTGGTGGTATTCTTAGTCAGTGAGAACTGAGGACCAGCCCTGCTCTAAATGACCATGAACTGGGTAATGAGATGTGTCTGTGTCAATCAATAAGGCAAGCAAGCTCCACAAATGAAGGAACCGGCACCTTTGTAGACCGGCTTGCAGAGGCGGGAGATAACAGAGCAACAGCCAATGAGAGGGCAACAATGGCTGATGGACACTCCGACTGCGGCAAGGTAGATATACAGAAACATTTATAGAAGTCATGTCTGAAAATATCAGACATAAAGTATATGTGATTGCATGTACAAGCCTGCGAGTGTACAGTATATGTGTAAGTATGTCAACATTACTAAATAGCTTACCTTATTTACCCCAAAATAATATTGTATGGGCAATTTGTAGTATGTACATTGAAATGGGGGTAAATGAATTGTACAAGTAACTCACATTTGTGGTGTTTTTAGGGTAAGCATGCTACAACCAACAGTACTAAATGCATAGAAATGTTGGTGCTTCTGTTGGTTACCTGAGAGATTAGCAAAAGCAAAGTTTATTCCTCTGACAAACGAGAATTCCTATATAAATCATATCCTGGGAATTGTATTCTTGTTGGCTTACACATTCTAAGTTCCAGAGCCCTTTCTGGTTAAGGGCCAATTAGGGGGTAAGTGGACAACAAAACACCCTGTAGGCTACCAAAACCGAGTGGAGTTGATACGAGGCACAGTGGTTGTATTCTTCAACACACGTCCAATCTGTTTACATCAAGACCGTGTTGACAGCCATGTTGTTCTGTGTCGTTTGAACAGGGGAAAAGGGACTGACTAATAACTGCCTTTCTTGAAGCGCTGAACCAAACTGAGGTGTGAAGCTAGGTGAGGTGGGGCAGCCAAAATGAAGCACTGTAATTGGTTGAGAGCACTCAGCGTATATATGCACAGATCTCTGTGGAGATCAACTTCAGTGACAACACAACATGACCAGAGAAACTGACGAAATACGAGACCAAATGGTTTGCGTACTTTAGAACATAGAATCACAGTAGAATAGAAGCATGGAAGGAGGTCTGAGGAATGGTTTGAGTTTGCAATATGTTTTGTTTTTATTTGTATATATGTTTATATATTTGTTTGTTAATTTGTGTATCTAAATCTATAACTATAAGTATATGGCTATATAAGTATATCCGCGTATGTCAGTCCAAGCCTCCACTCGAAAATGCTTCACTCATTTCTTCTCCACACAGAAGATTGAGAAATCTGAAAAGCAAAAAAAGGGGAAAACATTTACGTTTAGGAAGCACTGACAAACCTTATCTTAGAAACACACTGTAATAAGAGAAAAAAATCTTTAGTAAAATGCAGACTTTCTTGTTCTTACCTTTGCACTTTGGAAATGGTGTTGTAACTTGTGGAGTGTTTACGGCTAGGAGATTGTTTACACTTTTTGGGACATTTTGTGCTCTTCTTGGGTCATTCTCCTGTTTAGTTGGAGCACGTTTTGAGACCTTCTTTTTAGTCGGAGCTGTGGGTGCACCTTTTTTGCAGGACACACCTGGAGCTGCCTCCCCGCTTCCTGGAACACGTGTCTTTGTAGCTGTAGCTGTCGGTTTCCCTGCAGGTGTAGCCAGCTGCTTTGGCACACTAGTCTTAGAGATTGTAGAGATTGGTTGTGCTGCTGACTTAGATGCGGTAGTTGTCTTGACAGCATTATTCTGAGCTGTAGCGAGACACTGTGGAACTGGCAAAGATGCATTTGCTGCCAGAACAGAAGTATTTTGAGCTGTAGAAATGACTTGTGTAGCTGGAGGAGATGATGTAGAGAGTAACTGACCCTGCGTACCTGACCCTGCAGTAGGTGTTGGGACAATGGTCTTTGGAGCTGTAGGGAGAGTGTGAGTCATCGGTGAAGTTGACAGAGTTTCAATCATCGAAGGTGAGGGAGGAGGAACCAGTAAAGCCTGAGCTTCCTTCATTTGAGCGGCCTTAAGGGCTTCCTCTCTGGTCTTTGCCTGCCCACGACTTTGGACAGCCTGCATCTCCATCTCCTTAAACCTCCTTTTCGCCTCAAGGTTGGTTTGCCTCTCCTTCTCCACTTTGTCAGAGCTCAGTGCCATGGTCTTTTTTAGGAACCCAAGGAGGAACCCTTGCTTCTTTTTCTTGTCTTTCTCAGGGGGGATCTCCCGTTTTATTTCAGCCTGACCGTGGACTTGGGCCTTTTGAATTGAACAATCACCAGATGGTTTTGTTAGCAGGCCAGGAGATTTTATCTCCTCTGGTATTTTTTGTTTCCTCTCCATCTCTTCTCTTTGTTTGTTTGTGCTATCTCCTTTACAATTTTTCTTACTCGTCAGCTCGTCTCCCTCTATTACTTTCACTACTTTTTCTATCTCAGATGAATTGTTCAACATTTCCTGATGTTCTCTCAGTCTGGCCTCCTCCATCTCTTTTTTCTTCTTCATTTCCTGCTCTCTCAATGCGTCTTGTGCAATCCTCTGGTTCTCCAACTCTTTCTTCTGTATGTCTTCATGCCTATCATGCTCATTCCTCTTCTCCATCTCCAGCTTTATTTCTCTCTTTTCTCCCTGTGCCTCCACCTTCACAGGACTGAGCTTCTTTTCTTCCTCTGCCAGTGTCTGTTCTCCACTTATCTGGCTTTCCGCCTCTGTAGGTTTCACCTCTGTCAGTGTTTCGCTCTCACCTGTCCTTGACATTTCAGGCTCTTTCTTTCTCTGTCCTTGCTGTCTCTCAGCATCATCCCACATCTGATGAAATATCCTCATCTTTTCCTCCCACTTTCTGTCCATCGCTTGCCTCCGAATTTCTACCTCCTTCTTCCTCTGTTCCTGTAGTCTCCTTCTCTCCTCCTTCTTTTTCTCAATTTTCAAATCCTCTTCTGTCTTCCTTTCTTCTTTCTGCTCCTCATGATTGTCTTTTTTCTCCATGTCTTTCTCCATCTCTCGCTTTTTGTCGCCTTCTTTCACCAGACCCTCCTTCTGTCGGCTCAGTGACTGGCTCACCTCACTCAGTGTGTCCTCCTTTACCTCACCCACCACCTCAATGTTGCTGTTCTTTCTTTCTGTTACAGTTGTTATCGTCTCCTCTCTAACGCTCTGTGTCTCTGTGGCTGTGACGCTCATCAGTTGTGTCAGGAATTCTTTCTCTGTCTCTGTCCTCCTCTCAGGCTCTGTCACTGACTGCTTTTGTTTCTCTGTTTTCCTCTCGTCATTCTTCATCAGAAGTTGTTCTACACCATCTCCTGATCTACTGACCATTTTGTTTTCCCTCACTTCTTCAATCACTTGCTCCTTTTCTTTGTCCAGCTGGACTTGTAAATGTCGGTCTTTCTGCTCGTTGATTTTCTCCACTACTTTTGCCCCAAGCTCACCCTCTCTCAGTCTGTGCACCTGATTCTGGCTTTCCACTTCAAATTGAACGTCTTCCTCTCTATGCCTGTCTCTTTCCATCTTTTCTTTTTCCCGTCCTTCTTCTCTTAATTTATTTTTGTCAGTTACTGTGAATGACTTCCTGAGCAATTTTTCTTTCTCAATAGCCATCTTCAGTTTTTGAAGTCTATCCTCCCCTGTCTTTCTAGTAATCTCCACCTTTTGTCTCTTATTTTCTTCTTCTTTCAGTCTTTCTTTTTCTTTTTCAATCATTCTGAGCATATCTTCCAGTCTGGTGTCCTGTGTCTTTGTAGCTCTCATTATTTCGTCTTGTTCCTTAAGCAGCCCTTGTGTTTTCTTAATAGTTTTTGTCAGCGCTCCGTCATCTACCTTTTGTCGCAGAGTCTCCAGATTTTTTATTTTTCTCTCCTCCTCCTGCAGTTTCATTTTCAGTTTGTCTAAAGCGACCTCAAGATCTCTGCAGAGTTTGTCTTGTCTCTTTATCTCCCTCGACACTTTCTCTGTCATTTTTTTGTCATCATTTGCTCTTTTTCTCTCGTTTTCAATTGCTGCAGTCAACTGACTTAGTTTATTTTCCTTTGCTATTCTCTCTCTAGCCACTATTTTTTTGTCAAGTGTGACTTTTACATATTGTTTCTCTTCCTCAGTGTGCCTCATATCTATGTTTTGTTCTTTGGATCGTTGCTCCCTCTTTGTTTTTATTCTTGCCTCTTTCCTTACCCTGTCCTCCTCTGTCAGTCTCTGTGTGTCTTTTATCATTTTGTCATTCTGCCACACCTCTTCCTCCTCTGATCGTACTGGATCATCCAGTTCTTTCCTTGCCTTCTCAATCGGGGTTATGTCTTGAATCTCGGCCTCTCTGTCAGTCTGCCTCCTTAACCCCTCAGGCATTTCTCTTTTGACGTCCTCCTGCATGGACACCCATCATAACAGAATGAATTATCAATAAGCTTTGCCCATTTAAAGTTATGGTTATTCATTTAGCAATGCAGAGAAAATATGGCGAATGAACTGACTAATCCCATTAAACATCAGTACAGAACTACAAGGCAGCCTTAGTACAGACAGACATTAGGAATGTGGTAGGACTTAAGTTTTTTACCTGTAGCCTCTTGGCAACAGCTCTCTGGAGAGGATTCTCCTTCGTGTTCAGGCGGGAGACAGTGTTCTCAATGTCTTTTTGGAACATGGTCTCCATGTGCTGAAGCTCTGAGGCCAGCTGCTGCCGAGACCCCTCTATTTTGTCCATAAACTTACTCTCGGCCCTCTGTATCCTGGAGGCCACGTGGCTCGTCCACGTTTCTGTACTGAAACGTGTGCTCATCTGTGGCAGGGAGAGAAAGTAGGTTTTGATTGTAGTTCTACATATCATATAATGTTTTTGTTCTTTTTCTAAAAGTTACTGGAGTACTTTGTTTATAATGTGAGGTTTTATAGTGTTGTACATCGGTTTGGTTTGCTAAATACTATAACTGTAACTGTAAGAGAGATAATATTCGTATATCAGCCGATATGACGCTATTTGAAATACTGGGTAACACTTTATTTTACGGTTCCTCTTCCACTGTATTTAATTGCAACAACTTGTAATATTATGTACTTACACTTTACAGACCTAAAACTAACCCTAATCCTAACACTTACCTTAACCCTAAGGTACAGTGTAACTTCAATGCTATAATTAAAACATTACATACACTAACAATAAATAAATTATAAGCAGCTTACCATGAGTGTGCATCCAACATCTCTGCTCTGCTGAAATGATTTGAAGTGTTTAGAATGTTGAGACTTCATGCTGCCAAGCTACTGTGACATCAGCAGCCTTAGAACTGCAGCACTACACATGGTCATGACATCATAATGCATGCTTTCCACCAGTCAGATGATGTTCTTTCTTATAATGCTTCATGTAGATTCAAGATAAGATAGCGCCTTTTAAAACACCCAAGGCCACTTTACAATTATAAATATATATATATACAAAATATGCATAAATATACATAAATATACAAATTAAATACCCATAATAATGAAAAATACTGATAAGATGCAATAAAAAATACAATTCATAAAATATTAAGTGTACAATAAAACAATGTTATCAAGCCAAGTCATATGCCAGTCTAAAAAAATGTGTCTCTAAGTGATGTTTCAAGTCCACAATGGATTCACATTGCTTGATGTAGAGGGGAAGTGAATTCCTAAGCTTGGGGGCAGTATGACTAAATGCTCTTTCTCCCATAGAGCTTAGGTTTACGAATGGTATTCTCAGGGTGCTTTCACACCAACAGTGGTTGGTTTGCACCAAATGGTACATTTGGACCAGAAGTTCAGTTTGTTTTCGTTGGTGTGAAAGCATCAATTGAACTCAGGTGCGCACTAAGTCAAGTGGACCGAGACCTCCAAAAAGAGGTGGTCTCGGTCAATGCCTTGACCAATGCCTTGATATTGTATGCTAATGTTAGTTGCAAATATCTAAATTTTGGTTAGCTTGTTAAAAGGGAGATTGGACATGTGTGTGTGCATGCAGGCCTGCCTGTGTGTGTGTGTCTGTGTGCCTGTGTGTGTAGGACTGCGGGACCTCTGTGCAAACCATCTGTAAAGTGAAAGGGAGAGAATGCAAATAGCGCTGTGGGTAAATTTGCACTGCGGTGAGCTGAGCAGCGTGTGAGGCGGAGATACTGTACAAACACTTAGGGTGTGTTTAATCCCTAGCCACCCTCTCAAAGAGACAGTCACATGAGGAGCGCACTAATGCTGTACACACACAGCTCTATTTTACATCCCAATTTAGCAAGCCAAGATCAATATGCTACTAAAATAAACACACATCCTATTGTTATAGCCCATGTTGTTATAGTAACTAAATAAATACAACTAAATACAAAGGTTGTATTTGGACAGACATTAAATGCACTTATCCATCTATAATATAATGTTCTCTCTCCTTCCCAATCCTCCTCTCTGCCACCCCCCCCCCCCTCATTTGTTTAGTTATAGTAACTATTTAAACTAAATACAAATCTGGTATTTGCACATGCATTTAACACACTTACCCTTTCTCTCTCTCTCTCTCTCTCACCCTCTCCCAGCCTCTCTCACCCTCAGGCCCCCTAGTGGTGGGAAGTCCTCAGCGCGTGTTTAAGGTGGTGTTCCTGGGAAACTCAGGGGTGGGCAAGAGCTCCTTCATCCACTACTACTGCAGGGGCACCTTCCCCAACAACCTCAGCTCCACTGTAGGTCAGTCTCTCTCTCTCTCTTTCTCTCTCACTCTCACTCTCACTCTCACACACACATACACAATTTCCCCAAGAACCTCAGCTCTACTGTAGGTCAGTCTCATACACACACACACACACACACACACACATGCACACCACTTCCCCAACAACGTCAGCTCCTCTGGAGGTCAGTCTCATACACACACACACACACCACTTCCACAACAACCTTAGCTCTACTGTAGGTCAGTCTCACACACACACACACACTCACACACACACCACTTTTGCAAGCTTCAGCTCTGCTGTAGGTTAGCCTCAGAGATACACAAGCAGTGGAGGGTCAACACATGTAAATCCTGTTTATGCATTTGAAATCACAAAACAGCACTTTCTTACCTTGTAACATGTTCAGCGCTGATAGCGATGGTTTGATTGACAGGTGTTGATTTCCAGGTGAGGAACGTGCAGCTGGACTCTGCCACCA
>CM050208.1:12987500-13040000 GCA_027475355.1 Coilia nasus
AAGTCTGTAAAAACAACCTTGTTGTCAGGCCACTCACTATAACCATTTGGTCATTGTGGTCATCAAAATTTACTTTCACACCTCCTTTCAGACCTTATTTATAGGCTACACCAAAGAGGCCAAAACTGGTCCGCGCTGCTGGCTGTCACCATCATGTTGAACAGTTTTCACAGGAATTGGCATAATGTGACGCAGACTTGAAGTCAAATAGCTGAGAGTTATATTTGTTGTGCCCCCCTTGTTAAGGGGACGCACTAATAAGCATTATCCTTAAGCACAGGATACACACTCCCTAAACTTTGACTGCGCAGAAGGTCAGTGGGAAGCCCACTATTTACGCCTTGAACTTGACTCTACAGTCTCTGAGAGCGGGGTTGGGCTGTATTAGGGCGTCTGTGCCTTTTAGAAGTCTCCAGTGAATTTCGTGAATTCCCTTCCCTCTTGTTAAAACCGCAAAACATATGAATTCTACTGCAGATTCTATAAAATTCTCTTTGGTATAGCGCCACAGGCAGCTGTGGCGTAATATGCTGTCTATCAAGGGCGCGGGATTGCTTGGGAAATTGGCTAAAGTATCGGAGAGACGAATTTAAACACTGGAACGGAATGAAAGGTGAGGTCACGGTTGTAAAGTTATTTTTCTGTCTCACTCGGCATGACACCCCATATCCCGTTACACTGGCGAGGGCGGGGGAGCAGCGAGGACGCGACAGTGTGACGCAGGGCGTGAGAACGAAAACGATGCCGCCACAGGATTCTGTCGCGCAATTCCTGTTGCGCACCAAGAGAAAGCTGAAGCAGAGCACCAGTGTCGAGCTCTGTCTTTGCGCATGTCCTCCTGTGTCAGGGATGTCCTTCTGACGTTGTTCATGAACCCAAACTGATTGCTCAGTCGCGCATGCAGCCCCATTTTTTTTACATTTTTATTACAGAATTTCAGAAATTACACAAAGCAGCTGTCCACAGCATTTGTATAAAGTCGACATGTAGATTTTAATGCGCTTGCAAAGCATGTCAATTCTGTAGGCTACTAAAGCTGAAAGTGGGTATTGGCGTCAGATGTGTTTTTTTGCCATTACTCCAGCTGTGTGGAGGCAGAAGGCAGTAATGCATGGGATTCATAGTATATCGCTTGTGTTGCAATGTCATACTTGTGTTGTAATTTATAACTTGTGTCATGATATATCTCTTGAGTTATAATATGTCACTTGTGTTGCAATGTCATACTTGTGTTGTAATATATAACTTGTGTTATGATATATCTCTTGAGTTATATGTCACTTGTGTTGCAATGTCATACTTGTGTTGTAATTTATAACTTGTGTCATGATATATCTCTTGAGTTATAATATGTCCCTTGTGTGTGCCTTAGCATGGGCGTGGACGAGGAGAAAACAAACACATGTGGGACTATCTGTCTGAAATACCTGCTCTTCACATTCAACCTCATCTTCTGGGTTAGTGTGTGGGTGTGTGTGTGTGTGTGTGTGTGTGTGTTTGCATCTGGAACATCTCATGCCAAAGTTTACTCCACTCCCCTGTTCCCCATTCCATTTTCTTCCTCCTCCAATGGTTTTTAGGACTCAAATGGTATTTTGCAAATGGATGACATTCTTCTTTATGCTGTGGTTATACTGTATTTACACAGTCATGATAATACATCAACTCTGAATTGAATTAAGTTGACATAAAAAGGGAGCGAGAGACAGAGAGACTGAGAGAGAGAGAGAGAGAGAGAGGGAGAGGAAGAGAGAGAGAGAGAGAGAGAGAGAGAGGGAGAGGAAGAGAGAGAGAGAGAGAGAGAGAGAGAGAGAGAGGGAGAGGAAGAGAGAGAGAGAGAGAGGGAGAGAGAGAGAGAGAGAGAGAGAGAGAGGGAGAGGAAGAGAGAGAGAGAGAGAGAGAGAGAGAGAGAGAGAGAGAGAGAGAGAGCACATTTACATTTATCTGCAACTGTCATTACAGTACAATGGTGTATAGTGTCAGTAAAAATGGCATGGAATGTCCCTCAGAGAGCTGCCAGGACTGTGACACTGATGTGAGTTGAAGGGACACATAGGGAGGATAGGGACACTGGTGTGGGGACCATGCGGCTCAAGGAGGGACACTGGTGTGGGTTAATAGGAAGGGACAGGCCATGTGACACAGGGAAGGACACTGGTGTGGGTTAATGGAAAGGGACAGGCCATTCAGCACAGGCCACATGAGTGGCTCTGGTTTGGGGGGGAGGAGAGGAGCAGGGCTACCGGCCACAAAGAGCATAAGGGCAGTTGTGTGGGATGGGGGGGTGGCAGGTTACTATAGGTTACTATAGTTCATGTAACAGATACCATAACAAGGTTGATGTAGTCATAATTATGTATTATCGTCCTGCACAATATCTAAAAATCTTGCAATATCACAACATACAATATCACAATATACAAGACATTTTGGAAACATGGCTTAGCTACAGGAACTGGGCTCTTGGCTCTTTGACCCGTGACACCTCCACCCATAGGGCATAGTGCTGACAAACCTGGAAGACATCAAAATGTATATTTTAGTATTTATTTATCAAATATCATATAGTTATCCCCTTGCATATTATGTTTGCAGATCCATATTAGCCCTAATGGATTATGTGTGTGTGGTTGTATGGTATCACCAGCTGGTGTCTGACGCAGCCATGCTATAAAACAACACTAATACAGTGTATGAAGTCATGCTGATTTCACTATCTCTCTGCAAGGCCAAATGTTCAGCTCCACACTAAAATTATGAAGCTTTAATTTTACACAAGGCCACATCGATCTTTATGAAAATGAAATGTGAATGCTTTCTTTGAACACCTTATCTGTGGTAAGGACCTTTTTGAATATGGACCTAATCTGTGGTTTGTTGTTCTGCATTGCATCCTCCCAGTTGGCAGGGGGTGCTGTGGCAGCAGTGGGTATATGGACCCTGGTGGATAAGAGTGAGTACATCAGCCTGCTGGCCTCCAGTGCCTACTCAGCCTCCGCGTACGTCCTCATCTTGGCAGGCTTTGTTGTCGTGGCAACGGGAGTACTTGGTTGTTGTGCTACTATTAAGGAACACAAGGGATTCCTGATAGTGGTAAGAATCGCCCAACCCAATAACCACCACAACACATGCACACACACAAACACACACACACAAACACACACACAAGTGCACACACACACACACGCACACACACATACACACACATATACACACACACACACACACACACACACACCCACACACACACACACATGTATACACTCACGTGTGCACACACACTGGCACAACAAGGACACTGACACCCGGTGTCACCATGCACTCACATATGTCAGCGTGAGCTTAAATATATCAACATATGGCAGGACTGAATGTATGAGAATACTTCACAAACACACACACACACACACACACATACACGCAGACACACACATGCACACTCGTGTGTCCTGTCCTGTGACGGAAAGGTGAAACAGGAGTCGAGTCAGTGACTAGGTAAACACAGTAATGTCCACCGCTCTTACCCCTAGGCCAGATATAGCAAGAAGCAGCAGCACTCAGGATAAACACACACACACACACACACACACACACACACACACACACACAAAAAAGAGAGAGAAAGAGAGAGGCAACCTCTGTAAAACACAAAAAAATATTTCAAGCACAGCCCTGAAGTGTGTGTGTGTGGCTGAGTCTATGCTGTGTCATGCCAGTGGATGTTCTCTGTCAGGAAGGTGCTCAAAGCTGATCCCTGAGAGGCGAGGGCAGAGCAGACACCGGCACCCCCAGTCACCCTAAAAATAGCCATGGAAAGCATTCATAATCACACGCAGCGACTCTGCCTTCCTGCTGCGCGGCGTAACATCCTTCCCCTCCCAATTACAGTGAGCTTGGGTTTTACTAACGAGCTCCGCTCATTTAATCATGCAGTCTCTGCCCTCATGATGGATCTACTCGTCTAGTGATCGAGCCACAGCCTTCTGCAGAAGCCTTGTTATAGCTGCTACCAGCTTAGCAAACACACATTTACATACACAGAGATGTAAACACACATACACACTCACACACATATCCAAACATACACACACACACATACATAGGCCTTTCACAATAACCAATAAATCAATCCGTCACATGATATATTGAAATGAGCGCAATAACTTTGCCGGCCTCGATAATATCCATTTGCGTGCTTGTTTTTTTCACGTGTCTCTCTCTACCAAAGAGACGGGAGTCTAATGTTTCATATTTTTTGAAGCGTAATTTCGTTCACAAAGACCATTGAATAATCAGTTTGATGCAATGCTTCAGTTTTGTGTGGTTTTTATTTCCATTTTATTTATTGCTTTTGGTTATGTTTTGTTAATTTATTTTGGATATATAACGTCTTCCCGTTCCAGTGTTAAATATTCCTTAGAAATGAACGTTTATTGATCTTTGAAAGGGTGTAATTGCATTATTATGCCATTATCATTACATTAGTTGAATCAGACAATTTATCACCCAGCAAACATTGTGACAGGCCTACACACACGCACGCATGCACGCACGCACCCATAGACACACAACAACAACCCATACACACACTTTGTTGCAATAATGCAGAACACTGCTTTACTGGTTTTCTGCCAGTAGTCTCTAAGGAGAAATAAAAATTGGTATTTTTTGCCATGAGAGAGTGCTTGCCAAAATCCCTCACGGAAGACAAATCTAATCCATCTGTTCCCAAAACACTGAGCAGTATGTGTGTGTGTGTGTGTATGTGTGTGTAAGGAGTTAGATATCTGTACACGGCCTTCATCTGACGCAACATAGGCCTAGGAAGCTTAGTGGGATTTTTTTGTGGAGGGGGGGGGCGGGGGTACTAGTGAGCCACCATTTTTTGTGTAGTACTCACACACAGGGCAGATTTGGTGTGTGTGATCTAATAAGCTGGTTGTGTCTTTAAGAACTCACACCAGGACCATGAGTCAGGCCACAAGAATGGGCAGAATCAGAGAGAGTCTGAGGTGGAGAGAGGGAGAGAGCAGGAAAGACAGGGAGAGTTGTTGAGAGAGAAAACGGGAAAGAGAAGGGGAGTTGTTGAGAGACAGAGAGAGAGAGAGAGAGAGATGCAGAGAAAAAGAAAATAGAGAGACAGAGACAAAGGAGAGAATGTACTAGAATAACAGCAAGAGAGAAAGAGAGAGAGAGAGAGAGAGAGAGAGAGAGAGAGAGAGAGAGAGACAGTAGCATGGAAAGTGAGAGGAATAAAAGGAAAGTAAAGACCAAAACATGAGGTGGTAGTTAAGCCAAAAGTCAGAGAGACAGTGAGAGTTTGTGTGTGTGTGTGTGAGAGAGAGAGAGAGAGAGAGAGAGAGTGAGAGAGAGAGAGAGAGAGAGAGAGAGAGAGAGAGAGAGAGAGAGAGAGAGAGAGAGAGAGAGAGAGAGCGCTAGAGGCGGTAGTTAAGGGAAAACTAAGAGGGTGTCAGATGAATGGCTGTTTTGTGTGAGTAGAGGCGACAACTGTCTCAGACTTGAAGGAGTCTAAGTGTCAGAGCCCTATAACCATGACCTGCACCTCCTATAGCCAGAGAGTCATTATGACCTGGTCATCTTTACATTACATTACATTTAAAAGATACTTTTATCCAAATCGACTTACAATACAGGATACAAATTAGTCTACAGATATGCAGAGGAGAACAGAGAAAGCAAGAGCGTAACACAGTTAGTGCCGACAGAGTACAGGACAGCTCTGATAAGTGGAGGTTAAAGGTTAGTGTTGTTGGGAAGGGAAGAGCTCCCAGAAGATATGGGCCTTCAAGACGTTGTTGAAGTTAGGAAGGAGTGACCCTGCTCTTATAGCAACTGGTGGCTTTTCTCACTGTTGTCGGACCACAAAGGAGGACCGTTTTGAGAGAGATCACCTCTTTCAGAGAAAGCTAATCCATTATGACTCGCACGCCCTCATATTCCCAGACACACTTGCCTCCAATGTCAGCAGCTAAAATCTGTACTGAAGTACATCTATAGAAATACAGATATTGTTTGTAACCCCAGATAATTCAATAAAGGACAAGAAACCACACACTCTTTTGCTACATCAAGGTTTATTTGTTTAGAGCTTTGGCTTATGGCCTTTTTAAGCCATACTACTTACTTACTGAAACCTCAGATAAAAAAAAAGTTATAATAAATACAATAATAAATTATGCCTCTTATTATAACATGAAAGAGCCCATAGTCAGTATTTGACATCAATTGCATGAGAAAGTATGTCTGCTAATGTTTCTTTTTCCAACATGTGTTTAATTGTGCATGTGTGTGTGTGTGTGTGTGTGTGTGTGTGTGTGTGTGTGTGTGTGTGTGCGTGCGCGTGCTTCTCTTTGGCAGTACTTTGTCCTGCTCCTGTGTATTTTCCTGTTGGAGATCACCGCTGGGGTGTTGGCGTACGTCTACTACCAGGAGGTATTGTTCTCCTTTCCTCCCCCTCCTCTCCCTGTCTCCGTGGTAACGTCTGACTCACAGGAAGGTCCGCTCTTGGCCTACGGGAGGGACTGGACCCGGTCCAGTTTGTTCTGCTCCGCTCTGCCTCCCACACAGGCCCATTTGGGCTTGTTAAGTCCCAGATCTGAAATGTCCCCTTGTTCCATATATAGTGCACTATGGGGACAGCGCACAGCCTACACACTGCACTACATAGGCAGCAAGTGGACATTTTAGACATTTTAGACATAGTCTATGTATTTAGATGAGCTGTAGGGAGCTTTGTTATATCTGCAATCTGCAAAGTTATATGCTGTATGAAAAAAAATAGCTCCTTTCTTTTTTTGCTGCAAAAACCATTGACGTGTTATTGGCTACTCTAACAGACATCAGTGTGGGATTTGATCTTAGAGAAGAAAGCTGTAGGTCTATTCCTGTATGCATTTGGTTTTAAAAAAAAGACATCAAGCACAGAGTCAAGCAAGAATTCGTGGACTTCTATGAGTCATTTCATGACATATTACGAGTCACTTTGGATGTGACAAATGTGATGTGTTTTTAAGACTTTGGCCTGTACAAGAGCTACTTTGAGGAACATTTTTCCTGGCAGTTCCTCTGGAACCTTTGACAGTGCTAGGAACTGTCTGGGTGGGGTGTGCGGACTGCCTGAGAATGCCTAACTGTGTGTCATAGCATAGATTTATAGCCTGCTACAGAAGGGGAGTGTGTCTCAGTGACTGGGGAGGTTCCACCAAATGTTTGACTGAGCGTTGCTTAGCAATGAGGGTGTTCCCCCAGATGTTTGACTGAGTGTTGCCAGGCAACGAAGGTGTCTCCCCAGATGTTTCTATGCAGTACTTGCAACACTGAGTCACTCAGGATACCTCCCCCAGTCACAGCATTAGACACATCTTGACTACCCATGATGCATTGTGGATCTTCCTTTGCTTTTCCTCATAGCGACGGCTAATCAGATTCTTTCTTCTATCATTTCTTAACATCCTGGTATCTATTATATACCTTTATACTTTTAATATGTCCCCTTTCTTTTGCTTTCCTTTGCTTTAGCATGATTTTAACCATCATCCTTCCCCATAATCCGTTGGGGTTGACATCTCTTAAAAGGAAATACTCCAAATTAGGATTATATCTCTGCTCATCACTAAAATGTGACTTAAAATCTCTACAGCTGGCATTTTGGTGTTTCCCATATAAACTTCTTGCCCTGTCTTCCTGTCCATGCAACCACACAGGAATGCTGTGCATGTCTGTCTGCGCTCAGTATGTTTAAAACCATCTGCATGCTTTTCTTTCACCAAACCCTGTTCTTTTCATTATTATAAACATGTCGCTTTTTCTCTTCCTTCTCTTCCTCTTCCTCTTCCTCTTCCTCGTCCGTACCTTCATCCTGTCTCCCTCTTCCTCCCTCTTCTGCCTCTTCCCCCTCCAGTGTTTCCCTCTCTGCTACCAGGTAAACACTCTGTCCTTTTACCCTCTCACCTCACCCTCTTCACCAGGACCTCAGTCTCTAAACTGTTATATTGTTGTGTCTCACTATAAGTCACTTTTAGATAAAAGCCTCTGCAATGTAATGTAATATAATGCAATATAATTCAGTGTCAAAAGAGCTAGGTTGTAAGCAACTGGAAGTCTTTTTGGAGCTTGAAGACATTTTCACCTTTCATCTGGTCAAACGTCTTGAAGCTCCAAAAAGAAGTCCAGTTGCTTAGAACCTGGCTCCTTTCACTACCATGACCTGGATGAATGACAATCTACACGGACAATAAAATTCAATGTAATTCTACTGTAATGTGCATAGTGTAGATGTACAGTGGGAAGCATAGGAGTTGTACTGCACTGCTGTACAGGGTTACTCCTCCATCTGTTCTGCAGCATACAGTGTGTGAAGAGAGGTTCAGATGTAGACCACATGTCATGAAGTGACACCTCCATGTTGAGAGGTGATGGCTCATTCAGAAAAGGGCTTCACAGCTGGAGATGCCTGGGCTGCTGGGATGACAGTACTAGACGAATGGGGCGATGATGATCCATGGAGACTGATGGTTGGCCGTACGCTAGTACAGGCGAACATAGCTGTAAGCTAAGGTAGCCTGCACAGAGAGATAGACGACCCTATTAGGTGTCTCCACAGGGGGGCCGAGAGAGATAGAGAGAGAGGCTCCCGACAGCCGTGAGGGTCTGTCGGGAGACCCACCCCGTTGCGGCCAGCGTAGCGTGAGGGGCGGCGGAGGATCAGATAGCCAGGACCGGCCCTGAGGAGGGAGTGCAGGGGGAGGCTGTGGTATGTGAAACAGATGCCAGCTAGCACAGCTCGGTGGGAGGACGTTAGTAAACCCTTCTGCAGACACCCCAAAAGAGTACGCTACTGACTGAGCTAATATCCCAACCTTTAGCTCACTTGGTAGTGTGTCTGTCTCCCAAACTGGAGTTGTTGTAAGCTCATGGGTTTGAGCCTGGGGTTGGACTGTGCAGTAGGGGTGTGAAAAATATTGTTATTGCAATATATTGTGATACTAATTTTCAGAATACTATATCGATTTAAACGTCTTAGCTCTTTACAGCTCTGTCCTCCAGTAGTTTATTTTCAATCCTATGCACTTCATGTTTTTGAGTTATGTTGAAGTAAGTAACTCTCTGAGTTATGTTGATTTAATTCAGTTTTGATGTATGATTATCCAGATCGTAAATAGCAACTAATAATTCAGCTCAATTTTCACATTTTTACTGAACTATATAGAATATTGCAATATATTGCAATATACCCAGTATCGCAATGTATCGTGACAAATGTATCGTGATACGTATCGTGACAAATGTATTGTGATACGTATCGTGACAAATGTAATGTGATATGTATTGTATCGTAAAGTTGTATCGTGACAAATGTATCGTGATAGAATCACATCGTGACAAAAGTATCGTGATATGTATTGTATCGTAAAGTCCTTGCCAATACCAACCCCTACTGAGCAGCAAGGCCTCGGTTACACATGCACCAGGAGAGCAGAGCCTCTTGCCTGGTGGGTGGGTGCTGCTGAGGGACCACAGGGGGAGGCTGGGGTGAGAGTGCAGGGGGAGGCTATGGTGAGGGACCTCAGGGGGAGGCTGTGGTGAGGGACCACAGGGGGAGGCTGTGGTATGCACCAGAAGAGTAGAGCCTGGAGCCTACAGTGGTGGTGTGTTGGTGGTCATGTGTGTGGAGGGGAGAAAGAGACATGGTGTCTGTCATCGGATCCACTTCTTTTTTTGTTACTGAAAATTTATGGATGCAGTGGTGGATATTAGGTTGCAATCTGTGGATAGTAGTTGACTGTGAATGTGTTTCAGTGCATGTGTTTCAGTAGTTCAAAATCTCACTGTATTTCTGTCTGTGTGGGTGCTATTGATGGTGTGTGTTTGTATGTGTACGTGTATGTTTTTCTGCTGTGTGTTATGTGCGTATGCAACTGTGTGTGGGCATGCGTGTGTGTATGTGTGTGTGTGTGTGTGTGTGTGTGTGTGTGTGTGTGTGTGTGTGTGTGTGTGTGTGTGTGTGTGTGTATGTGTGTGTGTGTGTGTGTGCGCGCGCGTGTGTGTGTGTGTGTGTGTGTGTGTGTGTGTGTGTGTGTGTGTGTGTGTGTGTGTGTATGTGTGTGTGTGTGTGTGTGTGCGCGCGCGCGCGTGTGTGTGTGTGTGTGTGTGTGCATGCATGTGTGTGAGTGTGTGTGCTTGCTTATATGACTGTGCATGCAACCGTGTGTGTGTAACGTGTGTTTGTCTGAGTTTGTGTGCGTGTGTACACGTTTGTGTATGCATGTGTGTGGTGTGTGTGTGCGCGTGTGTGTATGCATGTGTGGTGTGTGTGTGTGTGTGTGTGTGTGTGTGCGCGCGTCCAGCTGAGTGATGAGCTGAAGGTCAACCTGAAGGAGACGATGGTGAATAAGTATGAGCAGCTTGGAGAGGACCACGTCACTCAGGCCGTGGACAAGCTGCACCAGGACGTGAGTCATGGCACAGACACAGACCCACTACCCACTACAAACACATATGCAGTCTACCTACTACAAACACATTGGCAGTCTACCCACTACAGACACATATACAGACTACCCACTACAGACACATACAGTCTACCCACTACAGAAACATATGCAGTCTACCCACTACAAACACATATACAGACTACCCACTACAGACACATATGCAGACTACCCACTACAGACACATATGCAGACTACCCACTACAGACACATATGCAGACTACCCACTACAGACACATATACAGACTACCCACTACAGACACATATGCAGACTACCCACTACAGACACATATACAGACTACCCACTACAGACACATATGCAGTCTACCCACTACAGACACATACACAGTCTACCCACTACAGACACATTCAGTCTACCCACTACAGACACATATACAGTCTACCCACTACAGACACATATGCAGACTACCCACTACAGACACATATGCAGACTACCCACTACAGACACATTCAGTCTACCCACTACAGACACATATGCAGTCTACCCACTACAGACACATATACAGTCTACCCACTACAGAAGCTGATATAGCACCCACATAGGATTACACAGACACATATGCAGTCTACCCACTACAGACACATATACAGTCTACCCACTACAGACACATATGCAGTCTACCCACTACAGACACATATGCAGTCTACCCACTACAGAAGCTGATATAGCACCCACATAGGATTACACGTTATTTTACTGTCCCTATTACATTAGTTAGGTACAGTGTAACAAACTGTGTAACAATATGTAACATTATGTACTGACACTGTACCATAGGGTTAGGGCTGTGGTTAGTGTTAGGTATATACAGTGTAAGTACATTACATTACATGTAGATACACTAAAAAAGAACCATAAATTAAAGTGTTGTCCACATAGAATAGACAGTGGATCAGGACAGAAGTTATAGCACATATACATACACATATGCATGAGTTATAGCACATATACATACACATATGCATGAGTTATAGCACATATACATACACATATACGTGAGTTATAGCACATGTACCTACATATATACATGAGTTATATCACATGTACCTACATATATACGTGAGTTATAGCACAAATACCTACATATATATGTGAGTCATAGCACATATACCTACATACATATATGCGTGCGTTATAGCACATGTACCTATATACGAATATGCGTGAGTTATAGCAGATATATCTACATACATGTGTGAGTTATACAGTAGCACATATACATGCATATACATGCAGAAGGACACACACAAAGATAATTGAGTAAAGATAACTTGAGCTTCATGGACTGATGGATTCATTTATCTCTCTCTCTCTCTCTTTCTCTCTCTCTCTCTTACAATCTTACCTTTCTCTCTTTCTCTTCACACAATCTCATGTCTCTTCTCATTCCCATTCTGTCCCTCTCCCTTACTCCGTCCTTGTCCATCAAATCTCTCATTTCATACTTTTCTCTGTGTCTCACTCTTATGTCCCTCTTCACCTCTCTCTCTCTGTCTCTCCCTCTCACTTATGCCTCCTCTTCCTACCCCTCCCCCATCTCTCATGTCCCTCTTAATCTCTCTCTCTTATGCCCCCTGCCCTCTCTTCCTCTCTCTGCTCTCTTGCCTGCAGCTGAAGTGCTGTGGCAGTAACAACTACTCTGACTGGAGGGACGGGGTGTGGATCAAGGCCCTGGCTGGGGAGAGGGTGGTTCCTGACAGCTGCTGTAAGACCCCCTCATATCTGTGTGGACGCAGAGACCACCCCTCCAACATCTACAACGTGGAGGTGGGGGAGCTTAGAGTGTTAGCCATTACTTAATGTCTTTAAGGAGAGCATTTCTTAGCTCTGGTAACTGTTACTTAAAGCTTTTTAAGTGTCTGTGAGCTCTCAATTAATGTTTTGTCCAATATCTGTAAGGAGGTAGGGAAGCTTCATGTCTTTAAGGCCTGATTCACACCAAACACTCTGCGTATACATATACATTTCTGTCCGTATTTGTTTAGAATGCATGTTGAGACTAACTAACACATGAGACTATTCACTATACAAACATATTCTACACGGATACGTGCTGTACACGCTCAAGTCGGTGTGAATCAGGGCTAAGTCTTCAAGCTTAAAAACGTAATATCTTTAAGCTCTCGTTTAAAGCTCTTCAAAGGTTGTTAATAATTAACAGTTCAATGGGTTCACTGGAAATTTCACCCCAACATCATAGCATGAAAAAATCCACATTATGTTATAATGGGCCTAAATTCCCCCTAAAGCCCCCCTCCTTTTTACATTATAATAGACAGTATTTAACACCTGCACCAGCACACACACACACACACACACACACACACACACACACACACACACACACACACACAGCAACAGTTGTGCTGACTATGTGAGTCCTCCTTTACTCTTCACAGGGCGGCTGTATTCATAAGCTGGAGGAGTTCCTCCTGCAGCACCTGAAGATCCTGGGAGGGGTTGGCATAGGTCTGGCCTTCATCCAGGTATGGCCCTAATCAGTCACCTCACACAAACACTAGAGGGCATCAGAAATTAGCCTGGTAAACCAGCCCCTCGTACTTCATTTCATTTTCTACAGAGGATCTGGCAGTGCTGCCATTGACATTGCTGTATTAGGCAGAATTTTTCCTAGCCAATCAGCAAACAGAGGGAGTGTTCGTGAGCCATGACGAGGACTTTGTGTGCTACATTTGAACTGTAGTGTGCAGGCAGGCTAATTGCATATGTCACGACCAGATGTTAGTGATTGGGTAATGGCAGAGCCACTTCCAGGAAGAAATTGCTTCTCAGTACAGGCAGCTACATTCAAATAAGTAATGTTCAAGGTGTGTTTTGTTGGGGGCAGACCACTAAAAATGGAGATTGTGTCCGAATAAAGAGGACATCCTCTCATCCTACTTTGCACACAGACACAGTAGTAGTAAGCACAGAGAATATGTGTCTGACACTAGAGATAATGCATTCTTCCTCCCACTCTTCATGTTACCTTAATATTAAGTCATTATGAGGTGTTGTCCAACGTATTGCCATATTGTCCTTTACACTGATTCTGGACAAGGGAAAGGTCAGCAGCAGGTGAGGCACCTGGAGATATATTCAGGAAAAAAAACAATGGAAGGCTGATCCAGAATGTTTCTAGAGAAAAAAATGTCAGATAGCATGCTAGCTGACAGAATGTAGAGAACTTTGAGCAGAACATTCTAGAATATGTAGACCACAGCTTCACTAATGTTGTAAACAATTTATTTGCACCGTTGTACTTAACTGCATTAAAATCACAGCGTGTGGGTGTAGCTGCTGATACAAGCACATTTCTGAGTCTCTGCTGTTTCCTCTGTTGTCTTTGGCAGCTGGTGGGAATGATATTCACTTGCTGTCTGTACCAAAACCTGAAGGAGGATCCCTACTAAGTCCAGAAGTGTGGACTCTGGAGCTTTCTCTGTGTTGTGTAAATAACATGAGGAGAGATTAAGAAAAATATGGGACGACATAATTAACCAAATCCAAACCCCTGAGCAAACAACTCTCAGTAGAGACGACGGGAGGGAAGATAAGGCATTGTTGCTGCTGCTGGACGGCTAATTAAGCTTTCTGTGACCTTCTGTAATTTCCCTTTTGCCATCAATAAAAACATGAAGGGTCATTGTTTATGAATGAGTTAAACTTTAGAACACGAGACAGCTTTACATAGGCCTATTGATTGTAATAGATTGTGGAATGCTTTGCTTGAATATTTAACTCTGCCACACCCACTGCTAAAGTTCACAAAAACAGAAGTTGTATTTTACTTTCTATTTTTAAAAAGTGCATCCTATGACCTTTTGTATCACAGATGTATATAACATAAGTAATGTCCATGGCAATAAAGTAAAAGTTCTCACTCCTATGTGTATTTTTGTATACACCAAACACGGTGGTCTTGACTAAAGGTGCTGAAGTGGATATAAGGCCATTTGACAAATATATGCACGCCGAGGAACGTGTTGGACCACGAATTTTTGTGCTGGGCATTGGACAAACCATAGACATACTATACATGTATAGTATGTCTATGGGACAAACAACCTATGGCAACAAGAAGGATTTACCAAGTCCTTGCTCGGAACAAAATGTACTAATTTTGTTCGCCAGGGGGAAGAATTTTACCGACGGACTCCGCGATCTCAAGAGTCAGCTGACTAGCCTGGTAAACCCGCCCCTCGTACTTCATTTTATTTCAGCAAGCAGTCAGGGAATTGACTGTAAACAATACAACTTAATGAAATGGTACTTTAAAGGTTCAGGGTCAGTATCGTTCTTTTTAGACAGTAAAGAGTGGTAGTGACCCTGCTAGCTCCCTGCGCTAAACTGTGAAAACGCTGTTTCGCAATACCCATGTTCGTTATGTCAGTCTAGCTAGCAGGTTAATTTGATACAATACAATTGTAAAAGCACGGCAACGGCAATGTCATCTAAACCGACATGTCTAATTGTGGCAAGCGCTGCTCCTCAAGGTAAGAAACGTTTGTTTCAGTCCCACTCTGGTCCCACCAGGTAATGTACAATTTAAAATAATATTGTAGTTACTGATGCCACTAGTGTCCCATTGATGAAATTTGATTTGTTGCCCTTGACCCTTGAAATAATGATAGCCTGACTCTAAAAGACTTAAGTCGCTAATTTAGTAACCAGCACAGGGTGTTTTTAATTGTGAGGTCTGTATTGCTCATCCCAAAGTTTAGAAGTACCAAGATAATAATCATGTTTCATGTCGGGACATGTGTCTGTTTCATCCAGGGGTGAATGCTTCCTCGTTTCACCAAGCCTTCACTCTCTGCAGCCCCGTGTTCAACCTACAGACGGCAACTCCGGGGGTAAGGGGAATGCTCTTACTTCACCAGCTGGGAGAGATGCTGCCCTCTGGTTCTCAAGCTAGGCTGGTGGGAAAGTGTGTCTGTATTTGGAGTCTTGCAGGCGTGATGCAAGGGGCACTGGCCTCTTTATGGAAGGCCCCTGTTTAGCTTTCAGTGGCCTGGTAGGAAACGTCTGTGTGTGTGTGTTCATATTTAGAAAGTCTTGTGTGAGTGTGTGCTTGTATTTCGAGCTGTATTTCGTGTGTATTTTGTATTTGGAGAATCATGGGTTTGTGTGTGTGTGTGTGTGTGTGTGTGTGTGTGTGTGTGAGTGAGTGATCTCAGCATTCACGGCAGCTCTTGTGTGTGTGTTGTGTCTCTGTATGCCCTAGGGCAAGCCCATTGACTTTGGAGGGGTGGATGAAAGCACAGCCAGGTGGGTGCAGGACTTCAGTGTGAAGCCCTATGCTACTCCTGCCAAGCTGGAGTCCATAGATGGTGAGATTACTCCTCCACACACACATACACACACACACACATCTCAGGTACACTCAATCACTCCCACCACAGACAAGCAGACTACACTTTGATAGTCACACACTGTGCAGCTCTACAGCACATTTGTTGGCCCATGTGTTTGTTGTGCAGCACTAACAGGTGTGTGTGTTTGCGTGTGTGTGTGTGTATGTAGGTGCACGCTACCAGGCTCTATTGATCCCAGACTGTCCCGGTGCCCTGACTGACCTTGCCCACAGCGGCTCTCTTGCTCGAATACTCACACATTTCACCTCTCAACAGAGTAAGAAACTCGCACACATCCTTTATCTCTCTTTGTCTCTCACATTTGATTACTTTTACAAAGAGTTTGAGTTTAAATCTGCTATGCACCTAGCACTTCAGGTATGTACAACATAAATGAATATGCACAAGCAGTATCTGTGTGTGTGTGTGTGTGTGTATACAGAGCCAGTGTGTGCCATAGGGCAGGGAGTTTCTGCACTCTGCTGTGCTACAGAAGGCCAGCGGTGGATGTTCAGTGGCTATTGCCTTACAGGGGTGAGTCACTACCCCTCTTTCACCACCAGGGGACGCCAGTGTGCGGTAGCATTTACACCGGTGTCTTGTCTCACTGGTCATGGCGCTGTAATGAGGTAATACCAATAGTATATACAATACTCATACAGGAATGGTTGGTACTCACTCAGTCTTGACTTCTTCTTCTCCAGCCCTCGGTATTCGAGCTGGTTCGCTCCCCAGACTTTGCCAACCTGCCCCTCATTGTGGAGGATTTTGTGAAAGACAGCGGGGGATCCTACACAGGTGTGTGTGTGTGTGTGGGGGGGGGTCTGCTGCAATGTACATTATATTTACTTTACATTACATTACAACCGCACTTTTTACGCAAAGCTAATTACAGTTGAAAACAGTCAAGTTAAGGCAAATAAATAATACAAGTCGTGCGTGCACTTCAATATAGATTACATGGTTAGTGAGTAACAGTCTTTAAGAGACATTCCAGGTTTTGCAGCTGACCTATTTTGTCCTGCAAGGTTATGTGCATTTCACGATACTACTAAGCTAACAGTCGTGCTGTATAAATTATTGCAGCACACAGCTTGCTATGCTGTGAACTGTAGTGTATCTGGAACAGGAAGCTTGTAAACTTTGTTACTATGGAAACCTTATAGTGCTGCTGCTGTGGCCAGTGATGTCATGCAAACTGATCATAGATCAGAGTACACTGGCCTAACTGTGGTGTTAGCTTTGACCACAGAGGGTAAGGCGTACTAACACCACCACGTCTATTACACTGTACAACTACAAGCACTTTAAGATGAGACAAATATAAAGTGGAATTATTAAAAGGTATTCCTATAATTACTACCGTACTGGACTGTTTGTGTTACAAGTTACACTCAAGTTACACTCCAGACCTATCTGAGCCCACACTGATGGGTCTGTCTCTCTGGCCCATTTCCATAGCGAGCCAGGAGGATGCCCTGCATGTGGTTCTGGACCGGCACCTGGTGACGGGTCAGAACCTCCAGTCCTCCACAGTGGCCATCAACAACCTCATCCTCCTGTGCAACAGCGGCCGTTAGCACAAACACCACCCACAGGCTGGGTCAGCCGAGCACAGCACAGCGGATTCAGACAGGACCAATCACATGCTGACATGAGGACCAATTCTTTGTCATGATTGGACATTCCAACAGTCAATCAGTCAGTATTTGAGTATTGTTGTTTTATAGCACATTTCATACAAAAGATGTAGCTCAAAGTGCTTTAACAGTTAAGTAAAGGAACATAAGACAGAAATACACAAGACCATTAAGCCAACTTGGAGAAAGGGGTGATTCTTCTAACAGAAGAGCCCTATGATCTTGCTTTGCGGGAAGGAAACAGCCTAAAGCCTCTTCTATTAGGAAGTTTACTACTTTATCAGAATCAGCCTATCCAGAATTGTCACTTATATTTAAGGGGAAATTTGGTGTCAAATAAACATTGGGTATGTTAAGATATGATAACGAATTGGTATGTTTGCTGAGGAGCAAAACTACACTGGCCTGTTGCATTTTGAACTTTACTATTTATACCGTTTTTTCGAAAAAGGCTCAAAATGCTAGTGATAAGAGCACGAAGTAACCTTGAAGATATCACTGTTTTTAAACCACTAAAAAAACTCCAAGTAGCTCCACACTTCCTTGGTAGTATAACAAGGGATCTGGCATTCAGAACGAGGCACTGAGAAGTGTACAATTTTTTTATTAAAAAGAGGGGGTCAGGATTTCGCAGGTTAGCTTCAGGCAGTTGGCAAGGCACTTCCTTGTCACCATTTTCCGAAATTGCATCCTGCCCACCACCATTTCCCCATGATGATTGGTGGGCTCTCCCCTTTCAGCAAGTTATCAGTTGGCTAGATAAATTGCACACACTTTCTGAAAATCATCCTAATTATTAGTGTTTTAGTAACTGCTTAGCAAAATTTATTTTTGTTTTTGCGTGTTTTAACATTTTTATGTTTTTTTTTACGTTTTATTTTAATGTCAGGATTACAAACAGTGTAAATACTATCTCCATCCACCTGTTGCCATTTCTCCTATGATTAATGGTGAATTACTAAATACGATCACTTTATCTACTGTGCTACTGTTATTTAAACTGACACGCACTATATGGGCAGGGCCGAATAAGTATGTACTGGGATTTTGGGGAAAGCCAGAGGATGTACACCGCCCCCCGCGAGAAAGTCCAATGCCCATCCATGACATAGCTTTGTGTCTCTCTGTCCCTTGTTCAGGGTTCCCACGGTCATGGAAATCCATGAATTGGATCCATCCATGGAAATGTTTGTAAATTCACTGAAAGTTTTGGAAAAGTCATGGAATTTTAGTTTATCCCTACAGCAACTACAGCATTCTGTTATCATTAGGCCTTAGGCAGTAAATGCATTGACAGTATTTTGAATGTTAAACATTTCATATTTAGCCCTGAAAGTATGCTAAATTCTAAATTCTGTTGTCAGTGAAAGAGTGGGAACCCTGCTTGTTGCACTCAAAACACCTGAGGGAAGACACACTACTTACAGTGGGGAAACCCTAAAGCTTATAACATTGTGTTTCTCCCATTCCTTGTGCTCACAATCATTTTTATTCTCATACAAAAACTGCCAAAAGTACCTTTTAAAAACAAACAAACCAAATACATCCAGTTCACCCAGTCCAACATCAGTTGAGTTGTTGAGATGTAAGTACATAAAAAAAAAACACACACACATATTGCATTGATGAGAAGGTAAGATGGTGTTTAACTGCCCGGAATGTGGCAGTTAAAAAGGTGTGATACAGACTTCCTCTGTGGCAGTTTCACAGGAAGTCATGAGAAGATTTGCTTCCTTCTAAACCTTACTGTGGCCAAAGTCACACCAACCACCAGCCAGTATCATGTCATGTGTGCCTGTTGTCAAAGTACATGTACCCTTTTTTCTCTGCCAACGCCACTGCACTGCATGTGAAACTTATGAATATTTTGTTTATTATAATGAACAGAAAACAACCGTGCTGATGTTTGACTTATTTCCATGGTATCCTCAGGCAGTGGGACATGATTGGCTGAGCTGTTGGGAGCAGCTCATATAGCATCAGCGACTGGCTTGTCCCCTCTGAGGACACAGAAAGTGCCTAGTGCTCGATTGCTATTTAAATCAATGCGCTCCAGTCCTCAGGAGAAGGTCTTCTTGGAAGAATGAGAATGACAAACTGCATGTGTAAAATTCCTCATTCTTTTGTGAAAGCCATCACGTCATTCTACCCTGACATCCAGGGCAGTATGGTAATCCCTGAACAATGCAAAATGCACACACACACAAAGCACACACACAGAGTTGAAATGGTCATCTGTACATTTGGTCCCCATGTCGTTGATCAGAGCAGGTCATAGAAGTAGTCCAAGCCCTGGCCCAGCTCCCACATGGAGATGCCTGCACCCAGTTCTGTGGCTAGCTTCACCCGCTGCTGCATAGACTGGGGAGGGAGCAGAGGTCAAAAGGTCAGAGAAAGATAAAGTGGTCCTCTCAACAATTTATATACCAGACGACAAGTGTCGCATGACAGAAAAATACAGTTGTGGACAGATGTCCCAGAGTAAAAGGCTCATAGTTCTGCCCTGCTAACAATAAAAAAAAAACATTACAAAATCAAACACTTATTCAAACCCATCAGATAACCACAACAGTCCAGAACTCGGAAATTTGAGTTGAGTGAATTTGAGTGAGAGTACGACAAAGACGGCACTGTTTTACATGCTTTGATGTACGCAACAAAATCTGCGATGCCCAAGCAGACAGATATGCTGTCTCTTTTACATCATATTCTGTTGAACATATATCATATACTCCACAGCTGTGGAGTAGCAGTCATTACTAGTGAAGGTTGCTAATGTCAGACAGGAATTCACACCTTTTTACACACAGTGTGTGCCGCCCACCACAGAGATGTTCTTACAGCATCAGATGCAACACTGGAAAAATTGTCAATAGAAAGGCACCAGGCAAACTTTGTAACGCCAAGATGGCTACTGTCTGCAAATATCCCACCTGTTCTGCTGCCAAGCGCCAATTATCTGCTGAACTGCACAAACGACGTTCCAATGATGTTGCAGTGTCATGCTCGGCTGTACCACACTTGCCATGTAATGATGCACTGCACGTGTGCAGTTTAAAATCACCCGTAAGAAAAATGGCTTTTAAAGCTTTATTTTGACACAACCCAGCAAACATTTCCAGCCATTGCAATCAAGTTTTTGTTGATTTCTACTGTGTATTTTTAAGTCCCTCAGTTATCGAAGAGTGAATATGCTCATGTCTGGCCATTCATTTAGGTAGGGCCTAGTCTTATTAACCCGAAATAGATCAGTACAGTCGTTGCCAAGATGGCCACCAAGAGCGGGGATTTGTCTACTCTAGAAGGACTTTGTCAAGCACTTTTTTCTGTTTCACGCCCATCTCTTCCTCTATCTCTCTTGCTCTTCTTCTATCTCTCTTACTCTTTTATCTGTCTGTCTTAGGCTTTCTGCTTTTTTAACACTCTCTCTCTCTTTCGCTGGCTTCTTTTTAGACTCATTTGCTAGATCCTTCTTTAAAGGAGTACTTCCAGGAGAAACCGTTTAGTACTTGCTCTTTTGAAATACGACAGGTCACCCCGAGTTGCATATGCATGCTGCACGTGAAAATGTTCTTCTAACCCGATTGCTTCCATTAGTCAGTGAAAGAAAGAAGGCAGAAAAACAAATGAATAAGAAAAAGGCCAACAAAGTGACGCAGGTTTGTAAATTAGAAAAAGCTATGCCACAGTTGTGATAACTGGAGAAGTTTTGTTGCAACACACATTCACTTAGCGAAGTATAGGTAAGTATGTGTGTTTGTGTAGAACGTTTAGATCTTCTGTTTGGTTCGCTATGACCGAATGGGCTTCGAATGATTGTAGCCTGTGACTAGCATAGCCAAGAACTTGTCATTCTCCTCCACCAAACTAGAACAGCCTGAAACGGAAGCACTAAAGCAAAACCGGCTCATAGGGCATTCATTAATTCTAGAGACCACCGCAAAATTAATGAAAACATGATGGAAGTACACCTTTAAACCTTTATCCTTTCCTAATCAAACTCATTTGCTGTGTACTTTTTTAAACACTCTCTCACTGTCTACTTCTTGAATACGCACACACATACAGTGCTGACAGAAAGTATTCACACATCTTCACTTTTTTCACATTTTGTTTTGAAACACTCAGAGTTAAAACAGAGTTTAGTAGTCTTTTTTTTACAAAATAGCCAAAAGTGACTAAATGAAAACATGTTTTCAGATATTTTTGTAAATTTATAAAAACATTCAGTACTTTCTGTCGTCACTGTATACACACAGTCTTTTAAGGTGAAATTAATGGAGACTAAAAAGGCTTCTTATGTGGCTATGTTTCCTGCAGTGCATTGATACATTGATACTGCAGGAAACATACCCTCATAAGAAGCCTTTATAGTGATAGTGTGATAGATGGTGGATAGGTGTGGTGAGCAGAGGTGAACACCGCAGGTTTAGAAAGTAAAAATCCTGCCACATTTGTTCCGTCCAATTCACCGAACCAGCTGATCCTAATTAGCACAACTCATCACGTTAGTGATTTGTAGTGTAACAACCTGTGTTAAGTGCTCAGGCAGAAGAAATAATATATGGCAGGATTGTGCTTTTTCGAGCCAGCTTGTCTGCCGCTGTGTAGTTAGTGAATAACTTCAGCTGTTTCAGTACTTTCTTACCTTGAGTGTTGGGTAGTACACCATGTGCTTCACACCATTGCTGCTGTAGTGTGGAAAATCGAACACAGAAACAGGTTCACAATGCTTACCACAACTGTAGGACATGTTTAGCTGAAGTAGAGGAAGAATTGTCTTCACTCTCCAGCAGGCCTATACATTAGAGGCAGGCATACATGCATAGATGTACACAGAAACACAACTACACACACACACACACACTTCAAGCAATGCCTGCATTCGAGGGCCTCTCTTTCACACTACTACTACTATTGGAAGTCACTTTAGATAAAGGCATCTGTTAAAAACATAAACACTGTAATAGTAATAACAAGAACAGTAATCATAAACATTACAAAGATTTTTTTCTCTCTCTGACACACACACACACCTCTTGTAGCTGAAATAATGCTCGCCACACACACACACACCTCTTGTAGCTGAAGTAATGCTCTCCACACACACACACACACACACACACACACACACACGCACCTCTTGTAGCTGAAGTAATGCTCTCCACACACACACTCACACACACACACACACCTCTTGTAGCTGAAGTAATGCTCTCCACACACACACACACCTCTTGTAGCTGAAGTAATGCTCTTCACACACACACACACACACACACACACACACACACACACACACACACACACACACACACACACACACACACACCTCTTGTAGCTGAAGTAATGCTCTCCTGCCTGTTCGTCCCACTGCAGTTTGGGTCGGATCTCCCTCAGCAGCTCAATGTACCTGCAGGAAAATGGTTCGATGGGCAGGTGTCACTACTAGTAGAGGTACACAGGTGGGGTTATGACTACATTTATACAGTATTTCTAACTGTAGTGGTATGCAGGTGCGGTTATGACTACTGTGTACAGTGATCCATCAAGGTGGTTACTTTCCAGAACCCCTCGCGATAAATCCGCGATATAGGTAGACCATATAGAAAACATTTTATTTCTCACCTGATGTTTTAATACATTTACTGTACGTATTATAACTGTATTTTATTCAATATCTTACAGTATCGTTATCATAAGTTCTATTATTGTTCTGACAACCTTTTCTTTAGCATACATGGTGACATAGCATGCATATATTAATGTAAAAAACATGATACATGTAGAGGTGTACAGGTGCAGTTATGACTACATGTAGTGGCATACAGAGGCAGTTGTCAGACAGAGAGTTATACAGGTGCGGTTATTATTATTGAATAGAGTAGGATAGGCAGTTATTATTATTTTTATTGTTATACAGGTGTGGTTATTATTATTGAATAGAGTAGTATAGGCAGTTATTATTATTTTTATTGTTATACAGGTGCGGTTATTATAATTAAATAGAGTAGTATAGGCAGTTATTCTTATTTTTATTGTTGTACAAGTGTGGTTATTATTATTGAATAGAGTAGAATAGGCAGTTATTAATATTTTTATTGTTATACAGGTGTGGGGTTTGTGTGTGTATGACTGACCGGTCTCCCAGGAGGGGTTCTGCCCCCCCTTGAGTAGAGAAGTCTAGGCCATAGAGGTTGAGGCCCAGCAGAATCTTCTGCCTCCATAAGCCCTGCGGGTCCAGCTGCAGCACACAGTCACGCATCCATGGCAACGGGGCACTGGGGCCCGGCCTGCCTCATACCAAACAGGAAGCAGGAAGTGGTAGGCAGGAAGTAAGCAATAGGGCATGGCACATAGCAGTTTCATTCAACACTTTTTAACTATGTAAGAGATAATGGACGACACAGCTTGAGAGGATGAAAGATTTTTACATTCTGAGATTGGAGCAGTGTAATGTTGTTAGGCTGTGTGTGTGTGTGTGTGTGTGTTACCTGCTGGGACTGGAGTAGTCGTATGTCATAAGACTAAAGGCGTCCACCACAGGAGCCAACTTCTCAAACTCCTCTCTCCCAAACATCCCTGGCTGGCCCGACCTTAGAGTGTCACACACACACACACACACACACACACACACACACACACACACACACACACAGTCTGCACTTGCCCACTGCTTTAAGCACATGTGTACATAAAGGGTCATTGTGTACATATCTGTAAGTGTTTACATAAAACAGGCAAAGACAGTATGCTCATACGTGTGTGTGTGTGTGTGTGTGTGTGTGTGTGTGTGTGTGTGTGTGTGTATGTGTGTGTGTGTGTGTGTGTACGTGTATTACCCTGGGGCTACAGCAGGTGGAATGACCAGCACACAACTCAGCTTCCCAGCCTTCAGAGCCTCACACAAATGTGTGACCAGGTGCACCAGCTCACTACAACACACACACACACAGATTAACAAAATATATTTACAAAACACACACAGACATGGCTGTCAGGGGCAAAAGATGTTTCTAAGGATGCACTAGTTGACAGCAGTTGAAGGTTGTATACGCTACTTCATGACTGATATCATTATAAAATAAGACGCATGACAGCATAGTGCCACTGTGCCACATCGCATTTTGTGATGTTTGAACTTCATAAATATAACTCTTTTAACCACACACATGCATATGTATAAACCCACATCCTTTGTAACTGGTATTCATGATACACAGGGCTGCATACTCAAACACAGCCACACACACACCCACAGACCCACGGACCCACACATAGACATACACGTACAGACACACATGCAAATGCCTGAGCAAACTTACATGTTATAACTTTTCCCCCATATACATGAATTACCACAGATGGACAGACAGACAGACAGAGGAAGAGAGAGAGATAGACAGACACACACACAAAGACAGACACACACACACACACTGACTTTCTCTTGTTTCCTCCCAGCTGACTCCACAGCTCCAAAGTAAAGCCATCAAAATTTTCTGCCTATGAAGTCAAAGCAGATAACCACAGTTACTTCTACAATAAACAGAGTGAAAGATAATCCCAGTTACTTTCACCATAGACAGAGTCAAAGATAGTGCCAGTTTTTTCCACCACAGACAGAGTCAAAGATAATCCCAGTTACTTCCACAATAAACAGAGTCAAAGATAATCCCAGTTACTTCCACCACAGACAGTCAAAGCAGATAATCCCTGTTGGTACCAACACATATTGCTTCACTGCTGACCCAAGTCTATATAACTAAACATCTAACCTCAGTGTATACAGGTGCAATCAAAAATATTCAACCCCCCACACAAAAAGGTTTATTTGCAACATATACAAACTTTCTGTAATAAACAAACCATTCACACAGAAACTAAACATAAACAAAACTGTGTACAAGAAAAAAAAAAAAAAATCATGCATTCATTGCATGATTCACACAGAAAACAAACGGTTTTCTTTTTTACGAAACCCACTTCCACCTTCTCTCTGCCCAGCCACTTTACCACCTCACCTACACCCACCTCCAACACCGACCACCCCTACATCCACCTCCAACACCCACCTCACCTACACCCACCTCACCTACACCCACCTCCAACACCGACCACCCCTACATCCACCTCCAACACCCACCTCACCTACACCCACCTCCAACACCGACCACCCCTACATCCACCTCCAACACCCACCTCACCTACACCCACCTCCAACAACGACCTCCCCTACATCCACCTCCAACACCCACCTCACTTACACCCACCTCACCTACACCCACCTCCAACACCGACCACCCCTACATTCACCTCCAACACCCACCTCACCTACACCCACCTCACCTACACCCACCTCCAACACCGACCTCCCCTACATCCACCTCCAACACCCACCTCACCTACACCCACCTCACCTACATCCACCTCCAACACCCACCTCACCTACACCCACCTCCAACACCCACCTCACCTACACCCACCTCACCTACACCCACCTCACCTACACCCACCTCCAACACCGACCACCCCTACATTCACCTCCAACACCCACCTCGACCTCCCCTACACCCACCACCCCTACATTCACCTCCAACACTCACCTCACCTACATTCACCTCCCTTAGACCCACCTCCCCTACACCAACCACCCCTACACCCACCTCACCTACATTCATCTCCAAAACCCACCCACCTCACCTACACCCACCTCACCTACACCCACCTCACCTACACCCACCTCCCCTACATTCATCTCCAACACCCACCTCCAACACCCAACTCCTCTGCCACTTTCCCTACACCCACCTTCATCACCCACCTCCCCTACACCGACCTCCTCTACCACCTCTACCCTACACCCACCTCCCCTACACCGACCTCCTCTACCACCTCTACCCTACACCCACCTCCCCTACATCCACCTCCAACACCCACCTTCCCTACACCTACCTCCAACACCCAGCTCCTCTACCACCTCTCCCCCACACCCACCTTCCCGACCTCCACGACCTCCCTGCCCAGTTCCTCGATCTCATCCTCGCTGTCCAGCACGCTCATGTAGTCCTGGTAGGACCAGCTGTCAAACAGCAGACGAGGCACTAGGGTTGGGGTGGGGGTGAAGGCAGGAAAGAAAGGAGTGAGGGAGGGAGAGAGGGAGGGAGGGATGGAGAGAGAAAGAGAATCAATATGTATGTTACTAGATAGAGGTGAAAAGATGAATGAATTGCCTAAAAAACTCTCTGGAGTTTGACCTGTGCCTGACCGACGGTGTAGACTGCAGTCATACTCACGTATTTTGTTCTTCTTGTTGGCTTTTCTAACAGCTTTGACCCAACCTGCCGACCACAGACACACAGACACAAAAACAATGCCAAAATGAAAACCTGTTGTAGGAGGCCAGCGGGCAAGTAGCTGGCCATCTACTGTCTACTGATGGCATGTGTGTGTGTGTGTGTGTGTGTGTTGTAAGTTTGTGTGTGTGTGTGTGTGTGTGTGTGTGTGTGTGTGTGTGTGTGTGTGTGTGTACCAGGGTCATGGTCATGTAGGCCGGTGACATGGTAACTCTCGGGACCTCGCCGTCTGAGCTGAAGCCACACTGGAGACACAGAGGTGAGTTTGGGGCCAAAGAGCTTTGCAATGTCGTAACCATGGGAATTCCACTGCGGGTTTGGGAGAGGAAGAGAGGGAGACAGAGAAAGACAGAGACAGAGAAAGACAGACAGACAGATGTTAATTGTTAATGTGGTGAAAGCCCCCCACCCCACCCCACCCCACCACCACACAACCCATTTGCCATCAGGTTAGCAAGAGCAGTGCGGTGTTACTGTACGGCTGTGCGTTGACTCACGGGGGTGATGTAGCCTAGCACTGCGCCTTGGAAGTGCCGTTTGGCTACAGCCTGCGGGCAGTACCGCCTCTCCTCACGGACAATGTCCCGCCACTGCGGGTCTGTCACAACCAGACCTCTCTCTTGAACCGGTCTGTCCGCTATTGCAGTCTGACAAACACATACACAAAAGAAGTTAATGGGAGAGAAGACAGACAGACGCACAGGTTCAAAGTCGTACTGTCCGTGCCCAGATTATACGTGAGTGAAGTGCGAAATCGATGCTATTTGTTGTGTTAAAAAACAACCTCTGTATCTTGCGACTTGGAGGGCTTCTTGATGTCTGTTTTGGATAAAGTGCTGCCAACCAGCGACAGCCACGTACAGGAGCACACGAGTGTTAACGTTAATACTGCTCTCATTTCACCTCCTGTTCAAAGAGACACATGCATACACCGTCATCTATGCACATTTAATCTTGCTGTTCATGTCGACTGGTGAAAGGGCAGAACACAAACAACCACAGGGACAGAATGACACTACATGATTCGACTTAATGAGTTCACCTGCGGCAAAGGCATATTAACTTTTAAGTAGTTAATGCTCAAAAGAAACGTTGACTAAATACTGAAGAACAAATCTTCTTGTCTGTAAGACGAATGGTCAAGTTAAATGGTTTGCTCATTGTATTGTGTGGATGGCTAGTGTTCGTTTTACAACCAACCAATGCCCTGACATGTAATATTAGAGAAAATATAATGTTTAAGCCTAGTTCGTTGCTGCAGGCGTAGCACGTAAATTAGCATCAAGTTGGCAAAGAACGCAAGGTACAACTGAGCAGCATTATAAATCGGTCTTCTGCCGTCATATATCTCCCATAAAAGTGAATGCTTACAACTTGCCTGATATCGTTCATGAGATAACTTGCTGTAATGCTTGCTGTGTGCTACACTGACATCGTAACATCCCCGTCAGCATTCTGCTCATGCAACTTGCCAAGTCGTGGAGAGTCACGTGACCAAGATGTCAAATGCGGCTTCCGGTATAGCTCTACAGAATAAAAGCAAAGATCAGGCCAGATTTGATTCAAACCCGCCTGTGACCGATGTGCGGCCTCTTTGCTTTTATTTCCAAACCATTTCCGAACCTATCAGTCAAAGTAGAACACCTCTGGTCATTAAAATAATAATAATAACAATAATAATAATAATAATAATAAACGATTTAATTCCAACTCTATGGTTAACAAGGAAAAACAAATGATCACTACAGTTGCGATCAAAGTTTTTAGCCCCCCTTATGAAATTAGACAAAACTCTTGATTTCTCCATGGAAATGACCGTTAACAACAAGTGTTTATAGTGTATTTGTTTCCAAAATAACAAATGATTAGGATATTTTACTGATACACTGAGTTGAAACAAGAAAAATGACATGTCCAAAATTATTAGCCCCCTGGCCATTAAGAGTCAATAGTTTACCCTTTCTGAGCCACAACCGACAACAACCTCTTAGCATAGTTCTTTACTAGGTTGGCACAGGTCTGACCTATTCTTCCATTGCAAATTGTTCCAGCAGGTCCAAATTGCATGGTTTCTGAGCATGGACATTCATTTTAAGCACCCGCCACAGATTCTCAATAGGATTGAGGTCTGGGCTCTGTGCAGGCCACTGCAGGACCTTGGTTTTGGTATCCTTAAAGAACTGTTAGACCAATTTTGATGTATGCTTTGGGTCATTGTCTTGTAAAAAGACCCAGCAACGACCAACAAAGGCAAGATTACGAGCAGATTTATCCCTCAAAATTTCAACATAATTTTCTTTTGTCATGATGCCATGCACCCGAACAAAGCTCCCTCTTACTGAGGCTGCAAAACAGCCCCACAGCATGATGCTCCACCACCATGTTTAACTTTGGGAACTGTGTTCTTCAGGTTGAAGGTCTCTCCCTTTCTTCTCCAAACAAGCAACATTCAACTGGAAAGCATAGCACAAAGCACAAACTTCCAAAACTCATCTTTACCTTTCAAATGTTTACAGGCAAACCCCACCACAGCCCTCACAACTCCAGAAGGGGCCAGCTCAGCAACAATTGTATTAAATGTCTGGGGCTGGATGTCTGGATGTGGATGTCTGAGGCCTTCAACCCAAAACCTAGCAGGACTGGAAAATTACATTATATTACTATATATAACCTTTCATCTGCTATAATTGAACCGCAAAACTATTTTGTAAGGATGTTACATTTTCAGCAGGGGACTGGGTTGTATAATTATGATGCTTCATGCTGTACATTCACTGATTGATTGTATGTTATTGCTTTCTTTCTTGTGTAACCTAATACAACATCGCCTATTTAGTGTGCAGCCAGCCAAGGTAAAATAGTAGCCTAGACATGGCCAGAATCATTTTCAGTAAGCCTAGCTAAAATACTTTCCCTATTAAGCTCAGAGCAGGGTTTTGCGTTATTCCTCAACATCCCTGAAGTTGCAGGTGGGGGGCAGTTTAATTGCATAGGCCTATCTACCAGAATCCACTCTACAGTACAGACATGTTTATGGTTGCTTGTGGATGCATCCCATACGTAATGTATTTTTTAAAGATCCTCTAAGCAAACAAAAATAAGCTCAAATGTCATTTTACAAGCCCCATGTCAACCTTATATTTGGGCTGGGGATTGGAATGGTTTGTTTTGGGTAAATGGCGCCCTCTCTTGGCAGACACAATAGAACTATATTGCTTTCCATGATACTACATTACAATCAGGCGTTGTTCGTGCCCTTTTTTAGTGCCTAATTAAAATCCTTTTACATCCTTGAATTTCCTTATTTTAACACAAAACAGAAAGCTGTTGTCTGACAGACAAGTCTGATGGATCAAATTAAACCTGCAAGTAGAGGTCCTGACTGAGACCTGCCAACTGTCTCTGTGATAAAAAAAAAGATGCCCCTCTCAGAAAGACTGTAGGTAGGGTGCAAGTAAAATGGCAGCTTTGATAGTACGCAATGTCTGTAAACACAAAGGTGAAATTCCTACCACCTCAAGTGTTGCGTGACCAAGGGTTCATATCAAGTTTGAGCTTTGATCATATACAATAATTGTAGCAATAAATGTTATCTTTCTAGACCTTTGCTTCCACTATAAATTGTTTCTCAAGGAGTGAAAGAGAAAGTGTGCAACTGGGACAGACGGACAGACTAATCTTTAAGGATCAGAGCGATGACATCAAGCTTTATCATCACATTTGGTGCTTGTTATGTCTCCAGCGTGTTATTGAATCTCAAATAAAATACTTTTATCTCCTTTTTCCTTTCCTTTGTAGTTGGGGTATGGTGCAGAATACGTTTTAAGACATGACAACAACTTTTTTAGATCCTTTTTGGATCCTTGCTTTTTGGATGCTGTTGGATAAAAAAAAAATTGCTGCCTCGCTCTCTGTTATGCCTTCCAGGGAGGAAAAGTTAATAATACACTACTTTGGGCAGTGTAACATGTGGCAAACATGTGTCTGTATATTTACTTTTCCTCAAATAAACAAATGAGTTTCAAAAACCTTGTTTCTGGAACCTTCTTGTGTCTGTACCTGTTGTTATACTGCAGTGGGTCTGTCTGTGAACCTTGCTCCTGTTGATGCAGCTCTTAGATGATGTCTCCTCACTCATGTCAGTGGTCCAAGCTGTGGTGCTTATTTTCCCTTAACGACCTTTCATTATTACAATGTGTATGGCTGACTGTGCCCTACTAACCAATACAGGTAACTTTTTCTGGCTGACCTGAATGCATCTTTATGACATTTTATGGTCAAATAAAATAGAAAATACAAAATACAAAGGTCTTTAAAAGCTGGCATATTTTTATCAGCTCTTGCTGTTTGGCAATAAACATTTGTTGCACGTACACAGAGGTATTTAATAAGTACTTCTCAAGGTGATTGAGGAATATTAATAGTTTTTTTTTGTAATTTATCTACGCGCATCACCAGAGCTGTGGGAGGTGGGATGTTAGGATGATTAGGGTTTAGCATTGACAGCAGACCCTTCAGGGGGACTACTGATATTCCCTTTAAAATTTGCAGTGGTGCGCCTAAATTTATCTGAACTTCAGTGGTTTTAGTGTTAATGCTTATTCGACATTATAAAACTCTGTCACAGTTGTCATTTATAGCAGTGATACAGAGTGAAAGCCACATTGTTATCACAGCCCCTTACTGGGCCTCTTATCATGTTGTTAACATGGCTGAAAGACAGTTTGTGACACCTCCAATGACAACAACTGCCACCAGGGTCACATTTCTAGGCTATATGTGTCCACCTGTTCTCTGTGTGGTGGCTATTTGTGTATGTCCAGAAGAGCAGTAAGAATGAATGCAATGACGTGCATGGATAAGGAAATGCCTTTTTATATCAGGGGTGCAAATGTCACGCATTGGAATAGAACAAGTTAGTTTATCAGAAAGGATTGATTGTAAATCTTCTCTGCTCTGCAGGTGCAAGGTATATTGAGTTTAGACAGCTGAAGTTGTTTATGTCAGATAAAACCTGGTTACAAATGTACTCTAACGTGTGTGCTTTCAGTTTCCACATTTGTCAGTGTTTTACAGCCTAATAAAGTAGCGTATGCCATCAGTAATGATAGGACAAACACAAAGAGAAAGAAACTTCTAAAAAACGAAACAGGTGTGCTCTTTACACCACCTCCTCCTGAGATGTCTGCAAAGTCTGATTTCAGTCCATCAACGCACAGGTGCACCCAGTCTTTCATACATTAAGACGATAGTAACTGATCATGTAGTGGTATTGGTATTGTGCTAAAAACACAGATTGATGAGGAAAACTGATTGCTATAATGTCCAGTTTAAGTTTCCATTAAAGAGTAAATTCAAAGATGTGGTCAATCTGGAGGATGTGCTGTAGTCTGTAATGTTGTTTTCAATATTTGGCCTTGTAGAAGTAGAAGAGAGAGAAGTAAAAGTCTTTGTTATTGTAAAAGTACAGCAAGATGCCATTCGGAGCAGGAAACAATAAATAAAAGTCGTTAAATAGAATATAGGTTGTAAAATGTACTCCAGTACATACAAATAAAAATATAAACCAGATATTTAAATTTACCTTAAAGGCTTCATTCTGCGAGGAACGATTGCCTGATTACCCCGATTGCCTGCATTAGTCAATGAAAGAAAATAAGCAGAAAAGTGAGCGAATAAGAAAAAGTCTTGCCACAGCTGTGATTACCAGAAGAGTCTCGTTGCAGGAGTGTCGTTACAGTACACATTCACTTAGCGAAATATAGGTAACCAATGTTTATTTGTTTAGGATATTTAAATCTTCTCTTGGGTGTGCTATGAAGGAATGGGCTTTGAATGATAGTAGCCTGTGACTATAGCCGAGAACCTGCCATTCTCTCTGCTCCATCTCCTCCACCAAACTAGAACAGCCTGAAACAGAATGAATGAAAAATGATGCAATGACACCTTTAAAAAGTTGCAGTCACAAGGTACCAGGTGTAAATAAATAAGTGCATGAGTATTGCGCAGCAGTAAAGTAGTACTGCACAACACAGTAGTATTGCATGAAGTCCACGAGTATGTTGTTTGCTCTAGCTGGCTGAAGAGAAGAACAGAGACAAGTACAACTCAAAACAGAGTACACAGTTAAACCAAAAGCGTTTACTAGTTAGTTTAAACAAATACGGAAGTTAAGACTGATTGCAGGGCTGGTGTGGCAGACAAGTCATCTAACATTAGATTCAGTGTATAGCCAACTTAATAAACAAGCAACTAAGTGTATACTGATTATGTCTTCAATGCTGACTTTAAGTAGTGTCACATGATAATTTGTTAGGGTTTGGAAAACATAAAGTGTTTCACATCTTAACTTAATGACCTGTAAATGTCAACATGTTTTTAGGAACTGAGACACCAGAGTAGGTATCAGAGCAATGAAAACACTTCTAGTCCTTTTACGTATATGTAATTACATATAACACACTGGCAAACACACATGCAAACACACACACACACACACACACACACACACACACACACACACACACACACACACACACACACACACACACACACACACACACACACACACACACACACACACACACACACACACACACACACACACACACTCTCTCTCTCCCTTCCTCTTTTTCCCTTCTTTTTATCTCTCCTCCCTGTCTCTCTCCCCCTCAATTCAATTCAATTCAATTCAAGTGACGAGTCTAAGGGAAAAATGGCACAAAATTATATTTTTCCAAGTTACTCCCCCCTTATCGGTAGTTGCATTGAAACCCCAGCTTTTTCAACAGTAATCCTGTGAATAAACGGGCATAGTCTTGAGCTAGAAACATTATAAAAATACCATTTACTTATAAAATCAAATAACAAAGAAAAAATTGTAAATTCCATTTTCCTAGTGCCTGTATTTTGTGACCATGCCTGTTTTTGTTGTGGACATGCAGAAAAACAATACATATGTACATTTAAATATAACAGAAAACAGTAAATCTTTTAGTAGGTATGTGTATTCATGTGTGTGTGCGTGTGTGTGTGTGTGTGTGTGTGTGTGTGTGTGTGTGTGTGTGTGTGTGTGTGTGTGTGTGTGTGTGTGTGTGTGAATGTGTGCAGCTGTGGTGTGTATGAGTAGGTGTGTGTGTGTGTGTGTTTGTGTGTGTGTGTGTGTGTGTGTCTGTGTGTGTGAATGTGTGCAGCTGTGGTGTGTGTGAGTAGGTGTGTGTGTGTGTGTGTGTGTGTGTGTGTGTGTGTGTGTGTGTGTGTGTGTGTGTGAATGTGTGCAGCTGTGGTGTGTGTGAGTAGGTGTGTGTGTCTGTGTGTTTGTCTGTGTGTGTGAATGTGTGCAGCTGTGGTGTGTATGAGTAGGTGTGTGTGTGTGTGTGTGTGTGTGTGTGTGTGTACAGCTGTGGTGTGTGTGAGTAGGTGTGTGTGTGTGTGTGTGTGTGTGTGTGTGTGTGTGTGTGTGTGTGTGTGTGTGTGTGTGTGTGTGTGTGTGTGTGAATGTGTGCAGCTGTGATGTGTATGAGTAGGTGTGTGTGTCTGTTTGTGTGAATGTGTACAGCTGATGTGTGTGTGAGTAGGTGTTGTATGTGTGCATTTAAGGGTACATCACTGTGAGATCATTCTTTTCTTTTTGTCGCAGGTGCATACATAATGTGCAGCTGGAATTGCAGTCTTTATCCTCTCCTAATACATATTTAATTTTTTTTTCCATGTTCGATATTTGGAAAAGGTGGATATATTTTTTGAAATTTTGGGTAGAATTTGGTCCGAATGTCTTGGTAATTTGGAAAGCTGGTGAGAAAGTTTAATTCAGACTTCAGTTTCCTGAGTATGACAATACAAGCACAGCCTGATTTCTGTTAGGCATCTAAGTTTGCCTGTGCCTGCCGGTCTCTACTGCTAGATGGTGATTGCTGAGCCTGTACTTGGTTAATGTTTTAATTTAGTGTGTCTCATCATTTTTAGATATTCTGCCAATTTGTATTCTCTTTTTAGGGTCAAATAATTTGCAGTGTAGTTTGTTTTATTTTTGTGTTGCTTCATGCCAATATGCCAAATATTTTTCTTTTCGCAAATGTGGAATTTGGTTTGCATTCATTATGGAGGGAAAGCCTTGGAATTCGGTTGGCATTCATTATGGAGGTAAAGCTCGTGTCATTAACTTGATTATTTTGTTTTGCTCAAGGTTTAGCATCTCTCTCTGTCTCTCTCTCTCTCTCTCTCTCTCTCTCTCTCTCTCTCTCTCTCTCTCTCTTTCTTTCTCTCTTTCTCTTGCTCTCTCTCATTACATGTCTGTCTTCCTCATTTGACAGAAAGAGAGAGAGAGAGTCAGAGATAGAAAGAGAGAGATAGATAGAGAGAGCGAGAGCAAGAGAGAGAGAGAAAGAGAAAGAGATAGGGGGTTTAGAGAGAGGTTTTGAAAGGAGGCTAACTGCTGTGGTTTATGTCAGATCTTTATGGAGGGGGCAGAGACCAGAGCACGAGGACAGATCCAGTGTTGAACAGGTACAATTTAACTAACCACTTGTTTCATGCCTGTTTCTCATGTCAGCATGCTCTACCATTATAGTAACAAATAATTTTTCTATAATACTGAGAAAGCATATCAGGGATACGTTTTACATTACACTTAACAGATGCTTTTATCCAAAGCGACTTACAATATAGGACAGAAATCAAGCTGTAGATATGCACAGGTAAACAAAGTAAGCAAGAGCATAACAAAGTACTGGACGGTGCTGGGAGGTGAAGGTTAGCATTATTGGATTCTTGGATACTTGTTGCATTTTTTTTTTCTAAATAAAGAGCCGTGCTTTTGTTTTGAATCCCCTCTTCGATTAACCATGACAAATTTTTTATGTTTTTCCATTGTGTCTACGTTCTATTGTGACATTAGTGTTGCCTTGCAGTAAAGAAACCTTACACACTAAGACTAATTGATTTCACTGGTGTTCCTCTTGCACTGCAATACTAAAACCTAGCACCACCACAGTGGCATGTTTCCCTTTAGTTTATATCCATTCACCAGCATGGAGTAACACACCGCATGGCTTTGATGTGTTTCAGGTGACTACAGCTGTCTGCCATGTCACAGACACCAAAGCCCAGGTATTTCTCATGATATCTGCCTCTCGTTTGCTGCTGTTGAGAGACCTGGAGGCAGATTGACAAAACATTTTTTTTTCTTAAGAAAATGTTGGGGAATACCACTTAAGATTATTCTTAGGAACTTCCTGTTTTTTTTCTTCTTAAGAATCTTTTTAAGTTTTATGTTGACGAATCGTTAGTGAATCCAGCCCCTGCTATATGTATGGTTGTATAATGTTTATGTGTTTGTTTCTCCTACCAGTTTGTTAATAACTTTTGTGATCTTAGTCTCACAAAGGTCTCTTTCACACTGACAGCTATATACACAGAAGAGCTTTCACATTTTTGTGTAGGAATATTTGTAGGAAAACAGCATCTACAGCATGATATAACTCAACCCATCAGAACTATCCATACTTACAGGTCACAAGACACAGTCATTTTAAACAGTGTGTGACTTTGTAAATCTCACTGTGTGTGTGTGTGTGTGTGTGTGTGTGTGTGTGTGTGTGTGTGTGTGTGTGTGTGTGTGTGTGTGTGTGTGTGTGTGTGTGTGTGTGTGTGTGTGTGTGTACATGTATGTTTCTTGCGTCAAGCAGTGCTGGTGTCCGGAACACCAACCTGATCGCCAGTAGTGGGGCAAACATCAGCGCCAACACCTTCGAAGGATGCAATATCCAAACGGCCTATTTCAGTTGAGTGACTGATTCTCTTTGAGTTTCCAGTAATCCCTGTCTGCACTCTGTGCTATGAACAGTAGTAACTCCAGTCTCCCAGTCTTTGTATTATGGGAACTGTACACAGACCCCTTAGTGTCTTAGTTGGTTACACTCGCATGTGAAGACCCCTTTCAATAACAATACCCATCCAGATAATATTCTTTCGGTTTTGTGCTTTTTTATTCCTGTTATGTAAAGATGGTTTGTTGTATATTACCCACCATGACCTCTGATCAGGCTAAATAGGGGTCATTACTGCATTAAATTACAGGGATGTAAATCATTGCCTTGGCAAGTATTGCTGTCTACTGCTAAATTAATGTTTAACAACGAAGCACAATGTCACACAGATACACAAAATCTGGTTATCTGGTGGCTTATGAGGGGTGCATTGCATCTACTGTGAGGGTTGGCTGCCTGTAGAGAGAAATGTTCTCAGACATTTTATTTTATTTTATTTTATTTTAGGTTCCCCAGCATCCAGTCCTGAACTGCCTCCTGACAAAGGTAACCTCACACACTGGAGACTGTGTAACACTCATTTATATGCTTGTAATTTATATTGCACTGTATATTAGGGCTGGGCGATATGGCTGAAATCTGTATCACGATATAAGTGTTTCATATCGGTCGATATCGATAATTATTGAAACATTGTGTGACCTATTTAAAAGTAACAGGAGGGAAAAATCTATTCATTTTTATTTTTTTAACTTAACCTTCCTCTGACAGGCAATAAGCATTCAGGCAAAATGACTGTCAAATGAAATTGAGTGATCCGAGAAAGCCCCGGCTGTCTGAACAGTGTGAACACATTAGGATAAGTGGTTTTGATAAAGTGGTATTGTATCATTGAAAATATATCGATATGGCGATATAGTGTCAAATACATATCGATATAAATATTACGATACGATATTACGATAATATCGATATATCGCCCAGCCCTACTGTATATACCTCACGTAGTGTTGCCAATAATGAAATGAATAAGCAGCGGGTAGTAAAACGTTACCTCTAACACTAACACTCTAACTTACAAAAATACAGAGTGAGAGTACTGTATGACTGTCGAGAGCAAGATACTTATGAGGTCCTGGGCTTACACACACACACACACGCTCGCATGCGCACACGTACTGGAGCACACACACACACACACGCACACACACACATGCGCACAGACATATACTCACACATGTACATACACACACACACACACACACACACACACACACACACACACACACACACACACACACACACACACACACACACACACACACACACCTAACATCTATAGTGGTGTGAAAACATTTTTGCCCCTTTTCCTGATTTCTTATGTCTTCTTTGTTGTTTGTCACACCTAAAAGTTTCAGTTCATCAAACAAATTTAAATATTAGTCAAAGATAACACAAGTAATAACAAAATGCACTTTTTACATGAAGGTTTTTATTATTAGGGGGAAAAAAATCCAAACCTACCTGGCCCTGTGTGAAAAAATGATTGCCCCCGTTAAAACATAACTGTGTTTTCTTACACCTGAGTTCAATTTCTCTAGATACACCCAGGCCTGATTACTGCCACACCTGTTATCAACCAAGAAATCACTTAAAAAGGACCTGCCTGACAAAGTGAAACCAAAAGATCCTCAAAAGCTAGACATCAGAAATTCAGAAATAAACACGAAAAAAAGTAATTGAGATCTATTGAGATTAAGATCTATCAGTCTGGAAAAGGTTATAAAGCCATTTCTAAAGCTTTGGGACTCAGGTGAGCCACAACGAGAGCCATTATTCACAAATGGCTTCCCAGGAGTGGTTGTCCGACCAACATTAACCCAGGAGCACAGCGACGGCTCATCCATGAGGTTCAGGACTCCACCATAAGAAAGACACTAGCCAAAAATGGCCTGCATGGCAAAGTTCCAAGATGGAAACCACTGCTGAGCAAAGCGAACATTAACAATCGTCTCAATTTTGCCAGAAAACATCTTGATCCCCAATACGCCTGGGAAAATATTCTGTGGACTGACTAGACAAAAGTGGAACTTTTCAGAAGGTGTGTGTCCCATTACATCTGGCCTAAAAGTAATACTGCACTTCAGATCAAGAACATCATACCAACAGTAAAATATGGTGGTGGTAGTGTGATGGTCTGGGGCTGTTTTGCTGCTTCAGGACCTGGAAGACTTGCTGTGATAAATGGAACCATGAATTCTGCTGTCTACCAAAAAATCCTGAAGGAGAATGTCTGGCCATCTGTTCGTGACCTCAAGCTGAAACGAACTTGGGTTCTTTAGCAGGACAATGATCCATAACATACCAGTAAGTCCACCTCTGAATGGCTGAAGAAAACCAAAATGAATACTTTGGAGTGGCCTAGTCAAAGTCCTGACCTGAATCCTTTTGAGATGATGTGGCATGACCTTAAAAAGGCAGTTTATTCTCGGAAACCCTCCAATGTGGCTGAATTACAACAATTCTGCAAAGATGAGTGGGACAAAATTCCTCCACAGTGCTGTAAAAGACTCATTGAACATTATTGCAAACGCTTGATTGCAGTTATTGCTGCTAAGGGTGGTCCAACCAATTATTAGGTTTAGTGGGCAATCACTTTTTCACAAAGGGCCATGTAGGTTCAGATTTTTTCTCCCTCGATAATAAAAACCTTCATTTAGTGCATGTTCTGTTTGTGTTGTCTTTGACTAATATTTAAATGTATTTGATGATCTGAAACCTTTAAGTGTGACAAATATGCAAAAATCTAAGAAATCAGGAAGTGGGCAAACACTTTTTTCACACCACTGTAGTGTTGCCTATACACAGCCCAAAGCATCTTGCACTCCTACTGCATGGACTACTCCAAGTCTAGTGCAAACGGCACTTCTAAGAACAACAGCCCTATCACAAGAGATCACAATTTACACTGTCATAATTGTCATAATAATAAAATATCATTTTTTTTGCTCATACATAATGTGCAATGATACATTCCTTATAAAAATTGAATACATTGTAACATTGTAGTTTTGAAAAATAAGGTTAAGGTGTGGGCATGACTTCTGAAGACTATTCTTATACTTTGTGATTATTTTTTAGTAGAAATGTAGTTTTTGAAATCAAAAGCTGCTGTAGAAAAAAAATCGAAAGCCACCTTAATTTTCTGACAAGGACAAACTAACCAGATTTTAATAAACTATAAAATATGCTTGACTTTAAAGCCATGTTTAATTTATAATTCCTCATTCATATATTAACTGGTTGTTTATAACATTTATGTCATTTTGTCAGAGGAATTCCAAAAAGAACTCAAACTTTTACTGGAAGAGAACTATCAGTATGTTCGTGATGGAGGTTCCAAAAGAAGAACTCTTCTTAAACTCAATGACGTCTACACAGACATAGACATCACCATTTCTGACGAGAACAGTCAAGGGCCATCAGAAATCAAATGCACAGATATTTTTAACTCCACGCCAGGCAACAGCATCAGAACAGTGCTGACCAAGGGCATCGGTGGCACAGGGAAAACAGTGTGCGTACAGAAGTTCATCATTGACTGGGTTGAAGGAAAGTCCAATCAAGATGTGGACTTTATATTTCCGATTTCATTTAGTCACCTGAACAAAAAGGGGAACACCAGTCTGATGGGTTTGCTGAGAGAATTTTTCTGCAAAATTCACGAGAGCTTCTTGGGTCCTGAATACAAGACGGTCATCATTTTGGATGGGTTGCACGAGTACCAGTCCAGTCTCAGCTTCAACGGAGACGTTTTTCGTGACGTGAAGAAAGAGGCGTCGGTGGATGTGCTGCTGACCAACCTTGCCAGTGGACAGTACTCTGGAGTACTCCTCTGGATCACCTCTCGACCGGTGACAGCCACTCCACTGCTCCAGCACGTCGACAGGGTAACGGAGGTAAAAGGCTTTAATGACCAGCAAAAGAAGGAGTACTTCAGAAAGGTCTATAAGGGAAGTCACGAAAAGGCTGAGAAGGTCATCTCGTTGATGGACCAGTCAAAATCGCTGCGGGCTTTGTGTGCAATCCCAGCCTTCTGCCGAATTCTATCCATTACACTGAAGAATACAGATGAGAACATCAAAAGTCTGACACAACTGTTGGCAAGCTTCCTGTCACACCACATTTGCCAACTGAAAGAATCGAATGGGGAGGCAGGAGAAGTCAGCAAAGAAAAGGTGATACTCAACCTGGGACAGCTTGCATGGCATCTGCTTCAAAACGGTGATAAAAATGGTGAAAAATCATCCTTTAGTTCAACACAACTTCAAGAATTTGGCATTCAGGATAATGAGTACAAGGTATTGTCTGGGCTGTGCACAGAGGAAGCTGAAGACAATGACGATGAACTCATCTACTCCGAGGAACGAAAGTTTAGTTTTTTTAACCGTTGTGTCCAAGACTTTCTTGCAGCTGTGTACGTCATTGCGACATTCACCCGTGACAAGAGGAACCCAATTGAGCAAACAACTAGCACAAAGAAGTGGATGACAAAGGCAACAATGTTTGATGTCCACAAGTCTGCAGTGAAAAGGGCCATAAAGACCAGAGAAGGACATCTGGACGTTTTCGTGAAATCTCTCCTCAGCCTCTCTGAGAAGTCAAACCAGAAATTTGTTCAGCAGGTCATGGCATGGATCAAGTCTGATAGTGCATCTCTAGAATGGAAAGACGACACTGACAAAACAAAAAACTACATATCCAAGAAACTAAACAGAGATAGAAGACAGAAGACAGAAGGATGCAGTGCTAAACTCATAGAGTTTCTTAGCGAATTGAAAGATGAAGCTATTCTGAAAAAAGTCCAGGAGAACTTTAAGCAGAAGACACAGGATCAGACAGTAAGCCAGGACATGATCATGGTGTTGCAGACGAATGAGGAGGTTCAACGGGAGTTTGAAATGAAGAACTTCATGAAAGAGGATGCTGGTCTGCAGAATTTACTACCGGTTGTGCAAATCACGGATGAAGCTAAGTAAGTGGTGATAAATCATCCAGTCTGTTATGAATACATTGAATACATTTAATGGCTACTCTAGGGTGATGTAGGAGTGTGTGTGTGTGTGTGTGTGTGTGTGTGTGTGCATCACTGTAGTGAGGTTGTTGTAAAGCACATAATAATGTCTACATCACACAACATGGTAGCACAGTGATCACATGTGCTTGAAGACACGACACACACATTCATCGGCGGGCATGTCATTTTCATCACCTCTTTGACATTTCAGGATGAATAAGTGCAACCTGAGTGTGAAAAGCTGTGCCAAAATAGCCGAATCCTTCAGGAAGTATGACTCCAGCGTCAAGGTGCTGAACATGAGTGAGAACGAACTTGGTGACTCTGGGGTGAAAGACATTATCTCTGTGCTGCATGAGGAAAAGTGTAAAGTTGAGAATTTAAGGTAAGGCTCAGTGATGTTCCGTCATGTCTAACAGCAAGAATCTCTAAACTGGGACCTTAAGGAGCTTACATCATAATTAAATATGTTTTCCCAGTTTTATGTACTTTTTCAAAATTGGGTCACCATTTCTATGGGTTTCGTTCATACAGTCCAGCCTTTAAGCTCATTTACTACTTAACTTAGGTCTCGTAAATTATCAGACACTTCCGTTCTATAGTTTACTGTGATGCCTTCTGTCTTTCCTGTACCTTACTCTGCTGTGATGCCCTACTTCCTTCCTGTAGTTAGTTCTCCTTTTTCCCTTGTAGGTTACTGTATTGCGATGCCTTAATTCCTTCCTGTAGTTTACTCTGCTCGGATAATTAAATTTTCTCTGTAAGCTCCTTTATTCTGTGGTAATGTCTTACTTCCCTCCTGTAGTTTACTCTGCTCTGATAATTTACTTTTCTCTGTAGTTTATTCTGTGGTAATGTCTTACTTCCCTCCTGTAGTTTACTCTGCTGTGATGCCTACCTTCCCTCCTGCAGTTAAAGTCATGCCTTACGTCTCTCCTGTAGTTTACATGGTGCTTTCCTTCCATCCTGTAGTTTACTCTGCTCTGATAATTTACTTTTCTCTGTAGTTTATTCTGTGGTAATGTCTTGCTTTCCTCCTGTAGTTTACTGTGCTGTGATGCCTACCTTCCCTCCTGCAGTTAAAGTCATGCCTTACGTCTCTCCTGTAGTTTACATGGTGCTTTCCTTCCATCCTGTAGTTTACTCTGCTCTGATAATTTACTTTTCTCTGTAGTTTATTCTGTGGTAATGTCTTGCTTTCCTCCTGTAGTTTACTGTGCTGTGATGCCTACCTTCCCTCCTGCAGTTTATGTCATGCCTTACTTCTCTAGTTTACATGATGCTGTCCTTCCTTCCTGTAGTTTGCTCTGCTGTGGGCTGACATCTGAGTCATGTGAGGGCCTCAGCAAGGTTCTGCAAGCAGAGACGTCACGTCTCCAGGAGCTGAATCTTAGCAAAAACAACCTTGGTGACCACGGAGTGTTCCTACTCTCCTTGGGCCTGGCTGCCCCAAACTGCAAACTACACACTCTGAGGTACACCCATACACACATGCATGTGTACATGCGCACACAAATAAACACATGCTGCACAGCATTTTACATAGTGCAATTGACTTTTGATATCCACACTGTTTTAATAAGTAAGAAACATTAACACAAAGACAAATGTGGGGATAAGCACCCAAACACAACAAAATACAAGAAAGAGCATTGCTAAGGGGGCAGCTGTGGCCAAGTGGTTAGAGATTTGGTCTTGCGATCGGAGAGTCGCAGGTTAGAATCCCATTCCGGTAGGAAGACTGGGGGTGGGGGAGCAAACAACCAGTGCTCTCCTGCACCCTCATCCATGGCTGAAAATGCCCTTAAAATGCCCTTAACTGTGAAACCCTGTACCTAAATAACTGTAAGTCGCTCTGGATAAGAGCGTCAGCTGAGTGTAATGTAATGTAATGTAATAGTAAAAGCTTTAAAAAGAGAGAGAGGCAGACCAGGGCATGGACATGGCACCTTACGTGATAAAGATGTGTTTTGGTGTTGCAGGCTCGCCAGCTGTCAGCTTACCTCAAAGTGCTGCAAGGAGCTCAGCTCAAGTCTACAGGTGGCGGGTTCAGCCTTGAAACACCTGGACCTGAGTTTCAACGATCTTCAAGACTCAGGAGTTGAACACCTCTCTGCCGGAGTCACCAAACTTGAGACCCTGAGGTCAGACAGACACTCATAGTCCTAGTATAGTTTTAAGCTTCTATCAAAAGTTTCAGTTCCTTAAAGTTACTGCAGTGTTATAACTGATGATGATTTATAACCTCTTGTTAAAACTGAAGACCCAGTAAGCAAAATAATATATCCATATGTCTATCAATCGAATACCATCATCATACTGATAAAAGAGTTGTTACCAATCACTTCATCAGTTTTATGTGAATATGAACGTTGCTGTGAGATAAAATTAGGTCTGAGAGTGGTGAAAAAGCACTGTCCATGTGCTAAACATGACCTCATGATGTAAGCAGAATGCATTTTAGTGAGTTATTCTGTTTGTATTGAGCTGTCAGATTTGTTAATAGAGAATAAATAACAATAATTATTCAACTGACGATTTTAAACATGAACTAGGATTTTCCAAGATTTTTTTAAACTACAGAACTTTCCGAAGTTGATATTTTTTTGTAATTTACACCATTATCTTAAATTCCCACCACTATATATGGATCTGTAGGTGCACATGTGCACAATGACGTATCAGGATTGCCTGCACGATCTGTACCAGACATAAGACAGTGAAACGCTTCATGCCTACACGCTCAGATAAAAGCATTTATGTGATGTAATGTGTAATGTAATGTCCTCATAGACTGGCTTCCTGCAACCTCACAGAGGGTTGTGGTCATCACATTGGCGCACTGCTGCAGTCGGGTGAGCTGAGAGATCTGGACCTGACCAACAACAGGCTGAAGGACCCGGGGCTGCAGCAGCTCCTCTCCGTAGGCCTGGCCAGCCCCACATGCGTGCTGAAGAGGTTGATGTAAGTCTATACCAGCCTACTGTATACCAGTGACAACCAAGCATTTCCACTTGCGGACCACATACCTCCTAGCCTGGTAAACCAGCCCCTCGTACTTCATTTCATTTTGTACAGAGGGTCTGGACCAGACACCGTCAGAAACGATTTGTTCCTGGAGGTGTGGACTCTGCTGAAGTTTAACACAAGTGGCTCTGCCTTTACCCAATCGGTAACGCCTGGTTGTTACGTATGCAATTAGTCTACCTAAGCACTACAATTCAAATGTAGCACACAAGGTCAACGCCATGGCTAACGAACACACCCTCTGTTCCCTGATTGGATCGGTCTTGCTGGGGCCGACTACATGACCCTCAAGAGATTTCGGTCCAGACCCTCTGTACAAAATCAAATGAAGTACGAGGGCCGGGTTTACCAGGCTACATACAGGGACCATAACTGAAACCCTGTAAGTATCTGTAAGTCGCTCTGGATAAGAGCGTCAGCTAAGTGTAATGTAATTTACGAGTAGATAATTGTAACAGCCAGTCAGTCTGTCCATCAAGAAAATAATAACTGATGGTTGACAGCAGGCCACTTCAGAGTGAGTGACAGGTCGCAGTTGGCTTGCAGGCCTTAATTTGGGCACCACTAGTCTATACTTAAGTTTCAGAGGACACACACGCATACATAGCTACACGTGCATATACACACATACATGCACACACATGTGCGCATGCATGCTGGAAAGGTTGATGTAAGTCTATAGTATCAAATGTTAGCATTGCACACACGGTTGCGTAGTGTATGAAAGGATATACCAGGGCTGTGCCTATGTAAAATTTGTTGCTGCACCTGCAGTCTAAATTAGTGCAATATATAGTATAAGTTGTTACACATTTTGGTCAAGATGATATTTTCATTTACAACATACAGTGATAACAAGGTGTCTTCATTTTTATAAATATAACTTATCATTCCATGCAGACTAAAGAAATGTGAGATCACACTGCAAGATCCTATCTGCTGTAAAGTTGTGTTATCCTGCTTGAAGTCTGAGAGGGGTCCCCTGAGAGAGCTGGACCTGAGCTACAACCATCTCCAGGACACCGGAGCACGAACACTCATTCCTGCCGCAGTGGACTTACCCTGTAGGATTGAGAAGCTGAGGTAGGGGCGCATATGTGTGTGTGTGTGTGTGTGTGTGGAAGGTAATGTAAGGAAGCAGCTGGCCAACAATGACACCAATTGTGTACGTTTGTTTATGTACAGATGTGTGTGTGTGTGTGTGTGTATGTGTGTACATGGGTGTGCACAATACAAGAGAATCAATAATCAATGATTAAATAATTAATAATTGAAGTACAAATCAATAATTAAACACAGAATGTACATGAAAAATACAACTGTCCTGGTGAATGTCACTCTGTATTGTGTTAATAAATGATTGATGAAAAGTAGAGCCTTGCATCATGACTGTTAATGTTTGTAAGTTTGTATGATGAGCAATGTGATATAAATTATATACCACATATTTCAATGTGATATAAATTATATAACACATATTTCAATGTGATATAAATTATATACCACATATTTCAATGTCAAAAGTAGAGCCTTCATGACTGTCCATGTTTGTTAGTTTGTATGATGAGCAATGTGATATAAATTATATACCACATATTTCAATGTGATATAAATTATATACCACATATTTCAATGTGATATAAATATATATAAATTATATACCAGCTGTGTTTCATTCTCCGTTCCCCCTCACCACCCATCTATACTTTTCTCTTACCCTACCTAGACTCCACTTTCTACTTTTATTTTTTTCACCACCCTACACAAGCTTGGACTAGACTGGACTCTTAATGGGTATTTTAGCCCACTGCACAGATCGCCCCCCCCCCATTAGCCCACTGCACAGACCCCCCCCCCCATTAGTCCACTGCACAGACCCCCTATTAGCCCACTGCACAGATCGCCCCCCCCATTAGCCCACTGCACAGACACCCCCCCATTAGCCCACTGCACAGACCCCCTATTAGCCCACTGCACAGATCGCCCCCCCCCCCCCCATTAGCCCACTGCACAGACCCCCCTTGTCTACATATCAAGGACTGGACTTTACTTTTTGCCCTACTTTTTAAATTGGTTATATGCTTTTGTTTAGAGCATTTTAAAGCCATGTTTAGAGTTATTTTATATTGTGAATAGGAATATGAGCATATATAGGATAAGAATAGGTATAGGAAAAAAAACATGTTTCTCAGTATCTTTTGTATTTCTTGTATTTTTTATAATGTTTGTAATGTCTTGTGTATGCCATATTGTTGCCTAAGGATACCAGAATTTCCTATGGGATAACAAAAGTCTAATAAAAATCTATCTAGTTGTCCAAAAGTCCAGTTGCTGACAACTTTGGTCGTTTGACTACCATGACCTGGATGAATGAGAATCTGTCATATGTACGTAGTTCATCTCTCATTCCCCCTGTCCTGTCTCGCCAGACTGGCCTGCTGCTCGCTGACGGAGAAGACGTGCAGCCTCATCGGCTCTGCGCTGGGGGCTGACCGCCTTGCGCACTCGTGCCTGAGGGAGATCGACCTGAATGACAACAACCTCAGGACGTCCGGAGTGGCAGCCCTCTGCGACACACTACGGCTCCCCGACTGCAAGTGGGAGACACTCTGGTGGGTGACAACTGCCTGTGAGTCAGGGCTGCACAGTAATATCCAGAAAATATTGCAATATCACAGTGTTAACGTGCACTACATACTGTACATATCATAAAAGATTACAGTTTCGCAGTGTTAATATACAGGGTGGGACAAAAATGCCAGACACATTTGAAATGCTAATATCTTGAATTATAGATATATACCAAATATATTTGTTAATAATCGACATAGTAACTTTAGGAAACTTAGGTGTTCTTAGGTGTTCGACTCGACACGACTGATTTCAGTTATGTATCCCCTTTGACAGAAGGACCATAAGCCAAACATTTACATGACATGACACTGTCCAATCAGACACCACTTTATATAATGCATTGCTACATTACTTTGTCAAATGTGTTATTATATACACTATGACCAACTCTGAAGTGAAAACATTTCTGCTTTTGTGTACCACATCGTTTGGTGGATGGTTGTTAAATACCCATTTGATGCATCTCTTTTGTTTTCTGAGCTTGTTTCTTGGTTTTCTTAGTATCTGTTTGTTGTTCATCGTTACAAATGCAAGGAGCTAGAAAGATGTTGCCTGGCTCAAGCTCACCACTCTACCAACTGGTGTTTGTTTTGCAGTGTGGCGCTGTGCAACATCGAAGAAGCAGGCTGTCAAGAGCTGGCCAACGCGCTGAGAAGGAACCCCTCCCACATGAAGCTGCTGGACCTGAGATTCAACCACCCTGGAGATAATGTGGATAAAATCTTCAAATCACTCAAGACTGACTCCCGGCAGATCAGGTGAGTTTGGGATGTGTACGCAAGTCAACAGTCAAAGAGTCATTTGCTGCTGTGACGTCACATGTGTGTCATTCTGTCTGTGTGCTTGTCTTGCTCTTCTGCAGGTTTGAAGGTGGCGCAGAGTTCCGTTTGAGGAAAGGAGAGGACAAATGTACGTTGTAAGATTTGTGTCATTTTTCAAGATCTGTTGTTTACCATGTCATGCTGTTGTCTGTATGTGTTTTTCCTCATGTCATTATCATATTATTATTAGTATTAATAATAATACTATTATTATTATTTTTGTGTTATTATCATTACCTCTGCGCCACGCCACGGTAATCAACCTGCCATCCATGATAATCAACCTGGATGAGAACACCCACACATGGTTATTAAAGTGTGTGTATGCCCTGGGCCTGTGCTTGTGTGTACAGACGAGAGCAGTCTGACCCTGGATGAGGACTCTGCCCACCAGAGGCTCTTCCTGACCGAGAACAAGATCAGGTGGGGTGAGTGGGAGCTCCCACTACCAGTGCACCTGGACAGGTTCGACTGCCGCACGCAGGTATACACACACACACACATATATATACACACACACACACACACACACACACATATATATATATAGACAGATACATATCTTAATATATCTATATGTTTATGTCTATATATTTATATGTTTATATTGTCACACATGCTGGCTCAGGCACAGAGACATAAAGGGTAGACCACATGCAGAAGTTGAAAATATAAATGTAATTACTTTAAGAAAGTAGAAAAAGTCAGTGTAGTAAATGCAAATATGTAGCACGACTCAGTAATCCGAAGATGTCAAAGAAAATGAAAAGCTCAAACCGTGAGGGAGAAAGGAGCACCACTAGCACAAACAAAGGGGCATTTTGTGCTCACACCAATTAGCCCCCTGATCAGCCACACTCGCGCACTGCACCTGGGATTACAAGGAGAACGCAATGAGAGACACAGGCACACACAGCACACAAGGTGGGCAGGCCCAAGACAAAATCCCAGCCTGAGCGTCACAATATTCTTCATCAGATCTTTCTATTTCTATTTTATTTTCTAGCCCTTTTTTTTTTTTAATCTCATATTGATGTTATCTTTTTATGTTGTCTGGAATGCCCCTGCACCAAGACAACTTCCTCTTCTGTTTCACAGACTTAGCAATAAACATGGTTCTGTTTCTGGTTCTGGTTCTAATTCTGGTTCTGGTTGTAATTCTATTTCTGGATCTGGTTCTAATTCTGTTTCTGAGGGTTTTCAGACCTATAGTTCGATTGCTTTGGTCTGCACTAGTCAGAAAAATGTTACAATGTAGCAAACAGACGTGGGTAGGGTTTGCCTTTACATATGATTAGTCCTAAACGAACCAAAATAGACCGTAAAGACCATCTCCACCGGAACCAGACTAAAATGTGCCCCTTTTGATAATAATACAGTAAGGCACTGTTACATCCAATTTGGTTTGGTTGCTTTCACACCAGAGAAACAGTACCAAAGTAGGGCAGATGAAGCGGTCTGTGACCACCCCTTTTTATCGGTCTCGGACCGGTTGATTTGGTGTGCACCAAAGTGCTGAGATTGCATTCATACCAACGAAAACGAACCAAACTAAGAACTTTTAGTTCAAAAGGCACGTTTGGTGAGCACCAAATGCTGTCAGTGTGAAAGCACCCTGATTGTAATTCTGGTTCTGGTTCCGGTTCTGGTTTTGGTTCTAAGGTGCTGTGTGAGGAGGAGCTGAGCGGGCGCTGCTACTGGGAGGTGAAGTGGAGTGGGCTGGCCTCCGTGGGCGTGGTGTACGCCAGCATCAGCAGGAAGGGCGAAGGCAGCAACGCCACGCTGGGTCGCAACGACAAGTCCTGGTGCCTGGAGTGCAGCGACTACAAGTACTCCGCATGGCACAACAACAAGGAGACGCCTGTTGCCCAGCAGCCCTCTGGGTGCCACCGCCTGGGCGTATACCTGGACTGGCTGGGCGGCATGCTGGCCTTCTTCAAGATCAAGACAGCTGCCAAGCAGCGAAAGTTCACCCTGCTGCACACCTTCAGACACAGCTTCTCCCTGCCCCTGCACGCCGCCTTCAGGATCTGGTGCGACTCCAGCGTTTTCATCTGCCCACAGAGAGGAGATAAGAAGGCGGCATAAAGACATAAACACACACACACACACACACACACACACGTTCATACACACAAGCACACAAATGGTATCATGTCAATCTAAACTTTTGATACAATAGCATATCAACCACAGGAATTAGAACTGTGATACTTTGCTGTTAAGAGTAAAAAAAAAAAATCCTATAAAATTCTAGCTAGGCTAGCGCCACCTAGTGCTTCCGCTCAATTTTATTTACCTTCAGCAACTGTCAGGGAGCATGCCGTACGTTTCAATTTGCTTTGTTTCTTAATGTATAAGGGCCAATCAGTGAAAAGAGGGAGGGCTGAAAACTATGACATTGAACTCCAACAGTTTCCGTTGTAGTTCAAGCAGCACTGAATTAAACTGGTGAAAGGGATATAGACGAAGCTATACATTCTGTGTTGGCAACTATTCCTCGAAAGAATTTCATCAAGGGGAAAGATGCTATTGGCCATTAGTAGCGTCAAGTCATGACCAAGCGGTAATGATTGGTTGGAGCAGAAAGTATCCGCCCACCGTAGAGAGAACGAATGCCAATGCAGTGGTTTCAGCAACTGCGCTTTGCACGAAGTGAAACGATGTGAAAGCGGCTGATGCATTAAGCTAATAAAATCCATAGTCACATTAAAATGAATCAAAGCTTTTTCACTCAGTAGCAACATGGGTAACTTAATTTAATTGTATGACAACTGTATGACATGTATTTCTTTAAATCTGCACGTAAATTGTATTTCTGTGTGTTGCCACTTAGTATAAGCATTTAATGTAGGAAATGTTGTATTACCTGACTTTAGTGATTTAAGGTAACCAAGAAATCAAATTTGACATTAAAGTAATGCTTGGATGTGTTCTATGTGTATGATGTTGTAGCAGGTTATATCACTTAAAACCTGTAGGCAATACAGCAGTCAGCTATCAGTCCCTGCCTTTCTGTTATATCCAGTAATGTATTTGTGTGATCTGATAGTTTTTATCAGTTTTAGTTTAGTTTTTTAGTATAGTTTTAATCTTAGTTTTTTTCTTGTCTTACACACGGTTCACGAGTAATTTTAAGGGGGATACATTTTTAAGGGAACAGTTTTCATTTTGATTCAGTAAAGAACTAGTGTTAGTTTTGTATTCGTATTGCCTCCGTGTCATTTCAGTTGTTACAACTTACTTTTGGGTAACATCTTTGTACGTAATTGTTAATCTTTCGGATCATCTTACCAGAAGCTTGAGTTTGAAATAAATCAGTGGATTCTAATACGTGTGTGGTCTCCTGTATTATCCATCACGTTGTGTGTGTGTGTGTGTGTGTGTGTTTGAGAGGAAGAGAGAGAGGGAGAGAAAGGAAAAGAGGGTCTTGGGATCAGACAGTCATCGTTTTGAATTCTGTACCTGTGAGAAAGTATGTCCTGTATGTTTGTGTGTGTGTGTTTGAGAGGAAGAGAGAGAGGGAGAGAAAGGAAGAGAGGGTCTTTGGATCAGACAGTCATCGTTTTGAATTCTGTACCTGTGAGAAAGTATGTCCTGTAGGAAAAATGTGGCTGGGGCAGTGAATAAATAGCACTTTCCTACACCCTCATCTATGGCTGAAGTGCCCTTGAGCAAGGCATCTAACCCCACATTGCTCCAGTGGTGCTGTTCCTGTACCTGCTTCACTGTAAGTCACTCTAAGGGCTCATTCACACCGACTTGAGCATGTACAGCGCGTATCCGTATACAATATGTTTGTATAGGGACAGAATACGCACAGATCACGCGTGCGGTGTGAAGAGTCTAATTTGTTAACATGCATTCTAAATGAATACGGACAGAATACGGCCACGCGCTGAATACGGAGAGTGTTTGGTGTGAATGAGCCCTTAGAGCACCAGCTAAAGACAATGCAATGCAATGTAATGTAATGTAATGATCCCTCATAAAGTAGGAAACTATCCTTGCACAGCATCCCTCCTCCCACACCTGAGAATCTAAGTCGGTGATGTTTTGGGAAAGCCCTGAGATAAGCTCTGCCTGAAAGACTCAGCTTTTGTTTGGTAAACAGGCAGTGTAATGGACACCCTTTCTGTCTCCTAAAAGGTCACACACAGAGAACAGGAGAGAAAACACACAGTACTGGAACACAACACAACACAACACACAGTCTAATTGTACGTTTAATTCTGGCACATTTATTTGTGTGTATGAGTGTGTGTATGTGTGTGTGTCAACTGTGTGT